>LR738714.1:665410244-665646142 GCA_902687465.1 Secale cereale
TCATGATGTGGAGTTGAACCAAGAAGTTTGTAAGGGCAAGGAGATCGCCTACTTCGTGAAGATCTACCCCGAGTAAGGCTAGTCCTCCGTGGGCGTAGGCCGTGATGGAATAGACAAGGTTGCTTCTTCGTGGACCCTTCGTGGGTGGAGCCCTCCGTGGACTCGCGCAGCCGTTACCCTCCGTGGGTTGAAGTCTCCATCAACGTGGATGTACGATAGCACCACCTATCGGAACCACGACAAAAATCTCCGTGTCACCAAACTGCGTTTGATCTTCTCCACCTCTCTTTTACATGTGCAATTTACTTTCCGCTGCATAAACTCTAGAATTGCATGTGTAGGGTGTTACTTGAACTGATCTTGTTTGTGAAACTGCCAAAAACATTGCATGATCTAAAGGCAGATTTTTTATATTGTCAAGTAGTCTAATCACCCCCCCCTCTAGACCTACTTTCGATCCTACACGTGGGCAAACCATCTGTCCCAAGGGGCCTAGTCAATCACTGAACGTGAGCGTATCAACTGTTCAGAGGGCCGAAAGAATTTGTAAATAAAAACCGATCCGATCAATGGAACGTGGGCAAACCATCTGTCCCAAGGGGCCTAGCCAATCACTGAACGTGAGCGTATCAACTGTTCAGAGGGCCGAAAGAATTTGTAAATAAAAACCGATCCGATCAATGGAACGTGGGCAAACCATCTGTCCCAAGGGGCCTCCAGGGTTCCTCCTGAACTGGTGGGTCAATCTAGACCAATCACTGAATGTGGTACTGTCCACTTTTCAGAGGGTCGAAAGAAGAAAATTATTCCGATCACTGGGACGCGGATTGACCGACATTCCCAGGGGGCCTCCAGGGTTCCTCCTGAACCGGTGGGTCAATCTAAACCAATCACTGAATGTGGACTTGTCCAACTTTTCAGAGGGTTGCAAGAATTTATGAAACTTAATCCGATCACTGGGAGCGGATGATACCAACTCCTAGGGGGCCTCCATTGTTCTGTTTTGAACCTGTGGGTTTTCGTTTTATGGAGTCTTCTCTTCTTGAACCGGATATAATCTCCTGTTCCCAAGAGTTCTATTGCTCCTTCACATATTCTGCAAAAATTAGTTTCTAAACCGGCCAACATTGAAATATGATATTTGATAACAAACTGATATGGTTATTTGTCACAAGATTTGTGTATATGGAGAAAGGGCTGAACCCCCGGTTTACCGAGGGTGCTGGTTTATTCATTATTCATAATATATACATAGGATACATTGGAGCACATAGCTCAAGTATAGTATGGCCGTAAATGGGCGATGTTCCACGGCCTCTTCGTCTCCTCTTCCGATGTCCGTGAATCCTTGTGCTCTCGAATGTCCACCAAGTAATATGAACCGTTGTGTAAATTCTTGCTGACCACAAAGGGCCCTTCCCATGGCGGGGATAGCTTGTGCATATCTGTTTGATCTTGGATGAGCCGGAGTACCAAGTCACCCTCCTGGAATGTCCTGATTCTAATCCGGCGGCTATGATATCTGCGCAGATCTTGCTGATAAATCGCCGACCGTGCCGTAGCTATATCACGCTCTTCATCCAACCGGTCTAAACCGTCTTGTCTTGACTCCTCATTAACGGCTTCCACATAAGCCGCTACCCTTGGTGAGTCATGTCGTATGTCACTTGGAAGAACTGCTTCTGCGCCGTAAACCATGAAGAAAGGTGTATAACCTGTAGACCGGTTTGGTGTAGTGTTAATACTCCAAAGGACGGATGGCAATTCTTCAACCCAACAACCTGGGGTTCTCTGCAAAGGTGTCATAAGCCGGGGTTTGATTCCTCGCAAAATCTCCTGATTTGCCCTTTCGGCCTGACCATTGGATTGGGGGTGAGCCACAGAAGACACGTCCAAACGAATATGCTCTCGTTGACAGAATTCTTCCATCTCACCCTGAGATAGATTGGTGCCATTGTCTGTGATGATGCTGTGTGGAAAACCAAACCGGAATATTACCTTTTTGATGAATTTGACCGCTGTTGCCGCATCACACTTGCTTATAGGCTCCGCTTCAACCCACTTTGTAAACTTGTCTACTGCTACCAGTAGATGAGTTTTCTGATCTTGTGATCTCTTGAAAGGACCAATCATGTCAAGCCCCCAAGTTGCAAAAGGCCAAGTTATTGGTATCATCCGGAGTTCCTGCGCCGGCACAAGAGCACGTCTTGAGAACTTCTGACAAGCATCACACTTTCGGACCAGATCCGCCGCATCTGCATGCGCGGTTAGCCAATAGAAGCCATGTCGGAATGCTTTAGCCACTAAAGACTTTGATCCAGCATGATGACCACAATCCCCTTCATGAATCTCTCTTAGAATCTCACAACCTTCCACAGCTGAAACACATCGTTGAAATACTCCAGAAGTGCTACGATGGTGCAGCTCTCCGTTTGCAATTGTCATAGACTTGGAACGCCGGATTATCTGCCGTGCTTCCTCTTCGTCCTCCGGTAACTCTCCTCGGCTTAAGTACGTCAAATAGGGTAACGTCCAATCCGGAATAATATGGAGTGCTGCAACTAACTGTGCCTCTGGGTCCGGAACAGCTAGGTCGTTTTCCGAAGGTACTTGAACCGAAGGACTGTGCAATTCATCCAAAAAGGTGTTTGGTGGTACCGGTTTACGTTGCGACCCTAGCCGGCTTAAAGCGTCGGCCGCTTCGTTCCTCCGCCGGTCTATATGATCCACCTGATATCCCTTGAAGTATCCTGCGACCGCTTCAACCTCTCGCCGATAAGCCGCCATGAGGGGATCCCTTGAATCCCACTTGCCCGAAACTTGCTGGGCCACTAAATCTGAATCGCCCAGGCACTTAACCCGGCTCAAATTCATCTCTTTTGCCAATCGCAAACCATGAAGTAATGCTTCATATTCTGCTGCATTATTAGTACAAGGAAATAATAAGCGGAGGACATAACAAAATTTATCACCTCTGGGGGAAGTTAAGACAACTCCAGCCCCCGAGCCCTCCAACTGCTTTGAACCGTCGAAGTGAATCGTCCAATAAGTAAGATCCGGCTTCTCCTCAAGAGTCTGCAACTCTGTCCAGTCATTGATGAAGTCTACCAATGCCTGAGATTTTATAGCAGTACGCGGTACATACTTCAACTCATGCGGGCTGAGCTCAACGGCCCACTTGGCTACCCTGCCTGTAGCTTCCCTGTTCTGGATTATGTCTCCTAACGGAGCTGAACTAACCACAGTTATTGGATGCCCTTGGAAATAGTGCTTCAGTTTCCGGTTTGCCATGAACACCCCATATACCAACTTCTGCCAATGCGGATACCTTTGTTTAGACTCAATGAGTACTTCACTCACATAATAAACCAGGCGCTGAACCGGATGTTCCTTCCCTGCTTCCTTGCGCTCAACCACAATTGCAACACTGACTGCCCGTGTGTTTGCAGCAACATATAACAGCAAAGGCTCCTTATCAATGGGAGCAGCTAAAACCGGTGGTTTTGCTAGTTGCTGTTTCAGATTCTCAAACGCTGTATTTGCCTCCTCACTCCAAATGAACCGGTCCGTTCTCCTCAACATTTGATAAAGCGGGATCGCCTTCTCCCCCAATCGACTGATGAACCGGCTTAGCGCCGTGATCCGGCCTGCTATGCGCTGAACATCATTGATGCAAACCGGTTTTGTCAAAGATGTGATGGCCTTGATCTTCTCGGGATTGGCTTCTATTCCCCTGTTCGAGACCAAGAATCCCAGAAGCTTACCAGCCGGAACACCAAAAGCACATTTCTCTGGATTAAGCATCATCCTGTAAGCTCGAAGATTATCAAAGTTTTCTTTGAGGTCCTCTATCATTGTTCTTTCTTCCTTTGATTTCACCACAATGTCATCCACATAAGCATGCACGTTCCTTCCTATCTGCCCTTTCAAAAAATTCTGAACGCAACGCTGATAAGTTGCCTGTGCACACTTGAGCCCAAAGGGCATAGATACATAGCAAAAAGCACCAAAAGGAGTTATGAAAGCTGTCTTCTCTTGATCTTCAACTGCCATTTTGATCTGGTGATACCCTGAATATGCATCCAGAAAACTCAGCCGCTCACACCCTGCTGTGGCATCGATAATCTGATCAATGCGAGGTAAAGCAAAAGGATCAGTTGGGCAAGCTTTATTGAGGTCTGTATAATCCACACACATCCTCCACTTCCCATTCTTCTTTAAAACCAGCACCGGATTAGCCAACCATTCCGGATGAAAAACTTCCACTATGAACCCTGCTGCCAAAAGTCTGGCCACTTCCTCTCCTATAGCCTTGCGCCTCTCCTCATTGAAGCGGCGTAGATACTGTTTTACCGGTTTAAACTTCGGATCAATGTTCAACTTGTGCTCAGCGAGTTCCCTCGGTATACCTGGCATGTCAGAAGGCTTCCATGCAAAGATATCCCGGTTCTCACGGATGAACTCGATGAGCGCGCTTTCCTATTTGGGATCAAGGTTAGTGCTGATGGTGAACTGTTTAGACGAGTCTCCAGGCACAAAATCAACCTGCTTAGTCTCTTCCGCTGACTTGAACTTCAATGCCGGATCATGCTCGGTAGTTGGTTTCTTCAGCGGAGTCATATCTGCCGGATCAACATTATCTTTATAAAACTTTAACTCTTCTGTGGCACATACCGCTTCTGCATAAGCTGCATCACCTTCCTCACATTCCACCGCTATCTTACGACTGCCATGAACCGTGATCGTGCCTTTATGACCCGGCATCTTAAGCTGCAAGTAAACATAACATTGCCTAGCCATAAATTTAGCATAAACTGTCCTTCCAAACAAAGCATGATATGGACTTTTAATTTTGACAACTTCAAAAGTGATTATCTCCGATCTGGAATCATGCTCATCTCCAAAGGTAACTTCTAAGTCAATCTTACCAACTGGATAAGCTGACTTACCTGGGACCACCCCGTGAAACACTGTGTTTGACGTTCTTAACTTTTCATCTGTCAGACCCATACGACGGAAAGTCTCGTAATACAGTATATTGATACTGCTACCCCCGTCCATGAGGACTTTAGTAAACTTGTATCCTCCTACCTGAGGTGCTACCACCAAGGCCAAATGACCTGGATTATCCACCCGTAATGGGTGGTCCTCTCTGCTCCATACAATGGGCTGTTCCGACCATCGGAGAAATTGCGGTGTCGCCGGTTCCACTGCATTAACAGCCCGCTTTAACACCTTCTGGTCTCGTTTGCACAGACTTGTGGTGAAGACATGATACTGCCCACTACTTAACTCCTTCGGGTTACTCTGATACCCGGATTGTGGCTGCTGCTGCTGGTGCTGCTGCTGCTGGTTTCCTTGATTATTATAACTCCCTTGGCCCTGCTGCTGACTATTCTGACAATTGTAACCACCTTGATGATGTGATTGATTCCCCTGACCATTATAATTTCCTTGATTACTCTGGCCGCCTGGCCGGGGTTGATAACCACCGTTGTTGCCCCTATATCCTGGTCCGGAACTGTTCCCCTGATGTCCCGAACCATAAAATCCGGGCCCTGAACCGCCGTGCGGGGGCCGGCTAGGAGGATTAAAACGGCCGTTCACTGCCTTCATAAAGGGTATGCATTCTCTCATAGTATGCCTTGGTATTTTCCCCCTTCCGCTATGCTTTGGACAGGGTCGATCCAACTCCTGCTCCCAGCCCGGATCTCCTCCGCCGGTTTGGAGAGTAGAATTCTCCGGATTACCCTGAAAACCACTTTGAACTCGAGTGTTAGCCACGAAATCTGACCCACTTTCTGCCTTCCATTTTCCCAAAAGGCTTGAAGTAACCGGATTAACCGGCGCCGGTTTACCGGACTTGCTGGCCTTCCCCGCTTTATCTCCTTCTGCTTCCGGATACTTCGTATTATCCGAGTCTCCGTATTTCACCAGGGCACTCATTAAGGTCCCCATGTCATTGCAGTCCCTTTTAAGCCGTCCGAGCTTTAACTTTAACGATTCAAACCGGCAATTGTTCTCCAATGTCACAATAGCCGTACTAGGATTGATGCCATTCGAGGAGTGTAAAATTTCTGCCACTCTGCGTACCCAAGCTGCGGTAGACTCCTGCTCTCCTTGTACACAGGCTGCTAAATCTATCACCGACATCGGCTGCTTGCATGTATCCTTGAAGTTTTTAATGAACTGACTGCGCAGTTCCCCCCATGACCCAATAGAATTCGGGGGTAGAGCTTTTAACCAGGTCCGGGCCGTGCCCTCAAGCATCATAGTGAAATATTTAGCACAAGCCGATTCATCCACGTCTAACATCTCCATGGCCATCTCATAACTTTCCACCCAGGCTTCTGGCGGTAAATCGGCTGTGTAATTAGGCACCTTGCGGGGCCCTTTGAAATCCTTGGGCAACTTAACACTCCGTAGAACGGGGAAAAGACATTGCACCCCGAAAGAGCTCGCCGTAGCTCCTGTTCCTGCAGTAGCTGTGTGAACCGGCGTCGACTGACGAATTTCCTCCCTGGCCTCCGATCTAGGCCGGTTTAGGTCTGGGGCTGGCATCTCCGCCCTTGCCGAATTATCCTGCCTGCGCTGATGTCTCCTGCGCTCACTGCTAGACACTTCTGGCTCCTCCCAATGTCTAGAATAACTTCGGTTGGGACGTGGTGTTGAATGTAACCTTTCCCTGCTATGAGAATACGCTTGTTGATGTATTAATGCAGTATTAAGTAGCTTCTGGACCCTGCGCGCCTCTATCGCCACCGGGGACGTTTCTTCCGTGGGTAAAGCGGCCAACCGTGCCGCCGCTGCGGCAATATTATCCAAAGGGTTTGAATAGTGCCCTGGAGGGATAGGAACATAAGATGCCGATGTAATCCGACGCTCCTGTTCTGCGGCGGGCTGTTGAACCGGCTCATCCCGAGCCGGGGGTGTTCTCCGGTTTAAGGCCGGGTTATTACTGGCCCCAGCCCCAGGTGTTCTGAACAAATTCGCGGATTCGTAACCCGGCGGTAGGCGGGACCGATACTTTCGCCCCCTTACTCCTTCCACAGAAGCCTGCTCCATCCTCAGATGAAAGGCTTGATCATCCAACTCTGCTTGTCTTATGGCCATCATCTCTCCTTCCGCCTTTAAATCCTCCTTTAACTGATCGATCCGACCTTTCAACTGAAGAAGCTCTGCATCATGATGCGCCTTGTCTGCCGGAGCTACGACCTCCACCGCCTTAGCCGTGAACTCCTCGATCAAGGTGGATAGAACTTCAGTAAGGGAGGGATTTGAACCGCTTCCCCCTGCACTAGATTCTGCTGTCGTTCCGTTCATCGGGGGTTGTGAACCGGCCATGAAGACCGCCACCCGGTTTGGCGGGTCAAAGGGGCCCGGAATACTGTTTCCATCGGACTCGCCCTCAGACCGGCTGTCCCGCAACTGATACAGAGATTCAGTTTCCCCGGATGAAGATTCGTCATCTGAGTAGACGACTGTTGCACCATCAGATTCCGATCCGTCCTCAGCTCGGCCTCCGTGAATTGCTCCAACGAACACATGCTTCATGGCAGGCTGAATCCGGGCCGATCTCGCACGCTGAGCCGGCTCGACGATGTTGGGGAGGGTGTCCGGCTCAGGTCCCGGTTCACCAATTTTGCCGATGAAGACTTGGATGCTGCCGAAGGGGACCCGGTACCCGTATTCGATCGAATCGGCCTCCGGTCCCCAACCCGCGTCGTCGATGTAGATCCGGCCGCGACGACTCTTGGTCATCCGGCCGACTGCGTAACCCTTTAACCCTTCGAAGCCGCCTTTCAAGAACTCGAAACCATCGTGCGCAGGCCCCATGGTGGGCGCCAACTGTCGTGGAAATAACACGGCAGATGTCCGGTTTAGCGGACTTGATGATGGAACCATCGCACGGGTTAGCTTGAAAGGATTCATGGCACACAAAGGACACAAAGGATTTATACTAGTTCGGCCCCTTCGGAGAAGGTAAAAGCCGACGTCTAGTTGGTTTGGTATTGCTTGGGCGTCGGTTTACAGGGAGCGGATTCGCTTTGCCTGTGTCTCGACGGATTGATTGTTGCTTGTCCCTGAACCGTCCAGGCCGTCCCTTTATATAGAGGCAACGCCTGGTCCGGTTTACAGAGTCCCGAGGCCGGCTCATGCTCGTCTCCACCTCGGTCTCTGTCTTTTCTTTCTTATCTCTCAAGTTACATCTCTTGGCGGTTTACAGACCATACTTCTATACATGGGCCTTGAAATCTCATGGGCCGTAGTCTCTACTAAAATATTAAAACCAAGTATAATACAACTAAGCCGGTTTACAATAGCCGGTTTATACCTACTAACCATATCCCTGACACGTTCCGTAACACATCATCTAGTGACTAACTCATTAGTATTTTGCTTGCAAGGCTTATTATGATGTGTGTTACCGAGAGGGCCCAGAGATACCTCTCCGACACTCGGAGTGACAAATCCTAATCTTGATCTATGCCAACACCACGAATACTTTCGGATACACCTGTAGAGCATCTTTATGATCACCCAGTTACGTTGTGACGTTTAATAGCACACAAGGTGTTCCTACGGTATTCGGGAGTTGCATAATCTCATAGTCATAGGAACATGTATAAGTCATGAAGAAAGCAATAGCAGTAAAACTAAACGATCATAGTGCCATGCTAACGGATGGGTCTAGTCCATCACATCATTCTCCTAATGATGTGATCCCGTTGATCAAATGACAACTCATGTCTATGGTTAGGAAACATAACCATCTTTGATCAATGAGCTAGTCTAGTAGAGGCATACTAGGGACACTCTGTTTTGTCTATGTATTCACACATGTACTAAGTTTCCGGTTAATACAATTCTAGCATGAATAATAAACATTTATCATGATATAAGGAAATATAAATAACAACTTTATTATTGCCTCTAGGGCATATTTCCTTCAATGCGCCCCGGCAGGACCCGGAGAGCGACAAGCTTCCGGGCCCGGCAAGGTAGCAACCGCGGCAAGGAGCTTGCGGGGCAAACTTTCACTGTGTGCCTGTGCTCCAGCTCATCTGTCCACGCGTCGCCCTAGGGCCCTTCCAGGGGCACGTGGCAGATGGCTGTGCAGCCTGGGGTACACGGTGGCAAGCCACGGTGACGAGGCCACCATCGTGGCGAACGGAGACGCCCGGGCGGAGGCTTTTGGGGTGACGGCGATGGGCATTCAATGCCTTTGTCCCCCACCGTCTGGGTTAGGTACGAAGCACTGTGCATACACTGTACATACACTGTTACAACTACCACCAATTTTACACTTTTACCCTCATCTACGTTGACACCTGTCGGTGACCCCTTTGAGCTATAAAAGGAGGCCCATGCACAACGTAGAGGGGGTTCGATCCCCGAAACTTGATCACTCTCAAGCTCGGTGTAGCTAGTACTGTAGATCTTCGTGCTCCCGAGCCAAGAACTCAATACAACCAAGGCAGGAGTAGGGTTTTACGCATCCGTGCGGCCCGAACCTGGGTAAACTGCTCGCGTGTGCACCTCGATCCGCTCTTCGTGCTCCCTCCGCTCCCTTGCCGTACCGTAAAGGGGCTCCGGTCCCATAGGTGTTCGTGGGCGATCAGTTTCCTCGACAGTATCATATTGTAAAACTTTCAGTTCTTTGTGATTTTCTCATGAGGCAACTTAATTACTATAGATTCATTGTCTCAGTAAGCTTTTGTCATGTGACTATGAAAAAGTCCTATATGGTTAATAGCATGTCACCACAGAAATTATTCTTGTTATCATTTACCTACTCGAGGACGAGCAGGAATTAAGCTTGGGGATGTTGATACGTCCAAAACGTATCTATAATTTCTGCTTGCTCCATGCCTCTTTTGGGTGATATTGCTATGTTATTTATACACTTCCATACACTTTTGATCATATTTGGACTAACCTATTAACTCAGTGCACCGCAGTGCCAGTTTCTATTTTCTGCTGTTTTTGTATTTCAGGTTTTCCCATTACGAGAACTGCCAGAAAAAATCCAGAAAAAATATATAAAAAATCAGCGTTCCGGAAGCTTCCATGCGGCCAAAGTAGGGCAGGAGGGGACCCACAGGGGCTCCAGGCGGCCTGCCCAGGCGGCCCACCCCTAGGCCACGCCGGGGGGGCGCCTGGGCCCCCCTGACCTCTTCTGGCAACCCCCTTTGGCATATATTTAAGATCCGTCGAGGAAACCCTGATTCCAGACCCCTTTTCTCCAGACGCGATTCCGATCTCCGCCGCCATCGCCATCAAGCTTCGGGGGACCAGAATTCCTGTGCCGGCACCCTGCCGGGACGGGGAAGTGCCCTCGGATTCATCTCCATCGACGTTGCTTCCTCCCTCCATGATGCGAGAGTAGTTCCTCCTCGGGGCTGAGGTTCTTACCAGTAGCTATGTGGTCTATTCTCTCTCCCATGATGTGATCTTCGTTGTGATCATAGGCTATGTTAATCTAGGGTGATCCCATGATATTTCCCCTTCCTCTATGTATTGGATTGATTTACTCACTTGTCTTTATCTAGTATAATCCCCGAGACCAAGGTGACAGCGGTCTATTGGACATGGATTAGAAAAGTATTTTCATGAGTGATTTCCTCTCTTGTGTGTTGATTGAAGATTGAGAGTCTCTTGGTCCTTGTCTTTGACTATCCTTTAGATATGTTGTGGTGATTGTGGGACTCTCTTTGGATGGCCGCGGTGACATTGGGAAATCCTTAGATTGAGAACTACGAACTTTGAGGTGTGCTTTTGTAGCCCTACATAATTCTCGTCCTCTCTTGACCACGAAGGAATGACCTCCGAATGTGTCCCCTTTGCATGTTTTATGGGAAATATCATGTGATTCGATTATGTTAATGTTGTTGGGAGTTGCCACTAGTGAAAGTATGAAGCCTAGGCCTTGTTTCCACCATTGCAATACCATTTGTGCTCACGTTTACCACTTGTTTGCTTGCTGCACTTTTTATTACAGATTTATATTACTTTGTTTTGCCATCCATATCACTTGCCATTTAACATCTCTTCGCCGAACTAGTGCACCTATACATCTAACAAGTGTATTAGGTGTGTTGGGGACACAAGAGACTTCTTGTATCTTAGTTGCAGGGTTGCTTGAGAGAGACCATCTTCAACCTCTACTTCCCTGAGTTCGATAAACCTTAGGTCATCCACTTGAGGGAAATTGCTGCTGTCCTACAAACCTCTGCGCTTGGAGGCCCAACATAGTCTACAAGAGTAGAAGCGTGTGTAGACATCACCCGCCAACAGACTTCCGAGAGATGACGTCGAAAAAGTTGCATAGGCCAAATAGGGTTTCACGGACGTGCGCGTCCATGATCCCACGGATTGCAACTGGAAGTATCTCCGTCATCAGCACGTGACAGTCGTGAGACTTCATCCCGCTGAATTTCAGCTTCGCTGGGTCTAGGTATCTGCTTATCTTCCCCGCGTAACCGTAAGGAAGTTTTACTCCTACGAGGCAGGTGAAAAACTGCTCGATCTCCTCCTGACTTAGAGTGAAGCACGTGGGAGGGTAGTCATTTCCGGTCTTCTTGGCCTTTTTGCCTTTGCGACGACTTTCCGTGTCCTGCTTCGCCTCATCATCATCATCATCATCATGATCATCATATATAGCGTGAAGCTCCTGCCTGATGCCCATTGATTTCAAGTCTGCCCTTGCTTTAGGCCCATCTTTGGTCCTCTCTGGCATGTTGAGCAGGGTACCAAGCAGACTCTCGCACACGTTCTTCGTGATATGCATTACATCAAGGTTGTGAGGCACACGGTGGATCTTCCAGTACGGCAAGTCCCAGAAAACAGACCTCGTTTTCCATACCTTCAGTAGCGGCTCTGGCGCCTTTTGCTTCTTTCCCGGCAGTGGGCAATCTTTCCAATTTTTCAACCGCTCGTCTATTTCCTCGCCGCTCCTCGTACGCGGGCGTCCTCTGGGTTCGGTTTCACCATCGAACAGATCCTTGCGTTTTCTCCACAGGTCATCGTCGCGAAGCCACCTTCGATGTCCCATGAACACGGTTTTTGAAGACCCGGGATCTCTATCTAGCTGGCGATACGTTGTGTCATCCATGCACCTGACGCATCCAGAAAATCCGTGGACCACCTGCCCCGCGGCATATCCGTAACCGAGATAGTCGTGCACCGTCGTGAGCAGCGCGGCTCTCATAGGGAAATATTCTTTCTCTGCGGCGTCCCACGTATTGGCTGGCGCTTTCCACAGCGTGTCAAGCTCCTCTTTCAGTAGCCCCACATACAGATTGATGTCGTTCCCTGGTTGTTTCGGTCCTTAAATTAGCATACTCATGTGAATGTACTTCCTCTTCATGCACAACCAGGGGGGAAGGTTGTACATCCACACAAACACAGGCTAGGTGCTATGTGTGCTTCTCTGGCTGCCAAACGGATTGACTCCATCGGTGCTCGCGCCCAGCACGATGTTCCTTGGATCGTTCCCAAATTCTAGGTCTTCGAAGTTCAACGCTTGCCACTGGCTCGCATCCTTAGGGTGACTCAGCATCTTGTCTTTTTTATCTATCTCCGGATCATTTGCATCATCTTCTCGCTTCTTCTCCTCCCTATCCGCATGCCAACGCAGGAGCTTTGCTACCTTAGGGTCCGCGAAATACCGCTGCAGACAAGGAGTGATCGGAAAGTACCACACCACTTTTCGAGGAGCTTTCTTCCTCTTCTTGTATCGAGTGATGCCGCACACCGGACATATGGTAGACTCCACATGCTCGTCTCGATAAATGATGCAATTGTTCATGCACACATGGTATTTCACGTGCGGTAAATCCAGAGGACACACGATTTTCTTCGCCTCCTCCAAACTGGTCAGGCACTTGTTCCTCTTGGGAAGACGTTCGTGCCAGAATGACATGTTCTCGTCGAAGCATGCGTCGGTCATTTTGTGTTTTACCTTCATCTCCAGAGCCATGAGCATTACTTTCAGGCGGGTATCCTCGGGCCTGCATCCTTCATACAATGGAGTAACCGTGTCTAAATCAAGTTGATCCATCTTGGCTTTCTCTCGGGCGGCAGCTCTTGCGTTATCCGTCTGCTTGAGAAGCAGCTCTTGAATATGAGGGTCCTGCACCCAGCCCATCGATGGTCCAGCGTCGTCTGCTCCGCCGGCATCATCATCTTCATGATCATGCCCGTCGTCTGCTCCGGCATCTTCCTCATCATCATGTCCTGCATCTTCTACATGATGACTGTGTACAGCATCACCGTTGTGATCATCTCCTGGGGATTCTTCGTCTTCTCGCCCGCCCGAGCCGCGGTGGTTGTCTTGCTGCCCTTCCTCATTTCTTGCCCGGCCTCCATGGACGACTTCGTAGTCATCTTCATCACCTTGCCACCAATAGCCATCCATGAAACCACGCAAGAGCAGGTGGTCCCGCACCTGCTCGGAATCCGGGTCCGCAATAAGGCTCTTCAGCTTGCATCTTCGACACGGACATCTTATCTCCGTCTCGTTCTTTTGAAGCATCTCGGCCTTCGCGGACCTCAAAAACCTATTCACGATGCCTTCGGTCATCGTGCGCACCATGGTCGCCTGTGGGGTAGAGCAAAATGATATTTTAGAACCAAGAAAAAAATTTCCATGACTTTCCCTAAAAATAGGACCAAAAAGAATGCTTAATGCCAAAATTCTCACCGAAACGGAAATGAATCAACATTCCGGGAAAATATTGGCAACTATCGCATTTCAAATACCGGTACACCTCCAAACACAAACACATATGCAACACCACAAACATATGCAACACCACAAACATACATAGATCTAGCTAGGCCATAAAAAGTGCATGTGCACATTGTTGTAGGGAGAACAACATAAATATAGCTTCCCCACTTACTTACCTATCAAAACAAGGTAATTTAACCACTTAATTTGAATGAATCTATGGTGGAAATGAGGTGAAAAAGTGGAGGGACCCGAGACAAGGAGGAGGTGGAGAGAATGAAGTGGGGAGAAAGTGAGCGTGGGTAGGAGAGGCTGTCCAAAATATCTTGTTGCTGCCCACTTACTAATGGAGCACCAACTCTAAATGCGCCATTAGTAATCCAGGTTACTAATGGCGCATCTTCTCGTGGTGCGCCATTAGTAGTTTTGAAAAACAAATATAAAAAATACTAATGGCGCACTGTTCCACAGTGCGCCATTACTAGTTTAAACTAGTAATGGCGCACTGTGGAACAGGGCGCCATTAGTAGTTTTGCAAAAAAAAGAATAAAAATATAATAAAAAAACAACATTAGTGGCGCACTTTCCGATAGGTGCGCCCTTACTAGTTACAACTAGTAATGGTGCACTGTGTCTGGATGCGCCATTAGTATGTTTGGACAGGCGCACTAGATCAAAAAAAATTGATACTAATGGCGCACCCTGGGCCAGGTGCGCCATTAGTAGTTTGAACACTAATGGCGTATCAGAAGGTGGTGCGCCATTAGTATATACTAATGGTGCACTGCTTGTCTGGTGCGTCATTAGTGTCAATTCCATCTATAGCCCTTTTTCTAGTAGTGCCCGTTGCAGCATCACCGTATTCCGGGGTCACATAGTTGTCATCGTCCTCTTCTTCTTCGTTGTCTTCCATCATAACCCCTATTTCTCTGTGCTTGGTCCAAACATTATAGTGTGGCATGAAACCCTTATAAAGCAGGTGGGTGTGAATGGTTTTCGAGATGGAGTAAGATCTCGTATTCCCACAGCTAGTGCATGGACAGCACATAAAACCATTCTGCTTGTTTGCCTTAGCCACTTCGAGAAAATTATGCACGCCATTAATGTACTCGGAGGTGCGTCTGTCATCGTACATCCATTACCGGTTCATCTGCTTGCATTTATATATAATTAAGTGTGTCAAAAACCAGAACATCATGGATAGATAAGTGATCAAATTAATATAAGTTCATTATCACATTAAAAATTCAAAGTACATGCATAGCTCTCTAGAGCATCTAATTAAACCATACATTGAAACTATATCACATCGGCACGGGCGATCGACGGCGGTGAAGACGGGGACGGGACGTGACAGACCGCTAAACCTAGACAAATCTCGGAGGAAATGGAGCTTGGAGTTCGACCTTCGAGAGGAGAAAGCTTAACTAGTGTGGCTCGGGCATTTCATCGAACACCTCATGTGCATATATTGGAGGTGAGCTAGAGCACCACAAAGCTCTCCCCTCACCGGCCAGAAAAAACAGAGCAATGTGGAGTGCTCTGGTCGCCGGCGATGGGGTATATATAGGCAACTGATATGTCTCCAACGTATCTATAATTTTTGATTGTTCCATGCTATTATTTATGATGTTTTGGATGTTTAATGGGCTTTGTCATACACTTTTATATTATTTTTGGGACTAACCTACTAACCCAAAGGCCCAGTCCAGATTGCTGTTTTTTGCCTGTTTTAGAATTTTGCAGAAAAGGAATATCAAACGGAGACCAAACGGAATGAAACTTTCGGGAGAGATATTTTTGGAGAAAATCACACACGGGAGACTTGAGAACCATGGAGTAGGGGCCACATGGTGCCCACGAGGGTGGGGGGCGTGCTCCCCCTAGGGCGCGCCCCCTGATAACCCACAAGTTTATGGGATCAGTTGTAGCCTCTTTCAATAAGTAAGAGTGTCGAACCCAACGAGGAGCTAAAGGTAGAACAAATATTCCATCAAGTTCTATCGACCACCGATACAACTCTATGCACGCTTGACGTTTACTTTACCTAGAACAAGTATGAAACTAGAAGTACTTTGTAGTTTTTGTGGGATAGGTTTGCAAGAATATAAAGAACACACAAATATAAACTAGGGGCTGTTAAGATAAAGAAACAATAAAGTTAATGATAGTGAGTGTGGAAAAGTGGTGGTAGGAGTTGCGAAATTGCCCCTAAGCAATTGACTACGTTACTAGACCGATAGGAAGTTTTATGTGGGAGAGGCCACTGCTAGCATGTCATCCCTTACTTGGAATTCTATGCACTTATGGTTGGAACTATTAGCAAGCATCCGCAACTACTAACGTTCATTAAGGTAAAACCAAACCATAGCATTAAGATATATTGGTCCCCCTTCAATCACGTATGCATCAATTTCTACGCTAGGTTGAAGCTTCTGTCACTCTTGCCCTCCAATACATAGTCCTATCAACATACAACTAACCCTATGGTGTGATCCACGCGCGCGCTCATATGATGGGCACCAAAGGACAGCAACATAACCACAAGCAATTTAAATCAATCATAGTAATTCACCAATCACCGATAGGACAATGAAAATCTACTCAGACATCATAGGATGGAAACACATCATTGGATAATAATATGAAGCATAAAGAAGCATGTTCAAGTAGAGGGTATAGCGGGTTGCGGGAGAGTGGACCGCTGTAGATAGATGGGGGAAGGTGATGGAGATGTTGGTTAAGATGACGAAGGTGTTGGTGTAGATCGCCGTCACACGATGATGGCCCCGGTGGCACTCCGGTGCCACCGGAAGCGAGGGGGAGAGAGCCCCCCTCCTTCTTCTTCTTCCTTGACCTTCTCCCTAGGTGGGAGAAGAGTTTCCCCTCTGGTCCATGGCCTCCATGGTGGCGGAGGGGCGAGAGCCCCTCCGAGATTGGATCTGTCTCTCTGTCTCTCTCTGTTTCTGCGTTCCCATATTCTGTCCCTTCACCGTTTCTCATATTCCCGGAGATTCGTGACTCCGATTGGGCTGATTTTTTGACATGATTTTTATCCGGATATTAGCTTTCTTGCGGCAAAAGAAGGGCATCAACCACCTTACGGTGTGGCCACGAGGGCCCAGGGGGCGCCTGCCCCTGGTGGGCGCGCCCCTCTGCCTCGTGGCCCACTCGGGCATCGTCTCATGTTGGTTCCGCTTCCCGAAATTCACTTATATTCCAAAAAAATCTCCGTACGTTTTTATTCCGTTTGGACTCCGTTTGATATGGATATTCTGCGAAACAAAAAACATGCAACAAACAGGAACTGGCACTGGGCACTGGATCAATATGTTAGTCCCCAAAAATAGTATAAAAAGTTGCCAAAAGTATATGAAAGTTGTAGAATATTGGCATGGAACAATCAAAAATTATAGATACGACGGAGACGTATCAGCATCCCCAAGCTTAATTCCTGCTCGTCCTCGAGTACGTAAATCATAGAAAAGATAATTTTTGATGTGGAATGCTACCTAGCATAATCTTGATCATGTAATCTAATCATGGCATGAATATTAAGACACGAGTGATTCAAAGCAATAGTCTATCATTTAACATAGAAGAATTTAGTACTCGGGCATCCCAACAAACTATCAAGTCTTTCAAAATATCAATGCTAAAGAACGCTATCTCTACAATATCATATAGTCTTTTATGCTTCCCTTTTCTTAACACAAGGTACCGCTCATGCCCATCCCGGTGTCAGCCAAGCAATTGTTTTCATACTTTACTTTTTCAAACTCTTTCAACTCTTCACGCAATACATGAGCGTGAGCCATGGATATAGCACTATGGGTGGAATAGAAGGTGGTAGTAGACAAAAGTAGGGAGAAAGTCTCACATCGACTAGGCGTATCAATGGGGTATGGAGATGGCCATCAATAGATATCAATGTGAGTGAGTAGGGATTGCCATGTAACGGATGCACTAGAGCTATAAGTGTATGAAAGCTCAAAAGAAAACTAGTGGGTGTGCATCAACTTGCTTGCTCATGAAGACCTAGGGCATTTGAGGAAGCCCATCGAT
This sequence comes from Secale cereale, assembly GCA_902687465.1. Classification (NCBI taxonomy): domain Eukaryota; kingdom Viridiplantae; phylum Streptophyta; class Magnoliopsida; order Poales; family Poaceae; genus Secale; species Secale cereale. The sequence continues at coordinate 665,428,045 of LR738714.1, forward strand.
GGAATATACAAGCCAAGTTCTACTTTGAAGCACAAGTGTGGAAAAAAAGATAGTAGCATTGTCCCTTTTTTTTCTTTTTCATTTTTTTCTTCTTTTTTGGGCCTTCCTTTTTTTATTTGGCCTTTTTTGCCTTTTTTTCTTTTGGCCTTTCTTTTTTTTTCTTTTTTTTTCAAGGGACAATGCTCTAATAATGATGGTCATCACACTTCTATTTACTTACAACTCGATACTAGAACAAAAATATAACTCTATATGAATGCCTCCGACTGTGTACCGGGAGGTGCAATGATCTAGCGTAGCAATGACATCAAAAAACGGACAAGCCATGGAAATATCATCCTAGCTATCTTACAATCATGCAAGGCAATATGACAATGATGATGTGTGTCATAATGAAAGGAACGGTGGAGTTACATGGCAATATATCTCATAATGGCTATGGAAATGCCATAATAGGTAGGTATGGTGGCTGTTTTGAGGAAGGTATATGATGGGTGTATGGTACCGGCGAAAGTTGCGCGGTACAAGAGAGGCTAGCAATGGCGGAAGGGTGAGAGTGTGTATAATCCATGGACTCAACATTAGTCATAAAGAACTCACATACTTATTGCGAAAAATCTATTATCCCTCGAAGCAAAGATACTACGACGCATGCTCCAAGGGGGGAGGTTGGTAGGAGTTAACCATCGCGCGCCCTCGACCTTCACGCAAAGATAAACAATCAAAATACAATGTGCGCCAATTTGGTTACATAGTTAGGAGACCTGATACGTCTCCAACGTAGCTATAATTTTTTATTGTTCCATGCTATTCTTTATGAAGTCTTGGATGTTTAATGGGCTTTATCATTCACTTTTATATCATTTTTGGGACTAACCTGCTGACCCAAAGGCCCAGTCCAGATCGCTGTTTTTTGCATGTTTCAGTGTTTTGCAGGAAAAGAATATCAAACGGAGTCCAAACAAGATTGAAACCTTCGCGAGAGATATTTTTGGAGAAAATCACGCACGCGGAGCTTGAGGACCAAGTCAGGGAACAGAGGGCTGGCCCTCAAGGGTGGGGGCGCGCCCCCCTGCCTCGAGGCCCCCTCAAGTGGCCCCCAGTGCCCTCCTTCTTCCTATATAAGTCCACGTACCCCAGAAACTCCGAAGACAGAGAGAAAACCCTAATTCCACTGCCGTACCTTCTATTCCCGTGGAGATCCCATCTTGGAGCCTGTTCCGAAGTTCCACCGGAGGGGGATCCATCACAGAGGCCTTCATCATCATCATCATCGCCCTCACCATGAGTTGTGAGTAGTTAACCATAGACCTTCGGGTCCATAGCTAGTATCTAGATGGCTTCTTCTCTCTCTCCGGATCTCAATATAAAGTTCACCTCGGTCTTCGAGGAGATCTATTCGATGTAATCTCTTTTTCCGGTGTGTTTGTTGAGATCCGATGAATTGTGAGTTTATGATCCAGGTTATCTATGAAAGATATTTGGTTCTTCTCTGAACTTTTTATGTGTGCTCATAATATCCTTGCAAGTCTCTTAGAATTATTGGTTTGGTTTGGCCTACTAGATCAATAGTTCTTGCAATGTGAGAAGTGCTTGGCTTTGGGTTCAATCTTGCGGTGTCCTTTCCCGGTGACAGTAGGGGCAGCAAGGCACGTATTGTATTGTTGCCATCGAGGATAAAAAGATGGGGTTTATATCATATTTCTTGAGTTTATCCCTCTACATCATGTCATCTTGCTTAAGGCGTTACTCTGTTCTTATGAACTCAATACACTAGATGCATGCTGGATAGCGGTCGATGTTTGGAGTAATAGTAGTAGATGCAGGCAGGAGTCAGTCTACTTGTCTCGGACGTGATGCCTATATACAATGATCATGCCTAGATAGTCTCATAATTATTCGCTTTTCTATCAATTGCTCGACAGTAATTTGTTTACCCGCCGTAGAATATCGTTATCATGAGAGAAGCCACTAGAGAAAACTATGGCCCCCGGGTCTATTCTCACCATATCAATCTGCATCTACTTTACTTTTACCGCTTTTCTATGTTGTTTTATTAAACCAAAATTACCAAAAAAATATAAACTATCATCTCTATCAGATCTCACTTTCGTAAGTGACCGTAAAGGGATTGACAACCCCTTATTGCATTGGTTGCGAAGTTCTTATTCGTTTGTGCAGGTGCGAGGGACTCGCGCGTGGTCTTCTACTGGATTGATACCTTGGTTCTCAAAAACTGAGGGAAATACTTACGCTACTGTGCTGCATCTCCCTTTCCTCTTCGAGGGAATACAACGCAAGCTCAAGAGGTAGCAAGAAGAATTTCTGGCGCCGTTGCCGGGGAGGCTTACGCAAAAGTCATATACCAAGTACCTATCACAAACCCTTATCCTTTGCATTACATTTATTTGCCTCTCGTTTTCCTCTCCCCCACTTCACCCTTGCCGTTTTATTTGCCCTTCTTCTGCCGTGTGTTTATCGTTCGCCTGCTTCTTGTCTGCTTGTGTGCTATGTGCCCTCAACTATCTTGCACCTTCGCTTGCTAAAGTATGGATCCTCATCCACTTGCTAATCTGTTTAAGAGATCCAATTATGTTGAACCAATTGCTAGTGAGCTGCGTGCACTAGATTATCTTTATGAGGCTTTGCTTGAAATTTATGAATCTGAAAATTGTGATGAAATATTGAAAGAAAATTACAAAGTGATTCGCGGTAGCTCCTTGAGTAAAAAGCATGATTTTAATGATGTTACTCTAAATTCTATTGATGTCAATTGTGCTAATGATATGCAAAACCCTAAGCTTGGGGATGCTAGTTTTGTTATGCCCACTACTTGTTGCAATGATCATGATTGGGGTGATTTTTCTTATGATCTTGAAAATTTATTTAAGCCCCATAATGAATATATGATTGATAATAATATTTGCAATAATATTGAAAGTGGGTTTGGAAGAGGGTCAACTTTAGATCCCACATATTTGGAGAATGTTCAATCTTATGAAATTCTTGATAAAAGTGGGTTTGGAGAGGTCATGACTTTAGTTTATGTTAATCCCACTATTTTGGAAGAGTGTCAACTTCGCATGCATGTGGATCGTGTTGAGAATATGTTATGTGATAGCTATATTGTTGAATTTGCTTATGATACTACATACAATTATTATGAGAGAGGAAAATATGGTTGTAGAACTTTTCATGTTACTAAATTACCTCTCGTTATGTTGAGATTGCTATCGTTTCTTTCTTCTTCCTTGCATATGCTAGAAATTGATTGCCTTGATAATTTGTTCGCGTATAAAATGCCTATTCATAGGAAGTATGTTAGACTTAGATGTGCTTGTCACATGCTATATGATGCTCTCTTTGTGCTTCAAGTCTTATCTTTCATGTGAGCATCATTGAATTATCGTGCCTAGCTAGGGGCGTAAAACGATAGCGCTTGTTGGGAGGCAACCAATTTTTTGTTTTTTTCGTTTCTGTTCATGTTAGGGAATAAATATTGCATCTAGCCTCTGATTAGATGTGGTTTCATGTTTAGTTTAGTGTTTGTGCCAAGTAGAACCTTTGGGAAGACTTGTGTGAAGTTTATATGATCTCGCTCTGAAAAAACAGAATCGTTAGTGCTCGCTAAAGTAATCGTGAGCTTTTACTGGAGCATGATTTGTAGTTGATTCTTTTTGCAGATGATTTGTAGACAAATTCCGCAAATTTACTAATTTAATTCGAATTTTTTGGAGTTCCAGAAGTAGGCGAAACCTGCAGATTACTACAGACTGTTCTCTCTTTGACAGATTCTGTTTTTCGTGTGTTGTTTCCTTATTCCGATGCATCTATGAGAAGTATTGGAGGATATGAACCATAGAGAAGTTGGAGTACAGTAGGTTTAACACCAATATAAACAAAGAATGAATTCATTGATGTACCTTTGAGTAGTGGTTTGCTTTCTTATACTAACGGAGCTCACGAGAATTTTTGTCTAACTTTTGTGTTGTGAAGTTTTCAAGTTTTGAATATTGATTTGATGGACTATGGAACAAGGAGTAGAAAAGGCATAAGCTATGGGATGTCCATGGCACCCCAAGTAAATTCAAGATAATCAAAAGCCTAAGCTTGGGGATGCCCCGGGAAGGCATCCCCTCTTTCGTCTTCATCCATCGGTAACTATACTTGGAGCTATATTTTTATTCGCAACACATTATGTGTTTTGCTTGGAGCGTCTTGTATAATTTGGGTCTTTGCTTGTTAGTTTGCCACAATCATCCTTTCTGGACACACCTATTTGAGAGAGTTAAATATGGCCTAGAAATTGTTAGAACACTCTATGTGCTTCACTTATATCTTTTGAGTTGAATAGTTTTTGCTCTAGTGCTTCAGTTATATCTTTCAGAGCACGGTCGTGGAAATATTTTGTAGAAATTGTTGAACTCTCATGCTTCACTTATATCTATTTGAGAGTCTATTAAAACAGCATGGTAATGTGTTTAGGCTAAAGAAACTAGTCTTCAGATGATAGACATCCAATGTCAATGTAGTAAAAAAAATCACACCAAATGCATTGAATAGAATGAGATGTTGGATGCTTGATAATTGTTTTGAGACATGAGGATAGTGATATTAGAGTCATGCTAGTGGAGTTATTATGAAATTGAGAAATACTTGTGTTAAGGTTAGTGATTCTCGTAGCATGCACGTATGGTGAACCGATATGTGACGGAGTTAGAGCATGAGGTATTTGTAGAGTGTCAACCTTTGTGTGGAGGTCGGGGGCATGCGATGGTTAACTCCTACCAACCTCCCCCCTAGGAGCATGCGTTGAGTGCTTTGTTTTGATGACTCGTAGATTTTTGCAATAAGTATATGAGTTCTTATGACTAATGTTGAGTCCATGGATTATACACACTCTCACCCTTCCACCATTGCTAGCCTCTCTTGGACCGCGCAACTTTCGCCGGTGCCATAAACCCACTATATATCCTTCCTCAAAATTGCCACCATATTGTTCCTCAAAACAGCCACCATACATACATATCATGGCATTTCCATAGTCATTCCGAGATATATTGCCATGCAACTTTCCACCGTTCCGTTCATATGACACGCATCATATTGTCATATTGCCATTGCATGATCATGTAGTTGACATCGTATTTGTGGCAAGGCCACCAACCATAACTTTTCATACATGTCACTCTTGTTTCATTGCACATACCGGTACACAGCCGGAGGCATTCATATAGAGTCATACTTTGTTGTTGTAGTCTCGAGTTGTAATATCGAGTTGTAATGAAAGTGTGATGATCATCATTATTAGAGCATTTTCCCATGGGAGGAAAGGCTAAATCTATAAAGCCCCTCCGCAAAAAAAGTAAAAAAAAAAAGAAAGGCCAAAGAAAAAAAAGGTCCAAAAAAAGAAAAAAGAAAAATGGACAATTGCTACTATCTTTTTCCACACTTGTTCTTCAAAGTAGCACCATGTTCTTCATTGTAGACAGTCTCATGTTTAGTCACTTTCATATACTAGTGGGAATTTTCGTTACGATGGGCTTCCTCAAATGCCCTAGGTCTCCGTGAGCAAGCAAGTTGGATGCACACCCACTAGTTTCTTTTGTTGAGCTTTCATTCATATTTAGCTCTAGTGCATCCGTTGCATGGCAATCCCTACTCACTCACATTGATATCTATTGATGGGCATCTCCATAGCCCGTTGATACGCCTAGTCGATGTGAGACTATCTCCCTCCTTTTTGTCTTCTCCACAACCACCTCTATTCCACCCATAGTGCTATATCCATGGCTCACGCTCATGTATTGCGTGAAAGTTGAAAGGCTTGAAAAGATAGAGTATGAAAACAAATGCTTGGCTGAAATCGGGGTTGTGCATAATATGAATATTTTTGTGTGATAACGAGGGAGCATAGCCAACACTATATGATTTTGTAGGGATAACTTTCGTTAGCCATAGTATTTTGAGAAGACATGATTGCTTTGTTAGTATTGCTTGAAGTATTATTATTTCTTATGTCAATATAGACTTTTATCTTGAATCTTTCAAATCTAAACATTCATGCCACAATCAAGAGAATTACATTGAAAAACTATATTGGTTAGCATTCCACATCAAAATTTCTTTCTTTATCATTTACCTACTCGAGGACGAGCAGGAATTAAGCTTGGGGATGCTTGATACGTCTCCAGCGTATCTATAATTTTTGATTGTTCCATGCTATTATTTATGAAGTCTTGGATGTTTAATGGGCTTTATCATTCACTTTTATATCATTTTTGGGACTAACCTACTAACCCAAAGGCCCAGTCCAGATTGCTGTTTTTTGCCTGTTTCAGGGTTTGGCAGAAAAAGAATATCAAACGGAGTCCAAACGGAATGAAACCTTCGCGAGAGATATTTTTGGAGAAAATCACACACGCGGGGCTTGAGGACCAAGTTAGGGGACAGAGGGCTGGCCCTCGAGGGTGGGGGCGCGACCCCTTCCCAGGGCGCGCCCCCTGCCTCGAGGCCCCCTCAAGTGGCCCTCGGTGCCCTCATTCTTCCTATATAAGTCCACGTACCCCAGAAACTCCGAAGAGAGAGAGAAAACCCTAATTCCACCGCTGTACCTTCTGTTCCCGTGGAGATTCCATCTTGGAGCCTATTCTGGAGCTCCACCGGAGGGGGATCCATCATGGAGGCCTTCATCATCATCATCATCGCCCTCACCATGAGTTGTGAGTACTTTACCACAGACCTTCGGGTCCATAGCTAGTATCTAGATGGCTTATTCTCTCTCTCGGGATCTCAATACAAAGTTCTCCTCTGTCTTCGAGGAGATCTATTCGATGTAATCTCTTTTTGTGGTGTGTTTGTCGAGATCTAATGAATTGTGAGTTTATGATTAAGGTTATCTATGAAAGATATTTGGTTCTTCTCTGAAATTTTTATGTGTGCTCATAATATCCTTGCAAGTCTCTTCGAATTATTGGTTTGGTTTGGCCTACTAGATCTATAGTTCATGCAATGGGAGACGTGCTTGGCTTTGGGCTCAATCTTGTTGTTTCCTTTCCCAGTGACAGTAATTTGTTTACCCGTCGTAGAATATCACTATCATGAGAGAAGCCACTAGAGAAAACTATGGCCCCGGGGTCTATTCTCAACATATCAATATGCATCTACTTTACTTGTACCGCTTTTATTTGCTGTTTTATTAAACCAAAAATATAAATCATCATCTATATCAGATCTCACTCTTGTAAGTGACCGTAAAGGGATTGACAACTCCTTATCGCGTTGGCTCGAAGTTCTTATTTGTTTGTGCAGGTGCGAGGGACTCGCGCGTGGTCTCCTACTGGATTGATACCTGCTACCTCTTGAGTTTGCGTTGTATTCCCTCGAAGGGGAAAGGGAGATGCACCACAGTAGCGTAAGTATTTCCCTCGGTTTCTGAGAACTAAGGTATCAATCCAGTAGGAGACAACGCGCGAGTCCCTCACACCTGCACAAACAAATAAGAACTTTGCAGCCAACGCGATAAGGGGTTGTCAATCTCTTTACGGTCACTTACGAGAGTGAGATCTGATAGAGATGATAATTATATTTTTGGTATTTTTGATTTAATGAAATAGCAAATAAAAGCAAGAAAAGTAAAGTAGATATAGATTGATATGTTGGGAATAGACCCGGGGGCCATAGTTTTCTCTCGTGGCTTCTCTCTTGATAGCGATATTCTACGGCGGGTAAACAAATTACTGTCGAGAAATTGATAGAAAAGAGAATAATTATGAGACTATCTAGGCATGATCATTGTATGTAGGCATCACATTCGAGACAAGTAGACCGACTCCTGCCTGCATCTACTACTATTACTCCAGACATCGACCGCTATCCAGCATGCATCTAGTGTATTGAGTTCATAAGAACAGAGTAACGCCTTAAGTAAGATGACATGATGTAGAGGGATAAACTCAAGCAATATGATGAAAACCCCATCTTTTTATCCACGATGGTAAAAACACAATACGTGCCTTGCTGCCCCTACTGTCACTGGGAAAGGACACCGCAAGATTGAACCCAAAGCCAAGCACTTCTCCCATTGCAAGAACTATAGATCTTGTAGGCCAAACCAAATCAATAATTTGAAGAGACTTGCAAGGATATTATGAGCACACATAAAAAGTTCAGAGAAGAACCAAATATCTTTCAGAGATAATATTGATCATAAACTCACAATTCATTGGATCTCGACAAACACACCGCAAAAAGAGATTACATCGAATAGATCTCCTCGAAGACCGAGGAGAACTTTGTATTGAGATCCAGAGAGAGAGAAGAAGCCATCTAGATACTAGCTATGGATCCGAAGGTCTGTGGTAAACTACTCATAACTCATGGTGAGGGCGATGATGATGATGAAGAAGAACTCCGTGATGGATCCCCCTCCTGGAACAGGCTCCAAGATGGGATCTCCACGGGAACAGAAGCTATGGCGGTGGAATTAGGGTTTTCTCTCTATATATGGAGTTTCTGGGGTACGTAGGTGTATATAGGAAGAAGGAGGGCACCGGGGGCCGTGTGGGCCTGCCTCGAAGCAAGGGGGCGCGCGCCCCACCCTCGAGGGATGGCTCTTTGCCCCCTGACTTGGTCCTGACGTTTCTCGAGCGTGATTTCCTCCAAAAATATCTCTCGCGAAGGTTTCATTCCGTTTGGACTCCGTTTGATATTCCTTTTCTGCAAAACCCTGAAATAGGCAAAAAAACAGCAATCTGGACTGGGCCTTTGGGTTAGTAGGTTAGTCCCAAAATTGATATAAAAGTGAATGATAAAGCCCATTAAACATCCAAGCCTTCATAAATAATAGCATGGAACAATCAAAAATTATAGATACGTTGGAGACATATTAAGCATCCCCAAGCTTAATTCCTACTCGTCCTCTAGTAGGTAAATGATTTAAGAAAGAATTTTTTATGTGGAATGCTAACCAATATAGTTTTTCAATGTAATTCTCTTAATTGTGGCATGAATGTTCAGATCTGAAAGATTCAAGACAAAATTCTATATTAACATAAGAAATAACAATACTTCAAGCAATACGAACAAAGCAATCATGTCTTCTCAAAATACTATGGCTAAAGAAAGTTATCCCTACAAAATCATAATAGTGTTGGCTATGCTCCCATGTTATCACACAAAATATTCATATCATGCACGACCCCAATTTCAGCCAAGCATTTGTTTTCATGCTATATCTTTTCAAACCTTTCAACTTTCACGCATTACATGAGCATGAGCCATGGATATAGCACTATGGGTGGAATAGAGGTGGTTGTGGACAGGACGAAAAGAGGAAGATATTCTCACATTGACTAGGCGTATCAACGGGCTATGGAGATGCCCATCAATAGATATCAATGTGAGTGAGTAGGGATTGCCATGCAACGGATGCACTAGAGCTAAATATGAATGAAATCTCAACAAAATAAACTAGTGGGTGTGCATCCAACTTGCTTGCTCACGAAGACCTAGTGCATTTGAGGAAGCCCATCGTTGGAATATACAAGCCAAGTTCTACAACAAAAATTACCACTAGTATATGAAAGTGACTAAACATAAGACTCTCTACAATGAAGAACATGGTGCTATTTTGAAGCACAAGTGTGGAAAAAGATAGTAGCAATTGTCCCTTTTTCTTTTTCTATTTTTTTCTTTTTTTGGGCCTTTTTTTTTTCTTTGGCCTTTCTCCCTTTTTTTCTTTTTTTTCTTTTTTTGCGGAGGGGCTTTATAGATCTATACTTTCCTCCCATGGGACAATGCTCTAATAATGATGATCATCACACTTTCATTACAACACAATATTACAACTCGATACTACAACAACAAAGTATGACTCTATGTGAATGCCTCCGGTGGTGTACCGGTATGTGCAATGAAATAAGAGTGACATGTATGATAAATTATGCATGGTGGCCTTGCCACAAATACGATGTCAACTACATGATCATGCATGGCAATATGACAATATGATGCGTGTCATATGAACGGAACGGTGGAAAGTTGCATGGCAATATATCTCGGAATGGCTATGGAAATGCCATGATATGTATGTATGGTGGCTGTTTTGAGGAACAATATGGTGGTTGTTTTGAGGAAGGATATATAGTGGGTTTATGGCACCGGCGAAAGTTGCGCGGTACAAGAGAGGCTAGCAATGGTGGAAGGGTGAGAGTGCGTATAATCCATGGACTCAACATTAGTCATAAGAACTCATATATTTATTGCAAAAATCTACGAGTCATCAAAACAAAGCAATCAACTCATGCCCCTAGGAGGGAGGTTGGTAGGAGTTAACCATCGCGTTACCCCGACCTCCAGACAAAGGTTGACACTCTACAAATACCTCATGCTTTAACTTAGTCACACAACGGTTCACCATACGTTCATACTACGGGAATCACTAACCTTAACACAAGTATTTCTCAATTTCATAATGACTCCACTAGCATGACTCTAATATCACTATCCTCATGTCTCAAAACAATTATCAAGCATCCAACATCTCTTTCTATTCAATGCACTTGATGTGATTTTTTTTACTACATTGACATTGGATGTTTACCATGTGAAGACTAGTTTCTTTAGCCTAAACACTTTACCATGCTTTTTTAATAGACTCTCAAATAGATATAAGTGAAGCATGAGAGTTCAACAATTTCTACAAAATATTACCACCACCATGCTCTATAAGATATAAGTGAAGCACTAGAGCAAAAACTATTCAACTCAAAAGATATAAGTGAAGCACATAGAGTGTTCTAATAATTTCTGGGCCATATTTAACTCTCTCAAATAGGTGTGTCCAGCAAGGATGATTGTGGCAAGCTAACAAGCAAATACTCAAATTATACAAGACGCTCCAAGCAAAACACATAACATGTTGCGAATAAAAATATAGCTCCAAGTATTGTTACCGATGGATGAAGACGAAAGAGGGGATGCCTTCCCGGGGCATCCCCAAGCTTAGGCTTTTGATTATCTTGAATTTAATTGGGGTGCCATGGGAATCCCCAAGCTTAGTCCTTTGCTACTCCTTGTTCCATAGTCCATCAAAGCAATACTCAAAACTTGAAAACTTCACAACACAAAACTTAGACAAAAATTCTCGTGAGCTCCGTTAGTAAGAGAAACCAAACCACCACTCAAAGGTACATAAAGGAATTCATTATTTGTTTATATTGGTGTTAAACCTACTGTACTCCAAGTTCTCTATGGTTTATATCCTCCAATATTACTCATAGATGCATCGGAATAAGCAAACAACACACGAAAAACAGAATCTGTCAAAAACAGAACAGTCTGTAGTAATCTGCTGGGTTCGCCTACTTCTGGAACTCCAAAAAATTCAAACTAACTTGGTAAATTTGCGCAATTTGTCTACCAATCAGCAGCAAATCTGAAGTCTACTTTAGCGAGCGCTAACTATTCTGTTTTTCACAACAAGATCATATAAACTTCACACAAATCTTACCAAAGGTTCTACTTGGCTCAAACACTAAACAAAACATGAAACCACATCTAATGAGAGGCTAGATGCAATATTTATTCCCTAACAGCAACAAAAGCAAAAAACATAAAATTGGGTTGCCTCCCAAAAAGCGCTATCGTTTTACGCCCCTAGCTAGGCACGATACAAGATAGATCTAGGTATTGCCATCTTTGGAAGGCAATCCATAAGTGGCTCTCATGATAGATTCATATGGTAATTTTATTATCTTTCTAGGAAAGTGTTCCATGCATTTCCTTGACGGAAATTGGAATCTAATATTTCCTTCCTTCATATCAATAATTGCGCCAATCGTTCTAAGGAAAGGTCTACCAAGAATAATAGGACATGAAGGATTGCAATCTATATCAAGAACGATGAAATCTACGGGCACATAATTCCTATTGGCAACAATAAGAACATCATTAATTCTTCCCATAGGCTTCTTAATAGTGGAATCCACAAGATGCAAATTTAAAGAACAATCATCAAGCTCATGGAACCCTAGCAAATCACACAAAGTTTTTGGGATAGTGGAGACACTTGCACCCAAATCACACAAAGCATAACATTGATGATCTTTTATTTTTATTTTGATAGTAGGTTCCCATTCATCATAAAGCTTTCTAGGTATAGAAGCTTCCAACTCAAGTTTTTCATTATAAGATTGCATCAAAGCATCAACTATGTGTTTAGTGAAAGCTTTATTTTGACTATAATCATGAGGAGAATTTAGCACGGATTGCAAAAAGGAAATACAATCAATAAAATAGCAATTATCATAATTGAATCTGTTGAAATTCAAAGTAATGGGTTCATCACTATGCAAAGTTTTAATCTCTTCACTCCCACTTTTAGCAATTTAGCATCAAGATCTAAAAACTTCGAATTATTGGGACACCTTAAAGCAGAATCATCTCCAATCCTATTTTCATCAAGATTGATACTAGAAAACAAGGATCTAATAGGAGACACATCAATAACTTTCAGATCTTCATATTTATTTTCACGATAACTAGAAGAACACGATTTAATATAATCTTCTCTTTTAGCACGCATTCTAGCGGTTCTTTCTTTGCATTCATCAATGGAAATTCTCATGGCTTTGAGAGACTCATTGATATCATGCTTAGGTGGGATAGATCTAAGTTTCAAAGAATCAACATCAAGAGTAATTCTATCCACACTTCTAGCCAATTCATCAACCTTAAGCAATTTCTCTTCAAGCATAGCATTGAAATTCTTTTGCGAGATCATAAACTCCTTAACACTAGTTTCAAATTCAGAAGACATCTTTCCATAAGAGTTGTTGTAGGAATTACCAAAATTATTAGAGCAATTACTAGGAAAAGGCCTAGGATTAAAATTACCTCTATAAGCATTGTTACCAAAAAAATCCTACCAACAAAATTCACATCCAAAGATTCATTGCTATTCTCAATCAAACTGGACAAAGGCATATCATTAGGATCAGAAGAAGCATTCTTCGCAGCAAACAATTTCATTAGTTCATCCATCTTTCCACTCAAAACACTAATTTCTTCGATAGCATGCACTTTTTTACTAGTAGATCTTTCTGTGTGCCATTGAGAATAATTAACCATAATATTATCTAGGAGTTTGGTAGCTTCTCCTAAGGTGGTTTCCATGAAAGTGCCTCTGGCGGCCCAATCTAAAAGATTTCTAGAAGCAAAATTCAAGCCAGCATAAAAGTTGTGAATAATCATCCATAGATCCAAACCATGTGTAGGGCAATTACGTATCATCAATTTCATTCTCTCCCAAGCTTGTGCAACATGATCATGATCTAGTTGCTTAAAATTCATAATATCGTTTCTAAGAGAGATGATCTTAGCAGGAGGGAAATACTTAGAAAAAAAATCATCTTTGCACTTATTCCACGAATCAATACTATTTCTAGGCAAGAGGAGAACCAAGTTTTAGCACGATCTCTAAGTGAAGACGGGAATAACTTCAATTTAACAATATCGTTATCCGTATCCCTTTTCTTTTGCATATCACACAAATCAACAAAGTTGTTTAGATGGGTAGCGGCATCTTCACTAGGAAGGCCGGAGAATTGATCTTTCATGACAAGATTCAACAAAGCAGCATTGATCTCACAAGATTCAGCATCGGTAATAGGAGCAATGGGAGTCCTAATAAAATCATTGTTGTTGGTATTGGAAAAGTCACACAATTTGGTATTGTTCTGAGCCATAGTCACAAGAGAGCAATCCAACACACACAAGCGAACAAGAAGCAAGCGAACGAAAAACAGACCACGGAAGAAGGGCAAATAAAATGGCAAGGGTGAAGTGGGGGAGAGGAAAACGAGAGGCAAATAAATGTAATGCGAAGGATAAGGGTTTGTGCTAGGTACTTGGTATATGACTTTTGCGTAAGCCTCCCCAGTAACGGCGCCAGAAATTCTTCTTTCTACCTCTTGAGCTTGCATTGTATTCCCTCGAAGAGGAAAGGGAGATGCAGCACAGTAGTGTAAGTATTTCCCTTAGTGTAACATCCCAAAATTCTAAATTTTGGAATGTTATAATAAATAGATAGATTTGATTGTTGTTTGATGTGCTGAGTGAAATTGAGTGAAATTTGAAACTTTTGAAAGTTAAATGAGAGGGAATAAAACGACTTTCCCAAAACTTTCACTTTGCATTTTGATCTCCCAGGGAATTCTAAATTCTTCTCAACACAAAACCCTAGAGTGAAGATAATATGACTTCTTCCATTTATTTAAAATGATAAAGGGCTTTGAAAGGATTTTTGAATTTCATCCTCGAAATATTTTCAATTCAGAAACTTTAAGCAACTCAATGATTTTCCAGAGAGAAGATAAAATGACTTCTTCAAATTATAGGAAATATGAGTTGGAAGTTTTCTGAAATTTTCTCCAACTCAATTTCATATATTGAGTTATTTGGTTTTATTCAAATTATTTTTCTCCAAAAACATATTACATGGAAAATAGGGTAACATGATTCCCTACATCAGAAAATTGGAAATAAATATATTTGAATTCTTGTTGGTATTTTAAAGTGATTTTTATTGGATTTTATTTGCAACAGTAGGACCTTTTTACTTATTAGATTTTGTGGACATTTTATTTGGCAGTAGTAAAATGTTCATGTTGTAGGTCTTATTTTTCTGCAAATTTTGATATATAATATGCCTATAGGGTATTTTTCTTTATTTTGCTTTTATTCGTTTTCTGTCTGTTAAAAAAATGTTAAAAAAAAGTCTTCCTCCGAACCTGGGCCGGCCCAGCTTCCGCCAGGCCGCGGCCCAGCTCGCTCCCTGCCGCCTCCCTCGTCCCCGACGGGATTCCTCCGCCGGCACAACACCGCCGACCGCCGCCGTGTCCGATCTGGACACTCCTCCCCTACCCCCTCCCGCAAGAAGCTCCCTCCCCTCCATATAAGGTCGCCGCCGCCGCCGCCCTCTCTTCTCTTCCCCTCCTCTCGCATCGCTTGCGCCGCCGCCGCGATTTCGCCGCCGCCGCCACGTACTGCTGCTGCCGCCGCCGCGCTGCTTTGCCGCTGCTGCCTCCCCTCGCCTCCCGCAGCCACGCCCGCACGCCAGCGCCGCGCCCCACCACCGCGCCCCGCCGCAACGCCAACGCCGCCGCCGCAGCCTCACCGGCCGGAGTCCGATCTGTTCGGTCCGTTTTCTTTGGATGCGCCCGAACCGCGCCGAACCACCGGTTTTCCTCGAACCAGACAAAAGGTAATAAACCGTTCGGTTTTATTTAGGTTTCTGTTAAAAAAACCCAAGGTTTAGATTTGTTTGGATAGTTATTTAGAGATCGTCCGCTGTTTAGGGTTCAGTAGTGAACGTTCGTTCTGTAGTTTTTTTTTCTTTTCTTTTCTTTTCTTTTCTGTTTAGTTTTCGGCCAGAGACTTGTCTGTAATTACTATTTTTACAGATTAGCCCCTAAACTTCAAACGGCCCTAACTTTTTGCTCGTTGGTCCAAATCCAACGAAACCAACGCCCACGTCTTAGTTACGAAGCCCTCTTTCCAGTAATACAACTTAAACAAGTTTTTGAAAATTTTAATATTTGAATTCAACTAGTTTTAGATTCAAACTTGTTTTGGTCATAACTTGAGTTTCGTAACTCCGTTTTAGTTGATTCTTTTTGCAAATCGAAGCTCTTGACCTAAACTTTCTGATAAGGCCAAATTCACATAATTTTGGTACTGTTGGAAATTGTTTTATGTTTCAAGAGTCATTCGTTTGTTTTCGAAGTTTTCCGAAGTGTTTATTCGATCTGTCTGATCTTTCTGAGTGATTGCTTATGTGTGGTTACTATTGCTTGCTTACGATAGATTGACCGGAGTAGGACGAGTAGATCTATCCATAGTTTTGAGTGTGAATCATCTTCATCAACATTGCAGGCAAGTTCACACTTTGATCATATTTTTCCAAATACCCAGTTTTCATTGCATTAGTCCAACCCTCACACATTGCATGAGTAGGATCAATTAACTTGTGGGACTGGGAAGTAGTTGAGGTAGTACCTATTACCTGCTTTGCATTCAAACCTTTGGGAGTTACTTCTGCGTTTTGCTGTTAGGACATGCTATGCTCGTAGACGTGGTTTGGGTTTGAGTGAAATCCATGACAGATGTGAGCTGTTAATTAATGGTTCAACTTAAGGTGGCTACTTGAATACACATCTGGGTGGATTGGTTTGGGGCACCCTGGGAGTGAACCAGTGGATTGCCCGGACACCTGGGGTTACCAGTGTTGTCCTAGGAAATCCCGGGGTTACCGTGTGATTGTCCTATTGGAATGCCACCCAGGCTCAAAGGGACCATATAAATTTTCATGCCTAGAAACTTCCATGTGCAACCACATGCCAATATGGGCTCTGGCATAGTTGAGTAAGTTGCGGGAAACCATTCCATGATGGGCTAGCAGATGTAGGGGGATTGTAGGTGGTACCGGCCTATCTATCTTATTAAGGGGACCTCTTCGGAAAGACTGTGTCTCGGTCATCCGTTTCTCAAACACCATGCAGTGCGAGAAACCAAACGGAGGCGATCGAGTCTTGTGGGGAAAGTGCACAAACCTCTGCAGAGTGTACAAACTATTCATGAGTAGTCGTGTCCCCGGTTATGGACATCTTTGAGTATCTAGAAGTGGATTATTTGTTGATCTCATCACTCTATAATTTAATTTGTTGGGTTAATGATGACTTTAATTTGGGATTGAGATGGGGGTACCATTCTCAAGTGTTCATGATTTAAATTTAACAAAGTAGTTAAATAAAATGCATTCCTTTGTGGTAGGGAAAAATCAGCTTTACGCAAAAACAGCCATACAGCCTCCACCAGCCAAATATGCATGTAGTTGTAGGCTTTGTTCATCATTATCATTACAGTGTGAATTTGCCAGCATATTCCATGTGCTGACCCGTTTTCGGGCTGCAACGTTTTATGTTGCAGGATTATCTTACAACGAGTAAGTGATACGTTAGGGGTTACGATTTCTACACTCAACTTTGCCGTTGGTGTTGATGGGAACCCACAACCTTTGTTGCTTCCGCTATGATCGATAGAGGTAATAGTATTTATGTTACTTAATACATGTGATTTACCTCTGTTATAAATCCTGTTTGTACTGTGTGTGTCAGCATACCGATCCAGGGATGACACAGAACACAGAGACTTCGGTCCATTCGGATCGCGGTCACTACACTTAGTTTTTGAGAACCAAGGTATCAATCCAGTAGGAGACCACGCGCGAGTCCCTCGCACCTACACAAACAAATAAAAACTTCGCAGCCAACGCGATAAGGAATTTTCAATCCCTTTACGGTCACTTACGAGAGTGAGATCTGATAGAGATGATAATTATATTTTTGGTATTTTTGGTTTAATAAAACAACAAATAAAAGAAATAAAAGTAAAGTAGATGTAGATTGATATGTTGAGAATAGACCTGGGGGCCATAGTTTTCTCTAGTGGCTTCTCTCTTGATAACGATATTCTACGGCGGGTAAACAAATTACTGTCAAGCAATTGATAGAAAAGCGAATAATTATGAGACTATCGCATGATCATTGTATGTAGGCATCACGTTCGAGACAAGTAGACCGACTCCTGCCTGCATCTACTACTATTACTCCACACATCGACCGCTATCCAACATGCATCTAGTGTATTGAGTTCATACGAACAGAGTAACGCCTCAAGCAAGATGACATGATGTAGAGGGATAAACTCAAGCAATATGATGAAAACCCCATCTTTTTATCCTCGATGGCAACAATACAATACGTGCCTTGCTGCCCCTACTGTCACTGGGAAAGGACACAGCAAGATTGAACCCAAAGCCAAGCACTTCTCCCATTGCAAGAACTATAGATCTAGTAGGCCAAACCAAACCAATAATTCGAAGAGACTTGCAAGGATATTATGAGCACACATAAAAAGTTCAGAGAAGAACCAAATATCTTTCATAGATAACCTTGATCATAAACCCACAATTCATCGGATCTCGACAAACACAACGCAAAAAGAGATTACATCGAATAGATCTCCTCGAAGACCGAGGAGAACTTTGTATTGAGATCCGGAGAGAGAGAAGAAGCCATCTAGATACTAGCTATGGACCCGAAGGTCTGTGGTAAACTACTCACAACTCATGGTGAGGGCGATGATGATGATGATGAAGGCCTCTGTGATGGATCCCCCTCCCGGAACAAGCTCCAAGATGGGATCTCCACGGGAACAGAAGCTACGGCTGTGGAATTAGGGTTTTCTCTCTGTATATGGAGTTTCTGGGGTACGTATGTATATATAGGAAGAAGGAGGGCACCGGGGGCCGTGTGGGCTAGCCTCGAGGTAGGGGGCGCGCCCCCCACCCTCGAGGGCTGGCTCTTTTCCCCCTGACTTGGTCCTGGCGTTTCCCGAGTGTGATTTCCTCCAAAAAATATCTCTCGCGAAGGTTTCATTCCGTTTGGACTCCGTTTGATATTCCTTTTCTACAAAACCCTGAAATAGGCAAAAAAACAGCAATCTGGACTGGGCCTTTGGGTTAGTAGGTTAGTCCCAAAAATGATATAAAAGTGAATGATAAAGCCCATTAAACATCCAAGACTTCATAAATAATAGCATGGAACAATCAAAAATTATAGATACATTGGAGAAGTATCAATACCTTGGTTCTCAAAAACTGAGGGAAATACTTACGCTACTGTGCAGCATCTCCCTTTCCTCTTCGAGGGAATACAACGCAAGCTCAAGAGGTAGCAAAACCATACGTGCATGCTTCGGAAATCACAAACCTTAACACCAATATTTTTACTAAACCATAATCATTCTCTAGTTCCTCCCACATATTAGCATCTCTATATCGAAAACTATTGCAAGGAATCAAACATATCATATTCAGCGATCTAAAAGTTTATATAGGATTTTATGACTAACCATGTGAATGACGAATTCCTGTCAACTCTCTAAATAGATATAAGTGAAGCAAGAGAGTTTTAATTCTTTCTACAAAAGTTATGCCCACGCTCTAATAATTATAAGTGAAGCAAAAGAGCATTCTACAAATGGAGGTTTTCTATGTGAAGAGAAACAGTCAATCCAAACTTCAAGTGATATAAGTGAAGCACATGAAGAATTCTATAAAGCCATACTCAAAAGTATAAGTGAAGTGCAAAGAGCATTCTATAAATCAACAAAGGACTATCTCATACCAGCATGGTACATTTATTAAAGAGAAAGAAAAAGCACACGACGCTCCAAGATCTGCACATATCACATGAATGAAACAAATCCGAAAACATACTGATACTTGTTGAAGAAAGAGGGGATGCCTTCTGGGGCATCCCCAAGCTTAGACGCTTGAGTCTCCTTGAATATTTACTTGGGGTGCCTTGGTCATCCCCAAGCTTGAGCTCTTGCCTCTCCTTCTTCTCCTCACATCGAGACCACCTCGATCTTCGAACACTTCATCCACACAAAACTTCAACAGAAAACTCGGTAAGATCCGTTAGTATAATAAAGCAAATCACTATTCTAAGTACTGTTGCAAACCAATTCATATTTTGTTTTTGCATTGTAGCTACTGTAATATAACTTTACCATGGCTTAATCCACTTATAGAAATTGATAGTTTCATCAAAACAAGCAAACTATGCATCAAAAACAGAATCTGTCTAAAACAGAACAATCTGTAATAATCTGAACATTCACCGTACTTCTGATACTCGAACAATTCTGCCAAAATTATGAAAAATAAACAATTTGTGTAGAAAGACAGTGAAAAAAGTTTCAGAACCATTTGAAGTTCCAGCAAAAAATGTAAAATCGTGCACTACAGCCAAAGTTTCTGTCCTGCACCGCACAAACCAACAAGCATTGTAAACATCCTAAAGGCAAACCTTGGCACATTAATTTTATAATACAATGGAATTGTACAAGGGGATAATTATTTTTATTGAAAAGTTTCTGTAATTCAAGATTTGCAAAGTTTCCATGGGCATGAACAAAGTTCAAGGAGCTCCCCCATTTCAACAGTGCTCGTCCTTCTTACTTTCACTTTTCTTTTTGAAAAAGTTTTAGGTTCCCCTCTTTATTTTTATTTTTTAAAACTTTATAAAAGCACACAACAGAAATAAATGACTCTCTAAAACTTCCGGGTTGTCTCCCTGGCAGCGCTTTCTTTAAAGCCATTAAGCTAGGCATACAGTTATCAAGTAATGGATCCACCCAGATCCAAGGTATATCAAAGCCAATTTTAATTAGCAATGATTTGGCATTTAGTAGTGAGCACAAAGTGATATATATCATGCAACAACGAAGTCTAACTCTCTTCCTATGCATTGGCATGTCATAAAAGTACAATTCATGCACATCAAGTAAAGGCCAATGCATAGTATAAAGAGTTTCTTGCAATTTTATCATGTTGGAAATATAGAGAGGCGGAGATGTAGTTCCTCTCTCATAATAATTGCAAGTAGGAGTAGCAAGCACATGCATATTATATTCATCAAAATCATCATGTGTAATGGAAAAAGGCAACCCATCAATATAATCCTTAATAAGTGCAAACTTCTCCGATATAGTGTAGTTTGGATAATTCAAAAAGATAATAGGACTATCATGCGTGGGTGCAATAGCAACAATCTCATGTTTAACATAAGGAACTATAGCAAGTTCATCTCCATAAGCATAATTCATATTGGCATCTTGGCCACAAGCATAGCAAGCATCATCAAAAAGGGATATTTCAAAAGAATCAATGGGATCATAACAATCATCATAGCATCCATCCTTCGGTAAGTACGAAGGGAAATTAAACAATGTATGAGTTGAAGAGTTACTCTCATTAGAAGGTGGGCACGGGTAGCTAATCCGCTCTTCCTACTTTTGTTCTTCGCTCTCCTCGTCATCTTTTTCATCCAATGAGCTCACAATGTCATCAGTTTCTTCTTCCATAGTTTCCTGCAAAATATTAGTCTCTTCTTGGACGGCGGAGACTTTCTCAATAAACGCATCAATATTGGAGTTATATTCATAATTCAAATAGCAATATTTCAATATAGCAAGATTTTCAGGCCTAGAAACGTCATCATCAAAAGCATCATTCTGTTTAAGCAGAGATTCAATTTAATAAGCACCCTTAAAAGCAACGAATTCTTCTATTTGTTCCACATCATAATAATCATATATACCATTAGCATAAGAAGCTAAGGTTTCATTATCATTAAATTTGCATGAAAAGGGAAGGTGTGGAGCCTAGCAACAGGTATAATCATATCTCAGGCATAGTTGCCGAGCATACCAATGCAAAAAATGAATTTGATCCCATAACAGTTTCCCTTTTTGTGTCAAGCGATAATCCCTAAAGTATTCACATTGATCCAACGTTACTCCCATTACATAGTTGAATGGGGTTTTCTCAGGATTATCAAAGTAGTACATAATATCTTTCACATTATGAGCATCGAGGGTTTTAGGAGGTTCCCCATCTCCATGAGTAGCAAGTACACCTAAGTTTTTTGATATTTCGTGTTCCATATCCATAACTAAAGATAGAGAACAACTTAGAACAGCAAATAAAATCTACTTAGTGATAAAGCAAACAAGCACACACGAGAATATTCACCCCACGCTATTGCTCCCCCGCAACGACGCCAGAAAAAGTTCTTGATAACGCACAAATGTAGGGGATCAGTTGTAGCCACTTTCGATAAGTAAGAGTGTCGAACCCAACGAGGAGCTAAAGGTAGAACAAATATTCCCTCAAGTTCTATCGACCACCGATACAACTCTACGCACGCTTGACGTTTACTTTACCTAGAACAAGTATGAAACTAGAAGTACTTTGTAGTTTTTGTGGGATAGGTTTGCAAGAATATAAAGAACACACAAATATAAACTAGGGGCTGTTAAGATAAAGAAACAATAAAGTTAATGATAGTGAGTGTGGAATAGTGGTGGTAGAAGTTGCGAAATTGCCCCTAAGCAATTGACTATGTTACTAGACCGATATCAAGTTTTATGTGGGAGAGGCCACTGCTAGCATGTCATCCCTTACTTGGAATTCTATGCACTTATGATTACTATTAGCAAGCATCCGCAACTACTAACATTCATTAAGGTAAAACCCAACCATAGCATTAAGATACATTGGTCCCCCTTCAATCCCGTATGCATCAATTTCTACACTAGGTTGAAGCTTCTGTCACTCTTGCCCTCCAATACGTAGTCCTATCAACATACAACTAACCCTATGGTGTGATACATGCGCGCGCTCATATGATGGGCACCAAAGGACAGCAACATAACCACAAGCAATTTAAATCAATCATAGCAATTCACCAATTATCGATAGGACAATGAAAATCTACTCAGACATCATAGGATGGCAACACATCATTGGATAATAATATGAAGCATAAAGCACCATGTTCAAGTAGAGGGTACAGCGGGTTGCGGGAGAGTGGACCGCTGTAGATATATGGGGGAAGGTGATGGAGATGTTGGTGAAGATGACAGAGGTGTTGGTGTAGATCGCCGTCACACGATGATGGCCCTGGTGGCACTCCGGTGCCACCGGAAGCGAGGGGGAGAGAGCCCCCTCCTTCTTATTCTTCCTTGACCTTGTCCCTAGGTGGGAGAAGGGTTTCCCCTCTGGTCCATGGCCTCCATGGCGGCGGAAGGGCGAGAGCCCCTCCGAGATTGGATCTGTCTCTCTGTCTCTCTCTGTTTCTGCATTCCCAGATTCTGTCCCTTCACCGTTTCTTATATTCCCCGAGATCCGTAACTCCGATTGGGCTGATTTTTTCACATGATTTTTATCCGGATATTAGCTTTCTTGCGGCAAAATTAGGGCATCAACCGCCTTATGGTGTGGCCATGAGGGCCCAGGGCGCGCCCCCTGCCTCGTGGCCCACTCGGGCATCGTCTCACGTTGGTTCCGCTTCCCGAAATTCACATATATTCCAAAAAAACCTCCGTACGTTTTTATTCCGTTTGGACTCCGTTTGATATGGATATTCTGCGAAACAAAAAACATGCAACAAACAGGAACTGGCACTGGGCACTGGATCAATATGTTAGTCCCAAAAAATAGTATAAAAAGTTGCCAAAAGTATATGAAAGTTGTAGAATATTGGCATGGAACAATAAAAAATTATAGATACGACGGAGACGTATCACCCCCTGCCTCGTGGGTCTCACGTAAGGCCCCTGGTGCCCTCCTTCCTCCTATATAAGCCTACGTACCCCGAAACCATCAGAACAACAGAGAAAACCCTAGTTCCACCGCCGTAACCTTCTATTCCCGTGGGATCCCCTCTTGGGGCCTATTCCGGAGCTCCGCCGGAGGGGGGATCTACCACGGAGTGCTTCTACATCATCCTCATCGCCTCACCATGAGTTGTGAGTAGTTTACCACAGACCTTCGTGTCCATAGCTAGTATCTAGATGGCTTCTTCTCTCTCTTTGGATCTCAATACAAAGTTCTTCTCGGTCTTCGAGGAGATCTATTCGATGTAATCTCTTTTTGCGGTGTGTTTGTCGAAATCCGATGAATTGTGGGTTTATGATCAAGATTATCTATGAGAAATATTTGGTTCTTCTCTAAACTATTTATGTACGATTATAATATCCTTGCAAGTCTCTTCGAATTATTGGTTTGGTTTGGCCTACTAGATCTATAGTTCTTGCAATGGGAGAAGTGCTTGGCTTTGGGTTCAATCTTGCGGTGTCCTTTCCCAGTGACAGTAGGGGCAACAAGGCACGTGTTGTATTGTTGCCATCGAGGATAAAAAGATGGGGTTTATATCATATTGCTTGAGTTTATCCCTCTACGTCATGTCATCTTGCTTAAGGCGTTACTCTGTTCTTATGAACTCAATACACTAGATGCATGCTGGATAGCGGTCGATGTGTGGAGTAATAGTAGTAGATGCAAGCAGGAGTCGGTCTACTTGTCTCGGACGTGATGCCTATATATAATGATCATGCCTAGATAGTCTCATAATTATTCGCTTTTCTATCAATTGCTCGACAGTAATTTGTTACCCACCGTAGAATATCGCTATCATGAGAGAAACCACTAGAGAACACTATGGCCCCCAGGTCTATTATCAACATGTCAATCTACATCTACTTTACTTTTTCCGCTTTTACCTTCTGTTCTTATAATAAAAAATACCAAAAATATAAACTATCATCTCTATCAAATCTCACTTTCGTAAGTGACCGTAAAGGGATTGACAACCCCTTATCGCGTTGGCTGCGAAGTTCTTATTTGTTTGTGCATGTGCGAGGGACTCACGCATGGTCTCCTACTAGATTGATACCGTGGTTCTCAAAAACTAAGGGAAATACTTACGCTACTGTGCTGCATCTCCCTTTCCTCTTCGAGGGAATACAACGGAAGCTCGAAAAGTAGCAAGAAGAATTTCTGGCGCCGTTGCCGGGGAAGCTTACGCAAAATTCATATACCAAGTACCTATCACAAACCCTTATCCTTCGCATTACATTTTTTTCCTCTCGTTTTCCTCTCCCCCACTTCACCCTTGCTGTTTTATTCGCCCTTCTTCTGCCGTGTGTTTATCGTTCGCTTGATTCTTGTTTGCTTGTGTGTGTTGGATTGCTTGCTTGTATCTATGGCTCTACCTATCAGTGTTGACCCTCACCTCAAGAGGTTGGAGGAGATTGAAAACAATATTAGAAATTTTATGACTATACAATTTGAGCACAATGATTTTTTCAGAAGTGAGCTTAAGGAACTTAATTTTTTTATGGAATATATGAATAAAGACCTTGATGATATGTCTAAAGAATTTTGTGGTTTGAAATCTCAGTTTTCCCATCTTGAGAACTTAATAGCCCAAATTTCGGATAAACAGTCCACCTTGATCAATAAGATGGCTGCTAAACCGAAAGAGCATGAAAATAAAGATGAAGATCTGAAAGTTGTTCATGTATCTCCTATTAGATCCTTGTTTTCTAGCATAAATCTTGATGAAGATAGGATTGGAGATGATTCTACTTTAAGGTGTCCCAATGATTCGGAGTTTTTAGATCTTGATGCTAAAATTGTTAAAAGTGGGAGTGAAGAGATTAAAACTTTGCATAGTGATGAACCCACTACTTTGGATTTCAAGGGATTCAATTATGATAATTGCTCTTTGATTTATTGTATTTCCTTGTTGCAATCCGTACTAAACTCTCCGCATGCTTATAGTCAAAATAAAGCTTTCACCAAACACATAGTTGATGCTTTGATGCAATCTTACAAAGAAGAACTTGAGTTAGAAGTTTCTATCCCTAGAAAGCTTTATAATGAGTGGGAACCTACTATCAAAATAAAAATTTAAAGATCATGAATGCTATAATTTGTGTGATTTGGGTGCAAGTGTCTCCACTATCCCAAAAACTTTGTGTGATTTGCTAGGGTTCCATGATCTTGATGATTGTTGTTTAAATTTGCATCTTGCGGATTCCACTATTAATAAACCTATGGGAAGGATTAATGATGTTCTTATTGTTGCCAATATGAATTATGTGCCCGTAGATTTCATTGTTCTTGATATAGATTGCAATCATTCATGTCATATTATTCTTGGTAGAGCTTTCCTTAGAACGATTATCGCAATTATTGATATGAAGGAAGGAAATATTAGATTCCAATTTCCGCTAAGGAAAGGGACACTTTCCTAGAAAGAAAATCAAGTTACCATATGAATCCATTATGAGAGCCACTTATGGATTGCCTTCCAAAGATGGCAATACCTAGATCAATCATGTATCGTGCCTAGCTAGGGGCGTAAAACGATAGCGCTTGTTGGGAGGCAACCCAATTTTTTTGTTTTGTTTTTGCTGCTGTTAGGGAATAAATATTGCATCTAGCTTCTGTTTAGATGTGGTTTTGTGTTTTGTTTAGTGTTTGTGCCAAGTAGAACCTTTGGGAAGACTTGTGTGAAGTTTATGTGATCTTGCTGTGAAAAAACAGAATCGTTAGCGTTTGCTAGAATGGTCATCAGATTTTACTGGAGCGTGATATTTAGTTGATTCTTTTTGTAGATGATTAATATACAAATTCCTCACGTTTACCAATTGAGTTTTAATTTTTTTGGAGTTACAGAAGTATGCGAAACCTGCAGATTACTACAGACTGTTCTGTTTTTGACAGATTCTGTTTTTCGTGTGTTGTTTGCTTATTTCAATGCATCTATGAGTAATATTGGGAGGTATGAACCATAGAGAAGTTGGAATACAGTAGGTCGAACACCAATATAAACAAAGAATGAATTCATTGCAGTACCTTTGAGTAGTGGTTTACTTTCTTATACTAACGGAGCTCACGAGATTTTTGTCTAAGTTTTGTGTTGTGAAGTTTTCAAGTTTTGAGTATTGCTTTGATGGACTATGGAACAAAGAGTGGAAAGAGACTAAGCTTGGGGATGCCCATGGCACCCCAAGGTAAAATTCAAGGAAAACCAAAAGCCTAAGCTTGGGAATGCCCCGGGAAGGCATCCCCTCTTTCGTCTTCCTCCATCAGTAACTATACTCGGAGCTATATTTTTATTCACCACATGATATGTGTTTTGCTTGGAGTGTCTTATATAATTTGAGTCTTTGCTTGTTAGTATGACACAATTATCCTTGCTGGAAACACCTATTTGAGAGAGTTAAATATGGCCTAGGAATTGTTAGAACACTCTATGTGCTTCACTTATATCTTTAGAGTTGAATAGTTTTTGCTCTAGTGCTTCACTTATATCTTTTAGAGCATGGTGGTGATAATATTTTGAAGAAATTTTTGAACTCTCATGCTTCACTTATATCTATTTGAGAGTCTATTAAAACAGCATGGTAATGTGTTTAGGCTAAAAAAATTAGTCTTCACATGATAGACATCCAATATCATTGTAGTAAAAACTTTCACACTAAGTGCATTGAATATGATGAGAAGTTGGATGCTTGATAATTGTTTTGAGATATGAGGATAGTGATATTAGAGTCATGCTACTGGAGTTATTATGAAATTGAGAAATACTTGTGTTAAGGTTACTGATTCCCGTAGCATGCACGTATGGTGAACCGCTATGTGACGAAGTTAGAGCATGTGGTATTTGTGAAGTGTCAACCTTTGTGTGGAGGTCGGGGGCGCGCGATGGTTAACTCTTACCAACCTCCCCCCTAGGAGCATGAGTTGATTTCTTTGTTTTGATGACTCGTAGATTTTTGCAATAAGTATATGAGTTCTTATGACTAATGTTGAGTCCATGGATTATACGCACTCTCACCCTTCCACCATTCCTAGCCTCTCTTGTACCGCGCAACTTTCGCCGGTACCATACACCCACAAATATATCCTTCCTCAAAACAGCCACCATACCTACCTGTCATGGCATTTCCAAAGCCATTCTGAGATATATTGCCATGCAACTTTCCACTGTTCCGTTCATATGACACGCATCATATTGTCATATTGCCATGCATGATCATGTAGTTGACATCGTATTTGTGGCAAAGCCACCATGCATAATTTTTCATACATGTCACTCTTGATTCATTGCACATCTCGGTACACCGCCGGAGGCATTCAAATAGAGTCATACTTTGTTCTAGTATCAAGTTGTAATATCGAGTTGTAATTCAATGAAAGTGTGATGATCATCATTATTAGAGCATTGTCCCATGTGAGGAAAGTCTAAATCAATAAAGCCCCTCCACAAAAAAAAAGAAAAAAAAGGAAAAGAAAGGCCGAAGAAAAAAAAGGCTCAAAAAAAGAATAAAAAAAAGAAAAGAAAAAGGGACAATTGCCACTATCTTTTTCCACACTTGTACTTCAAAGTAGCACCATGTTCTTCATGATAGAGAGTCTCATATTTAGTCACTTTCATATACTAGTGGGAATTTTCATTATAGAACTTGGCTTGTATATTCCAACGATGGGCTTCCTCAAATGCCCTTGGTCTTCGTGAGCAAGCAAGTTGGATGCACACCCACTAGTTTCTTTTGTTGAGCTTTCATAAATTTTTAGCTCTAGTGCATCCGTTGCATGGCAATCCCTACTCACTCACATTGATATCTATTGATGGGCATCTCCATAGCCCGTTGATACGCCTAGTCGATGTGAGACTATCTCCCTCCTTTTTGTCTTCTCCACAACCACCTCTCTATTCCACCCATAGTGCTATGTCCATGGCTCACGCTCATGTATTGCGTGAAAGTTGAAAGTTTTGAAAGAATAGAGTATGAAAACAAGTGCTTGGCTGAAATCGGGGTTGTGCATGATATGAATATTTTGTGTGATGAAGAGGGAGCATAGCCAGACTATATGATTTTGTAGGGATAACTTTCTTTAGCCATAGTATTTTGAGAAGACATGATTGCTTTGTTAGTATGCTTGAAGTATTATTATTTCTTATGGCAATATAGACTTTTGTCTTGAATCTTTCAGATATGAACATTCATGCCACAATTAAGAGAATTACATTAAAAAACTATGTTGGTTAGCATTCCACATCAAAAATTCTGTTTTTATGATTTACCTACTCGAGGACGAGCAGGAATTAAGCTTGGGGATGCTTGATATGTCTCCAACATATCTATAATTTTTGATTGTTCCATGCAATTATTTATGATGTTTTGGATGTTTAATGGACTTTGTCATACACTTTTATATTATTTTTGGGACTAACCTACTAACCTAAAGGCCCAGTCCAGATTGCTGTTTTTTGCATGTTTCAGGGTTTTGCAGAAAAGGAATATCAAACGGAGTCCAAACGGAATGAAACCTTCGGCAGAGATATTTTGAAGAAAATCACGCACGGGAGACTTGAGAACCACGGAGTAGGGGGCACGTGTGCCCACGAGGGTGGGGGTGCCCCCTAGGGCGCGCCACCCTGCCTCGTGGGTCCCACGTAAGGCCCCCGGTGCCCTCCTTCCTCCTATATAAGCCTATGTACCGCGAAACCATCAGAACAACAGAGAAAACCCTAGTTCCACCGCCGTAACCTTCTGTTACCATGAGATCCCATCTTGGGGCCTGTTCCGGAGCTCCGCCGGAGGGGGGATCTACCACGGAGTGCTTCTACATCATCATCATCGCCTCACCATGAGTTGTGAGTAGTTTACCACAGACCTTCGGGTCCATAGCTAGTATCTAGATGGCTTCTTCTCTCTCTTTGGATCTCAATACAAAGTTCTCCTCGGTCTTCGAGGAGATCTATTCGATGTAATCTCTTTTTGTGGTGTGTTTGCCGAGATCCAATGAATTGTGGGTTTATGATCAAGATTATCTATGAGAAATATTTGGTTCTTCTCTGAACTCTTTATGTCTGATTATAATATCCTTGTAAGTCTCTACGAATTATTGGTTTGGTTTGGCCTACCAGATCTATAGTTCTTGCAATGGGAGAAGTGCTTGGCTTTGGTTTCAATCTTGCGGTGTCCTTTCCCAGTGACAGTAGGGGCAGCAAGGCACGTATTGTATTGTTGCCATCGAGGATAAAAAGATGGGGTTTATATCATATTGCTTGAGTTTATCCCTCTACATCATGTCATCTTGCTTAAGGCGTTACTCTGTTCTTATGAACTCAATACACTAGATGCATGCTGCATAGTGGTCGATGTGCGGAGTAATAGTAGTAGATGCAGGCAGGAGTTCGTCTACTTGTCTCGGACGTGATGCCTATATATAATGATCATGCCTAGATAGTCTCATAATTATTCGCTTTTCTATCAATTGCTAGACAATAATTTGTTTACCCGCCGTAGAATATCGCTATCATGAGAGAAACCACTAGAGAACACTATGGCCCCCGGGTCTATTCTCAACATATGAATCTACATCTACTTTACTTTTCCGCTTTTACTTTCTGTTCTTATAATCAAAAATACCAAAAATATAAACTATCATCTGTATCAGATCTCACTTTCGTAAGTGACCGTAAAGGGATTGACAACCCCTTATCGTGTTGGCTGCGAAGTTCTTATTTGTTTGTGCATGTGCGAGGGACTCGCGTGTGGTCTCCTACTGGATTGATACCTTGGTTCTCAAAAACTAAGGGAAATACTTACACTACTGTGATGCATCTCCCTTTCCTCTTCGAGGGAATACAACGCAAGCTCGAGAAGTAGCAGCAACCCATTGGTCCCGGTTTGTGGCTGGAACCAGGACTAAAGGTACCCCTTCTGTCCCGGTTCCAGCCACGAACCAGGAACAATGGGTGTGGGCCAGGAGCGAGGCCCATTGGTCCCGGTTCGTGCCTGGAACCGGAACAAATGGTTCCAGACCCACCGGGACAGATGCCCCACGAGGCCCAAACGGCCCCCTGGGCGCATGAACCGGGACGTATGCCCCCATGGGTCCCGGTTCGTGAGTTAACCGGGACTAATGGGCTTGCCAGGCCCGAACCAAAGCCATGTTTTCTACTAGTGATGAAAACAAATATTAGTACGTAGTGGTTAGATAAGTGAAATAATTCTTACTGGGACTGGTTTTTCAGCTCGCGGGTGCCCCAACACCCTCTATGAAAATTAAATTAAAAAATGAAAACAAATTCAAAAAATCTGAACCTTTGCAACATCAAATATGATTGAACTTTATAGGTGCTTGCTAGTTTTCATGCCAAAAAAACATTCGAGGAGCTCTACACAAGAAAAATATTTCAATGCTTGAAGTTTTGAGCACTTTTGGCACTGAAATCTGAAACTCGTGATATTCGAGGGGCTGTACATGATATTTAGTAATGAAAACTTGCAAGAACCTACAAAGTTTGACCATATTTGATGTTGCAAAGTTCCAGTTTTTTTTCTGTTTTTTTAATTTACTGTTCATAGAGGGTGTAGGGGACCCGGGAGCTATCACACCTTTCTCATTCTTATTTTATACAAATAAAATGATTGGCTATAAACTGATATGTAAAATTATATCTGTGACAAATTAGGCATCGCTATTTTGTCCTAGTCAAAACACATTTCATAATTCATATGTTTCATAGTCTGCCAAGAAAGCACATCTTACTAAAATTATGATACATGTTGTTATTGTAATCATTCGGAGCCAGCAAGTTGTGGTGAGCTTGGTGATACGTCTCCAACGTATCTATAATTTTTGATTGTTCTATGCTATTATATTATCTGTTTTGGATATTTAATGGGCTTTAATATACACTTTTATATGATTTTTGGGACTAACCTATTACCCTAGAGACCAGTGCCAGTTTCTGGTTTTTCCTTGTTTTTGAGTATCGCAGAAAAGGAATACCAAACGGAGTCCAATTGACCTGAAATTTCACGGAGATTGTTTTTGGACCAGAAGAAGCCCACGGAGTACCGAAGATGGACCAGAAGAGTCCTGAGGCCACCACAAGGGTGGGGGCGCGCCCTAAGTATCCACAGCTCATGTACCTATAATATCTATATCCATAGTTAGTGTTGCATACAGTCAAGTTGTTTATTTTCATATCCACAGGTTGCTAACTTTATCTTCACTCGGTGGGCCTTAAATCAATATATTGATAACATAATTTCTTGATGAAATA
Organism: Secale cereale; assembly: GCA_902687465.1. NCBI lineage: Eukaryota > Viridiplantae > Streptophyta > Magnoliopsida > Poales > Poaceae > Secale > Secale cereale. Next base: position 665,459,616 of record LR738714.1, read on the forward strand.
AATTGTGATTGTTCAGGGCCTATTGTGCAGTTATCCTTTTCCCTATTTTTGTAATTAAAGTACACAACTGTATTTCCTAATATATTATATTAGAGTCTGAGTTGTTTTTCATGTTCATTTGCAATTTGTTCAGCCTATCTTCAAACAGGATTTGGAATGGTGCCCTAAATTTGACAAATTAAAGACTCTGATACTCAATGATTGGTTTACGACTATTGAGTACACAACTGTATTTCCTAATATATTATATTAGAGTCTGAGTTTTTTTCATGTTCATTTGCAATTTGTTCAGCCTATCTTCAAACGGGATTTGGAATGGTGCCCTAGATTTGACAAATTAAAGACTCTGATACTCAATGATTGGTTTACGACTATTGACGTAGTTTGCATTCTCCAACACTGTCAAAATCTTGAGAAGCTCTCCCCCATTTAATTCAAATATGTAGATGTATTAGTAAAGGTTTTATCTTATGATTTTTTGTCGCAATGAATGTTTTGTATCTTGTAGAACTTTGTAGGAGCAGCAGGATCCAAGCAATCATTTGTGTGTCCGCCTCATTTGGTTATCAACATTAAATGTAGAAAAGTTGATAATGGTGTTCACAAGATTTTGGACGTCTTGAGTACATGTGGCATACTTTGTGAGCAGATTAGCATCAAGTGCCGCGATCACACTTAGATTGTAAGTTACTTCCATCCATATTTGGTATCCCTACCTACTTGTTTTAACAGGTCCGCTGTAATTACACATCAATTAGAATGCATGATAACCCTTTGAAATCCATCCATATTTTGGATTTGCGTGCTGACGAAGTGTAACCATATGTCAAATTTAACACAACTTATTATTCTGTAATTGCTGGTGACACTACAGTAGTTAGCACACAGTTCTGATGTGCCTATGAGTCTGTACCATCCTTGCAAGTTTTTTATACTCTTACCTTTTTATTATTTTCAGTTCAAATATTTACAATTATCCTTCTGTTGTTTAGTTACTTGTGAAAGTAGTATCTCTGAAAATTCAGCTTAGCTTTTCTCTTGTATTCCATTTGGTAGGATACATTTTATAAGAATTGATAGCACGAAAAAATGCACAGTATAGTGCTCTGCATCCATCCCCCAAGACCACCTTTCTCTAGCTATTTTTGCTGTTGTCAGTATGATTATCAGAGATTAGTAGTCAAATTGCATGGGTTCCAAAAATTTTCAATCCTAAAGCCCTCTTGGGTCTTGAGGCCTCTCGGAATGGTCATATTTGTCTTAGTGTTGCCTCACAAGGCTAAACTTTTTTTAACAACTACTGAAATTTGGTCAGGATGCAGTTTATTTCCTCTACATCAAAGTGCTATTCAAAAGAAAAAAAATGAAATTTTCGTCTATGTCATCTGAGTACATCTCTGAAGCAAACTTATTGTGACTTGTCTTGTTTGTGCAGGTTCCATCAACGGATTGGGACTAAGATGTGAGCTCGCTCATGATGTTCGTATGCAGATTGATGTATGTTTCTCTAAAGAGTCATCTGTAATGGTGCCATGTGTTGGTGGTTAGCTTGTTACTGTTATGTTCAGTTTCTCCTTCCCATCTATTGTCTCTGCTGGAAATCTTTCGTTGTGGTTTGTTTTGTGCAGCTTTGCACAAACGGTCTAAATTTTGTTGATTTGGGAATGTGCAACTTAGCAAAACGTTGCCCGTCAGAACATTGCTATCTTTTTAATGGAAGTTTGGAAGCTGGCATGTTTGTGTGCTTGTCATATTTTGTAGATTATCGATATATATATCGGAGTTATCTGGTTGGCAGGATTTTAGTTATTGTGCATGCATCCTTTCATGTCCCTTTGCGCTGCTCAAACCAAGTGCTTGCCGTCTGATTGCACATCACCCAGAAATCCCGGGTGTCCATGTGCGCTAATGCGGTTTGCTTTCATGTTTATTAAGAGACAAAAACCTTCTTGAGGGAAACAAAGGCCGACCAAAACCTTTTGTCTAAATCGCCTGGTGTTTATACTTTATACTGACATTGGCGGGTTATCACCCCAAGACACAAGTTGATTACCATTCGCTACATAGATTTTCTTGATGGGTATAGTATACTGCACTTAGATATTTGCTTGGTAGCCTCTATGGCTATTGCAATCTGGCCATGCATCGTTGGACATTGTAAGTCATGAAGTAGCCATGTGATCAAAATAGAGCGACTAAGATTGCACGATACTTACTTTACACCCTTTCACCCACCCACAAACATTCATAATCGCTCGTTGTGAGCACCCTTTGAGCAATCCCCATGTGGCCCTGATGAACCCTCTCTAGCAAACCTCCCCTTCCCTCCATCTTCCTCTCACCTCTTTGCACGGCAAGTTGCCTCTTTCTCTATCTCCATGGGTATCCTTTTTAGTGGATGCCATCTATTCTTAACCCCGACCTAGCACTCGTGGGTAGATGCCTCCCGCTCACGTCCAATCATGCATCCATCGAGGGTGCCTTCTCCAACTCAACATGCCTTTCTAGGCCATAGTACATCTTATTGTCATGTAGCCTTGCATGCGAATATGGAAAGAAGTGAAAATGATATAATCACCTCCACTTGCACCGACACCCCTTCTAGCTCGATGTTGCTGGATATATACGGAAAGAAGAACAAATAAAACTTCCTGTTGGGGAATAAAAGGATCGCCACTGCTGGAAAACATGAAAACCTGTGTACTATTTTGTATTTTTATTAGGGAGTAAGTAAACTGTTTGGATAGGGTAAATATTAAGCGAGTCGAAATTTAGATTTTAATTTATGTTTATTTTTTGCTTATCTTGAGTTGCTTGAAAAATCTTCGGTGTTTCAGTCAATTTGGAGACAGACCCTGAGGAGCACCAAGCTAGAGATGGGGATGACATGGTCGGCCGTGATGTACCATCGAGGATGAGTCGAGCACAGAGACGACAGGATCGGCTGCAAAATCACTGATGAAGAGAAGTCCGGGAATTGACGGGATGGGAAAGGAGGGGGGTGGTCCTCGGCATCTAAAAAGGAAACGGGAAGGGGTTAGAGGATGTTTGATGGGGCGAGGAAGGAGACAGGGTTGGAGTGACTTCGGAGCCAGCCACGGTGACCGCAGGCGTGTCATGCGAAAATCATTTGACCCTGCCAAAAATTTCAATCGCCGGAACAACAGACGCGCACCTTTTTTGTTTTGAGGAAACAACGGCTATCCGTTTCGTAATTTTTTTTTGAGACAACCTCGCGAAGCTTTATTGAATCGTCACAATGTTTACAGGGACGGAAGGTAGGTTCCCGGGGTGCCCCAACCACACATGTCGGCCACCCTCGAGAGATAAAGCATGCCTCGCTAAGTTGTGAGCTTCATAATTTGAGCTCCTAGGTTCATAACTAAAGGTGCAGGAATCAAATAACAAAGAGTGTTCTATTATTTCATGTATGATAGCACTGTAGCTGGAAGAGTTATCCATCTTCAGATCTTGTACCACCCCCTTGCAGTCTGAAGCCACTTGAATCCTTCGCTCGTACAGATCGTCAGCTAACGCCAAGGCTTCTCTGATGGCAAGAGTTTCTAGAGTTGTCGGATCAACAATGTGTTTGAAACATAGCGTTGAGGCTCCCAAGAATCTGCCATTATCATCTCTGCATATGGCGCCCACAACTCCGAAACCATTACTAGAAACAGCAGCATCCACATTCATCTTTGCATTGCCAGCAATAGGAGCCAACCATCTCTGAGATCGCGCCACTGTCGGCACACGGATCGCTAGTGATCTTCTATTGACAATTTGCAGCTCAGCCAGGTACTTTGTAATGAATGTATGAACTGAATGAGGTGTTTGGAAGATGTTCTCATGGATAGCCTTCCTCCGTACCCCCCATAGTGCCCATAATGTGACCACCAGTTGATCAAAAAGTTCCCTTGGCAACAATTCATGCATGGAAAAAAGCCACTCCCTCGAATCATCCTCTTCTCGATCAATCATGGTAGCTACTAGTTCTTCTGGTGCCAGTGCCCACACACTAGCCGCCATCGGGCAGGAGATGAGAGCATGATTCCAAGTATCAACCGCCCCGCAGAACGGACATGTATCTTTCGTTGCCATATGTCGGTGCTTCAAAACAGAGCCAGTTGGCATAGACTTCTGGGCGAGACGCCAGACAAAGAATTTCAGCTTCGAGGGGACCTGCATCTGCCATATCATCGACCACTTTTTGGTTTCATTGGGACCATGAGAAGTGCCGCCGTGTTCATCAAGGCTAGCCTCATTAGCATGTTTTAGACGCAAGATCATTCTATAAGCCGACCGAACACTAAAACCCCCTCGAGTCTCTTCATGCCACGCCCAGAAGTCCTCGACTCGGCGTGTGCACATCGGGATCCGCATGATAGCTTCTGCATCTACCTGAGTGAAAACTGATCGGACCAAATCTTCCTTCCAACAAGCAGTTGTGTTGTCAATAAGATGTGCCACTTTAACCGGAGCATTAGGAACAAGCGATGCTACTGGGCACTTGAAGTTGTCTCTGGGAATCCAATTGTCACTCCAAATGCTGGTCGTCTCCCCATCACCTATCCTTCGAATAATCCCATGTGCCATGACCTCACGTCCATCAAGAATGGCACGCCATATTTGGGAGGGATGTGAGCCAAGTTCGGCTTGTAGTAGTGAACAGTCTGGGAAATAAACAGCCTTGAGAATTTTAGCACTAAGAGATGTGATGTCCGTAGACGTTCGCCAGGCCTATCTCGCTAGTAGAGCAAGATTAAATACCTCAATATCACGAAATCCCAAACCTCCCAGATGTTTTGGCAATGTTATAGTATCCCACGCAACCCAACACGGTTTTCTCTTCCCTTGCTTCGAGCCCCACCAAAACTGACGTATTATGGAGGTTATGTTGTCACAAAGACCCCGAGGGAGCCGAAAACATGCCATGGAGAAGACAGGGATAGCCTGAGCTATAGACTTGATAAGAACCTCTTTACCACCTGAAGATAATAATTATGCCATCCATCCTTTGATCTTTTCCCACACTCGATCCCTTAGATACTTGAAAGTTCCATTCTTTGAGTGGCCAACATCCGTTGGCATGCCAAGGTAGAGTTCACTCAGAGATTCGTTTTGAACATGTAGATTCTGCTTTATCGCCTCTTTCAGCTGAACAGGGCACCCCTTGCTGAAAAAGATGGATGATTTCTCATTATTGATCCTTTGTCCCGAAGCCATACAATATGCATCAAGTAGGTTTGACACCGCATTTGATCCCTCCATACTCGCCTTGAAAAGCAACAGGCTATCATCTGCAAAAAGAAGGTGGTTTACAGTTGGGGCTGTAGGAGCCACCTTTATACCTGGCACTGATGATTCCGAACTTGATTTAAGGAGGCACGAAAGGCCCTCTGCTGCAATCAAGAATAAGTAGGGGGAAATTGGGTCTCCCTGCCGGATACCTCTAGTTGGCTTAAAAGGTTCTAGCTTTTCACCATTGAAACAGACCGAGAAGGAGACTGAGGATACCATACCCATGACAACATTTATCCAGTGTTGCTCAAAACCCAATTTGGTCATAATCCCTCTCAGATAGTCCCACTCCACTCGGTCATAAGCCTTCATCATGTCCAACTTCAAAGCACAAAAGCTGTTAGATTTAGCCCTCGATCGTTTCATAAAATGCAGACACTCATAGGCACAAATAATATTATCCGTGATCAACCTCCCAGGGACAAAGGCAGACTGCTCCTCAGAGATAATTTCAGGCAAGATCATCTTCAGCCTGTTTGCAATGACCTTCGATGCAATCTTGTACAAGACATTACATAGGCTAATAGGCCGAAATTGAGCAAGAACAGTTGGGTTTGTTACCTTTGGGATTAAGACAAGAACGGTATCATTAATAGTCTCTGCACTTTCTTCTCCTTTCACAATTTTAAGGACTATTTCAGTTACTTCCTCTCCGCAGACATCCCAGTGGCGCTGATAAAAGTGGGCTGGAAAACCATCGGGCCCCAGAGCTTTGGTCGGAAACATTTGGAAGAGAGCAATCTTGACCTCCTCCCTAGTATATGGCGCACAAAGCTGCATGTTCATTGCAGTTGTCACTTTCCTGGGAACCTGTTCCAACACCGCTTCTATATTTTGCACACCCTCTGATTGGTATAGATTTTCATAAAAACTTTTGGCTAGCGCCTTAAGCTCATCCGAATCAGAGATCTCCACTCCCAAAGAGTTTTGCAAAGCCTTGATCATATTCTTCTTTCTTCTGATACTAGCTCGCAAATGAAAAAAATTTGTGTTCTTGTCCCCTTCCGAAAGCCAAACAATCCGGGATCTCTGACGCCACATGATCTCCTCCCTGTGGTACATTTCTATCAAACGCTCATTGATCTTTAGCTCTGTATGTGACGGTCCTGGTCTCACAGGGTCACTTTGTAGTTCGGCCAGCATCTCCTTGAGCTTCTTTATCTCCTTCCTGACGCTTCCAAAGGTGTCTCTGCTCCACCTCCCAACATCCTGTGCAAGATCTGTCAGTTTACGACGTAAGTCAACCACTGTTGTGCATGGCGGTCCGTGACCCCAACTCGTCTGTAAGCAGCCCTTGAAACCCTCATGTGTTTCCCACATGAGTTCATATCTGAAAGTGCGTTGGTGCTGGTCTTCCTCTACCCCCTCTAGTTGAAGCAAAAGGGAAGAGTGATCGGACGTAACCCCCGTAAGATGCGTGACGGAAGCCTGGGGGTATCTCGCAAACCAAGCAGCGGAAGCCAGCGCGCGACCAAGTCTGCATCTTGTATAACTGCCCCCCGCCACTTTCTTCTCAAAAGTCCACATGTTCCCTTTGAAGTCCAGATCTAGCAACATGCACACGTCAAGTACCTCTCGAAACGCTTGTATTTGGGCATTACTTCTCTGTCCAGTGCCTTGGTGTTCTTCTGGACGCAAAACCTCGTTGAAATCGCCAATGCATAGCCAAGGGAGGTCGCTCAAAGAGCTGATGTTTTTCAAGGTTGTCCATGTTTGGTGCCTCAAGTGCGTCTGCGCCTCTCCATACACGCAAGTCATCCTCCACTTGGTCGTACCTTGTTCGTCAACAGAAACGTCAAGATGATAACCAGAATAACCAAGAATTTCGACATTTATTGAGTTATTCCAAAACAAGCCAATGCCTCCACTTCTACCATCACTACTAACAGCATAAGAACTATCAAAACCAAGCGTACCAGCCAAAGCTTCTACCCTAGTACTATCCATTTGAGTTTCAACAATACATAAAAGGGTAGGGGTAAATTGCCTCGCAAAGTTGCGAAGCTCATGAATTGTCGCGGCTTTACCCGAACCACGGCAATTCCAGCAGAAGATACTCATTGGGCTCGGCGGCGCTCCTCGTAGGAGCCCGCCAAAAATGTAACGATCTTGCCATGACCGCCCATGTTATTGTCCACATCTTCGTCTGTCGATGCACTCATCTTGGTTCTTTTTGTTTGCTGTTTGCTGCTAGGACTCGGGGGAACTTGCGGTGGCGCTGGTAGCTGGAGTGTGCCCGCCCGGCCATCAAGATTTGATGTGACAGAAGCTGGTTTCCCATCACCCGGCGAGCGCTTTCTGTTACTTTCCGCGTCTACCATACTCAGGTCTGCCTCTTGATCCGAGTCCTCCCGCTCGGCGCTGCCTCCCTCATAGCCATTGCGGGCAGGGGTGGGCACTTTCAAACCGAAAACCGAAATTTGAAACCTAACCGAACCATTTTAACCGAAATATAGGCTAAATCGGTTTTGGGTTATTCGGTTTGGTTTGAAAAATATAAATTATTTGGTGTTTAATTTTAAATCGGTTTTTGATTTAGAAAAACCGTATACACCGAACTAACCGAATTATGAGTCCACTACCCTTGTTTCTCTGCGCACAAGCACAATAAGATAGCTAATTTGTCTAAGTTGCTAGCTAGTTGTGTATCGCTTTAGAAATTATACATAGATTCATGCAATCACAAGAGCATGGGTCTAGTGCAGATATTATAGGATCTCATGCACGCAAATACTAATTGGTAGCTATTTTTTAGGATGATTGACGGCTATGTTTGTAGAAAATATAATAAATAGTTACATGATACGTTGCTTCAACTGATGGTGGTGCACACGTATTTTGGTTTTTTGGTTAACCGAACAAACCTAACCGATATATTTTGGTTAATAAGGTTCGGTGGCAATTTTTCTCATGATTATTTCGGTTGTCATTTTTCAGAAACCGAAATTCTAGAAACCCGAATAAACCAAACCGAATTAACCATATAAACCGAATGCCCACCCCTAATTGCGGGTGTTCGTACCACGTCCTCCACGGCCTCCTCTCCGACCGCCTCGACGGCCTCGGCCCCCACCAGGGCCTTGTCCTGTGCGCATAACCCATGTTGCTTTGAGGTCCTTAAAGACCAGAGCTGAGGGTGGATGAATCCCATTACCATGTTCCTTGTAAAGGTGGCCGAGCATACCACATACTGCACACCAATCCGGTAGCTTCTCGTACTTGACTCGGTAAATTTGGCGTTTCCCATCCCGTATCATTGAGACAGCATTCTTCAGTGACTTGTTGACATTAATCCGAACCCAGACGCGGTGAAAATTTCCCGCGAAATCCTGCGATTGGGGTTCAGCAAACAGAACTTCCCCAATTTTTGCTGCTAAAGATGGCACAAGATGGGCATATAGGGGCGGAACATCATGTATTTGCACCCAAATCTCAATTGTATCCAGCTGAATCGTGGTTGGCTTAGACAGACCATCATACGGTTTTAAGATCACCGCATCTCCCCTGAAGTGCCATGGCCCTTCCATTGTAACTCGTTCCCAATCTCCTAGACACGAAAACTGTACTGTGTACAGATTTTCTTCGAGTGGCTTAAACTGAACCTCTTGAGCAAGATCCCAGGCCGCACGCATATTCCTGAAGAACCAAAACTGGCTGTAAGTCTTGACCGTATGAACCCTTGCCAAAGCTATCCAGCGGGTTGCATCCGCCGGTGCCTCCTTCTCATCGAAGACCACATCATCGAGATCCTCTTCCCGGAGGCCAAGTTCCTCCATTAGTGATGTCAAATCATCCGTAGCTGCTTGTCCTGCCGATCCCGAGGCTCCGTCTGACGCCATGAATCTCAAAACCCTAACCCGATCGAAAACCGGGCCCTGCTGCAGGTCCCCAAGAGAACTTCTCCGCCCTCCCAAACCCCCACCGATCGGCGAACAGAGACGTCCCCAGATCGAGGTTGGGTGCCGGGGGCAACGGCGAAGGAGCGGGGAAAACCAGGTCTCAACGGCGGCGACTTCGGTCGCCCCGAGAGGAAACAAACCCTAACTAGAGGGAAAAAACGTACCCTTGAGAAAAGGAATCACCCCTTCTTCTATCCGTTTCGTATCTAAACCGGCCGGTTCAGCGTGGGCCGCCCATGTCAGCTGCTAGGTGGGGGACTCCTTGACCCGTTGCGAGTTGCCACCTAGGCCGGCCTCATCTTCTTCCTCTATTCGTCTCTCCTCTCCCCTCCCTGCAGCCGCCGCCAGGCTCGCGCGAGGAAGGTCAGGGCCGAAGCTTGCTACCGCGTCCCAGCCGCCTCCTCTGCTTCGGCCTCCGGCGTTCCCCTTCCCCCTCGGCGCGAAGGAAGAGAGGGTTCACAGTCGCCCGCTCGCTCCTCGCCTGTACGCATCGCGCGTGGAGCCGGTTCGTTGGTGGGCACGACGTGGGAGGAGGACTTGGGATCCGCCAGCATCGAGCAACGGAGGGCATCGAGCAACGGAGGACGGGAGAAACCCTCTTGCTCTCCCAATTCGGCTGTTCCCCATGGTTGCCGGCGACCGGCGCCTTCAGCTGTCTGCGAGTTGAGGTGAGCTCTCTGTGATGATACTCTAATATTGATCTAGATGATTTCCCCCGATTCGGTGATGCCGCATTCGACCTTTTGGTTTGCTAATTTCACTCCGCTCACGCAGTGCCCGTCACCTGTTCGACGGAATGCTCGAGATGGCTGCTTTGAGTGACAGAGACCCTTTTGGAGTCCTCCCTGACGAGCTCCTATGGCGTGTGCTGTCTTTCCTTCCGGCGGAGGATGCCTTTCCGACCTGCGTGTTGGACACCCGGTGGCGCGACCTCTGGAGGCACGCGAGCAGCCTGCTATTTGTCTTCGACGGGCCAACGTTCCCGCGATACAACCGTTTCAAGCAGTTGGTGAAGCTGGTCATCTGTCTCCGCGGGGACTCGCCTCTCGTCAGGTGTGAGATTGATGCCTATCCTGACGATGAGCCGGAGGACAGGTTCATAAACACAAGGCTGTTGATTGATTACGCTCTGGCATGCAAAGCTGAGGAGCTCGTGGTAAGAGCAGCTGACATTTAGTACGACCTACCAGTGTTCGATGTGCCTCTGAGTCTCATCTCCCAACACTTGAAGACCTTGCACATTGAACAAGTCAACCTCGACCACTCCGCTCTCAAGTTCTCAGGCTGCCTGGTGTTAGAGGATCTAAGAATTCAACTTTGCAACATTCGTGCATGTGAGATATCATCCATGTCACTGAAGCACCTGTGCATCACCGACTACTGTTACTTACCTGATAATGTCCGTCTTCGGATTTGTGCCCCGAGTCTTATGTCACTGCAGCTAGAGGATTTTGAAGGCCTGACACCTTTTCTTGAAAACATGCCATTGCTTGAAACAGCCCATGTTAACCTTGAAGATGGATGCCATGATCACTGTCGCAGTAATCAGGGGGTTTGTGATAATATTGTCTGTGGTTGTCATGCTTATCCTGTCAAGGAGGGGGTGCTTCTCAATGGTTTGTCAAATGCTGCCAAGTTGGACTTGATAGCTTTACCTAAAATGGTACGCTTGCACTTATTACCGTTTCTACTCTTGTTATTTGTTACCTAAATGTTTCTCTTGTAGCATATCTATCCAAACTGCAGATAAAGAAGTTTGCTTACTTTCATTATCGCATTTTGGTCCTTTATCTTCATCTAATGCATCTCAAATCAGTGGCTAATAACATAGTGTCTTGGTTGGATAAAATATGATATTTCTGGTTGTTATAGCATAAATTATTTGATCTTCTAGAGTCTGAAATTATTTTTATTCTTTGAATTTTGTCCAGTTCCTCTACAGATGGGATTTGAAATGGTGTCCCATCTTTAGCAAATTAAAGACTCTGTTACTAAATGAGTGGTTTACGTCTGTTGACCTTGTTTGCATTCTCCGACACTCTCCAGTTCTAGAGATACTCACTCTTCAGCTTAATAACACCAAGGTATATGTTGTATAGATAACGATGTTGCTGTATTTTTTAAGGTGTTATTGTGGATGCTGTATTTGTCTTTACTAAGCAAAAATATCTGATAGAAGATTGTAGGAGCAACAGGAGCCCAAGAAACAATAACACAATCATTTGTGTGTGAACACCTAAAGTTCGTTTACATTGAATGTGAAAAGGTTGATGATGGAGTTCGTTCAATCTTGAATATCTTAAGTTCATGCGGCATACTTCATGAGCAAATTAGCATCAAGGAGGATCCACATTCAGACTCAGATTGTAAGTTACCCTTCCTACCTATTTCAACATGTCTGATATAATAATTAGATTGTATGGCACCACCCCCAAATCCATCCAGATTTTGTGTCCATTATCCTTTAGTATAAATTGGATTTGCATGCTGATGGAGTTTTATATTTCGACAGTTTATTATCCTGTAATTTCTGATGACACCACAATAGTTGGCACGAAGTTCTGATGTGTCTAGATCTGTACCAGCCATGAAAAATCTTTTTGTTGTTCTCTTTTTTTTTTCAGTTCAATAAATTATCTAGTCCTTTTGCTGTTTGGTTGGTGATGAAAATAGTAGCTGTTCTTATCTTGAAATTCAGTTTAGGTCTCTCATATTTCATTTGGTAGAACACACATATCACTAAGGATGGTAGCGAGAATGTACAATATAGTGCTCCGCATCCATCCAGCAAAGACTGCGTTTGCCTTGTTGTATTTACTTTTATCCTGCAAGCCTGTTGTCAGTTTGATTAACATTGACTGGTAGCCAAATTGCATGCGTTCCACACTAGTTTTGAAGCCTCAAGCAGTCTCAATGCCTCACGGAATGGTCATATTTGTGTTGTTGTTGCCCTTGCAAGGCTAATAAACTATTCTGTTAGTAACTACAGAAATTTGGTTGGGTTGCAGTATAGTTCCTCTACATCTATCCAGGATATTTGAAATTCCCGTCTATATTTCTGACTTGTCTTGGTTGTGCAGATTCATCCACTGATAGCGACTCCACTAACAGTGACTAAGATGTGTGGTCGGTCATGATGTTCATCTGAAGACTTATGTTTCTGTTAAGAATCTGCAATGGTGGTCATGTGTTGGCTATTAGCATGTGACCGGGAAGTTTTGTTTCTGCTTCCCATCTTTGGTCTTCTAGAAATCTGTCTTTATGGTTTGTTTGGTGCTACTCCCTCCGTCCGGAAATACTTGTCATCAAAATGAATAAAAGGTGATGTATCTAGATGTGTTTTAGTTTTAGATACACCCCTTTTTGTCCATTTTGATGACAAGTATTTTCGGACGGAGGAAGTACTTAGCAAGACGTTTTCCACTTTGTCAGGAATCTGCCGGGAATCGAAACGATGGTTAAAATGTTGCTATGTTTCTGTAATCTGCTGGTAATCTAAATAATGGTTACATACATATTTTGTACTCCATCATCAATATATTACCAGTATTGTAAATGCATCTCTTATGTCCCTGTGCGTCATCAGTATACACCGGAACTGTACATGCATCAGAACTCCTGAGTGTCCGTTTAAAAAAAAATCCTGAATATCCAAGTGGGCTAATAATCCTGGGTGAGGTAGCGACGTAAGTTTCCTCTTGATATGTTGAAGATTGTGGGAACAGTGCTATCATTTCGACCTGAACTTCTGAAAAAATAGTCGTGTTGCTGTCGGAGTGTCTCAGAAGAAGTCGAAGTTAATTACATGCTCATTCCGTTTCAATGTTTCATATTGGTCTTGAAGCCAGGAAGGTGGTTTTGCACCTCTTGCTTCTGTCCAGTCTGAAACTTTCTCTCTTTGTTCTGATTCTGGTCATCGTGATGGAGTATAAGAGAGTGAATGGGGTCATTGGAGTACACTTTACTAAGATTAACAGTGGAGAGAATGTGCCCTGCAAAAAAAAAAAAAAACAGTGGAGAGAATTTACATGGCAATTGTTGCATTTGTCTCGATGCATGTATTAATTGTTGTCTGAGCCTGTTGTCCACAGGAGCTGGTTATTTTGAAAAATTATATAATCACATTTTTGAGTTTCAAAGAAATCTAAAAAAAACTCTACACATTCATATGGATGTATTGAACATGGGTATAAAATCTAACAATGAAATACATTGTGGTGAGAGCTACATAAAAAAGAGAAAATCCTGCACTTCTAATAGTGAGCAGTGTTTCTACTGTTCACCAGTTTGAAAATCGTGATTTGTCTTTTTTTGTGTAGCTCTAACCATACTGTATTTTATCTTCAAAATTTACACACATGTAAAATAAATCCGTGTAAACATGTATGATTTTTTTTCAGAATTTTTTGAAACTTTAAAATATGTATTCAGATATTTTTATATAAAAAAGCGACCTCCAGGTTGCCTGCCATTGGCATTTAGCGGTGCTCCAAGCACTCACATGCTCCCATGTTCACAAAATAAATAAATCAATGAAATTTAGAAGTTTCATTCCAAAGTAATTGTGGATGTCTACAAGACATGTTTCTGTCGTCCCTCAAATTTTAAATCCAAACTCAAAATACTTCTGGAGAAACAAAAGAGACAAATCCAACATGAATAGCGCCACAAAGGAGAAAGAAGAACTGAAACTAAGATACGGCGGTATTCTTCTCAGAAGAAGCCCGGCTTGACTACGTAACAGAAGCTGCCCAAGTACATGTTGGAAATATGAGCAAATTACCAAGTGGTTTTATTAACAGGAATACTAGATAAGACATGACTAATATAGAAGAGATAAAACAAGTAATGTGATCTAACAGAGAGAAGATAAATAGTATCTGCATATATAAACTAGAACCAAACATATCTAGGTCAGACACTAGTGCTAGAAACTGAAGAAGAACCTCAAACACAGAGAGTATAATATCATACGTAGCAGGAGCAGAAGCCCCGGTCTTGGGTGCAGTGTCCTCGCTGGACATGTTGTCGAAGAAGTTGTTGACGTCAGGGAAGAAATCATCGTCGGGGAAGTAGTCGTCCGTGATGAAGCAGCCAGTAGTCGCGCTGAGCGCTCCCCAAAAACCTTATCACCCTTCTCCCGTACATGACTCAAAAGGTGCGGTTTCGGAGGCCTACTGTCCCGACCTGCGGTGCAGGCCGCAAGGAGGGATGAGGAAGACAGCAGCAGCTCAGAGATGGAACCGATGGCAAGAGGAAGGAGTAGTTCTGGTGCGTCTCTCTGAGAGGAGCGACCTTCCTTTTATAGGCGCAACATCGGCTCGGCTCATTCCCGTGGTGCGGCGCGTCGTGACGAGGCGTGGCGTGGCGAGGCGGGTGGCGGAGGAGGAGTGCGCGTGGATGTCCTTCTTCTTCTCATGCTCGTACAAGTGGGAAAAGAACCTCCCTTATAAAGAGGTCCAACTCCCTCTAAACTAGCAATGTGGGACTAAACTATAGTAGTGCCCCTTGCCTTGCACGAATGAGCTAAGTGGGCCTCTAGGATTTATTAGGAATTTCTGAAATTATTATTGGGCTGGCCCATAAGTAGATAAAATTCCAGCAATCCCCCACCAGATCCCAGAAGCACACAAAATTTGCCTTTGGTTCCAAAATACTATTTTATATACCGGTACTGCAGTGGAGACTGTTAAGTTGAACTTCCGCCTAGAACTCTATGTTACACTAGTAAGCAACTTGAACAATGGACTGGGCCTTGAACTGCAAGTTTTCTGCGAATCTAGCTTCACACAAAGCCTTGACCGATACTTGGCTATCGTGGGTCTTCCCCGTGGGTGGAGCTTATGCGTCATACTCCGAGACCTTTCGTGAGTTTACTAGAGAGAACCCTACTCTCATAGATTGCGACGTTTGACAACAATACTCATATAGGTGTGTTCTTCAAAAGATGTTCTGCAGGACAACATCTCTGCTTAAATGAGCCACTTAGAACACATTTAGATATACATCAACCTCATGCAGATTTAGGAGAGTATTGCATCTTCATGGAGTGGTATTGTTAGCAATAAGGATACTCTCCTCTCAGTTGACCAACAGCTTGTCTTCCACATCTAATTCACGGGATCTCCGATCACATACACTAGGTAACCACTGTGAACAACTCATATTGTGGGTCTCATACCCATCTCCCTCGGTGCATTATCTATCACATTTCGTGATAGACCCTTAGTAAAAGGATCTGCCAGATTTTTAAACGTTTGGATGTAATCCAATGCAATTACTCCGGAGTTTTTCATTTTCCTGACAGACTTTAACCTTCTCTGAATGTGTCTTGATGACTTCATGTTATCCTTTGAGCTGCTCACTTTCGTGATCACATTTTGATTCTCGCAGTTCATAAGGATACCCGATATAGGTTTCTCAACAAACTTCAAGTCATTCAAGAGTCGACGAAGCCAATCCGCTTCGATCGTAGCTGTATCTAGTGTTGTGAGATCTGCTTCCATTGTTGACCTCGTTAAGATGGTCTGCTCGCAAGACTTCCAAGAAAAAGCGCCACCTCCATGAGTGAATACATATCCGGTCGTGGCCTTTATCTCATCAGCATCTGAGATCCAGTGTGAGTCACTATACCCTTCAAGCACCTTTGGGTGCATAGTGTAGTGAATTTCATAATTTGCAGCGCCATTCAAATAACGCAAAACTCTCTTTAGTGATTTCCAATGCACATCTCCTGGTTTTGAGACAAACCAACTCAGTTTGCTAACAGCAAAAGAGATGTGAGGTCTTGTAGCACTCGCTAAGTACATAACTGAGCCAATAATCTGAGAGTATTTCAATTGATCTCTAGCAATTCTTCGATTCTTTCAAAGTAGCACGCTAGCATCATATGGTGTTGGAGAGGGCTTGCAGTCACTATAGCCAAAGCGACTCAAGATCTTTTCCACATAGTGAGATTGAAGCAATGTAATCCCACCATCATCGTCTCTCAACAACTTGATGTTCAGAATGACATCAGCCACTCCTAAATCCTTCATCTCAAAACAACGAGATAGAAAATCCTTGACCTCCTTAATAACATTCAAATTTGTTTCGAAAATTAGTATGTCATCAACATACAAGCAAAGGATAACTCCCTCGCCCCCACCATGGCTATAGTACACACATTTGTCAGCTTCATTTACAACAAAGCCTGCAGCTGTTAAAGTTCTTTCAAACTTCTCATGCCACTGTTTGGGGCTTGCTTGAGACCATACAAGGACTTCAACAACTTGCACACTTTTCCTTTCTGACCATCTATTAGAAACCCATCTGGTTGTTCCATATAAATTTCCTCATCCAACTCTCCATTTAGGAAAGCAGTCTTAACATCCATTTGATGAACGAGAAGACCATGTGAGGCGGCTAGTGAAAGTAGAACTCGAATAATGGTCAATCGCGCCACATGTGAGTAAGTATCAAAGAAGTCTTCACCTTCCTTTTGGGTATAACCCTTAGCCACGAGCCGTGCCTTGTACTTTTCGATAGTACCATCAGGCCTAAGCTTCTTCTTGAATACCCATTTTCACCCTATAGGTTTGCACCCATAGGGACGATTACTAATCTCCCAAGTTTCATTCGCCAAGATGGAATCCATCTCACTACGAACCGCTTCCTTCCAGTAGTTAGCATCTTCAGATGCATAGGCCTCTCAAATAGAACTGGGAGTGTCATCTATTAGATAGACAAGAAAATCATCACCAAAGGACTTTGCAGTCCTCTATCTCTTGCTCCTAGTAGGAGCTTCATTGTTCTCCTCCACGGGTTTTTCAAAGTGTTCCATCGAAATGGTAGGTTCAGTAATTGTAACTGATTCTTGATTTGATGAACTAGGCATCTCCTGAGTAGATGAGATAGGCATATCTTTCATGGGAAAGATATCTTCAAAGAAAGTCACATCATTCGACTCCATGATTGTACCCACATGCATGTCAGATACCACGGATTTTACAACCAAGAACCTATAGCCAATGCTATGTAAAGCATATCCCAGGAAAACACAATTGATACATCTCCGTCGTATCTATAATTTTTGATTGTTCCATGCCATTATTCTACAACTTTCATATACTTTTGCAACTTTTTAAACTATTTTTTGGGACTAACATATTGATCCAGTGCCCAGTGCCAGTTCCTGTTTGTTGCATGTTTTTTGTTTCGCAGAATATCCATATCAAACGGAGTCCAAACGGAATAAAAACGAACAGTGATTTTTTTGGAATATATGTGAATTTTGGGAAGCGGAACCAACATGAGACGATGTCCAAGTGGGCCACGAGGAAGGGGGTGCGCCCACCAGGGGCAGGAGCGCCCTGGGCCATCGTGGCCACTCCGTAAGGTGGTTGATACCCTTCTTTCTCCGCAAGAAAGCTAATATCCGGATAAAAATCGTGTTAAAAAATCAGCCCAATCGGAGTTACGGATCTCTGGGAATATAAGAAACGATGAAGGGACATAATCTGAGAACGCAGAAATAGAGAGAGACAGAGAGACAGATCCAATCTCGGAGGGGCTCTCGCCCCTCCGCCACCATGGAGGCCATGGACCAAAGGGGAAACCCTTCTCCCACCTAGGGAGAAGGTCAAGGAAGAAGAAGAAGGAGGGGGGCTCTCTCCCCCTCGCTTCCGGTGGCACCGGAGTGCCACCGGGGCCATCATCATGTGACGGCGATCTACACCAACACCTCCGTCATCTTCACCAACATCTCCATCACCTTCCCCCATCTATCTACAGTGGTCCACTCTCCCGCAACCCGCTGTAGGCTCTACTTGAACATGGTGCTTTATGCTGCATATTATTATCCAATGATGTGTTGCCATCCTATGATGTCTGAGTAGATTATCGTTGTGCTATCGGTGATTGGTGAATTGCTATCATTGATTTAATTTGCTTGTGGTTATGTTGCTGTCCTTTGGTGCCCATCATATGAGCGCGCGCGTGGATGACACCATAGGGTTAGTTGTATGTTGATAGGACTACGTATTGGACGGCAATAGTGACAGAAGCTTCAACCTAGCGTAGAAATTGATCCATACGGGATTGAAGGGGGACCGATATATCTTAATGCTATGGTTGGGTTTTACCTTAATGAACGTTAGTAGTTGCAGATGCTTGCTAATAGTTCCAATCATAAGTGCATAGAATTCCAAGTAAGGGATGACATGCTAGCAATGGCCTCTCCCACATAAAACTTGCTATCGGTCTACTAACGTAGTCAATTGCTTAGGGGCAATTTCGCAACTCCTACCACCACTTTTCCACACTCGCTATATTAACTTTATTGCTTCTTTATCTTAACAGCCCCTAGATTTATTTACGTGTTCTTTATATTCTTGCAAACCTATCCCACAAAAACTACAAACTACTTCTAGTTTCATACTTGTTCTAGGTAAAGTAAACGTCAAGCGTGCGTAGAGTTGTATCGGTGGTCGATAGAACTTGAGGGTATATTTCTTCTGCCTTTAGCTCCTTGTTGGGTTCGACACTCTTACTTATCAAAAGAGGCTACAACTGATCCCCTACACTTGTGGGTTATCAAGACCTTTTTCTGGCGCCGTTGCCGGGGAGCAATAGCGTGGGGTGAATATTCTCGTGTGTGCTTGTTTGCTTTATCACTAAGTAGATTTTATTTGCTGTTCTAAGTTGTTCTCTATCTTTAGTTATGGATATGGAACACGAAATACCAAAAAACTTAGGTGTACTTGCTACTCATGGAGATGGTGAACCTCCTAAAACCCTCGATGCTCATTATGTGAAAGATATTATGTACTACTTTGATAATCCTGAGAAAACCCCATTAAACTATGTAATGGGAGTAACATTGGATCAACATGAATACTTTAGGGATTATCGCTTGACACAAAAAGGGAAACTGTTATGGGATCAAATTCATATGTTGCATTGGTATGCTCGGCAACTATGCTTGAGATATGATTATACTTGTTGCTCTAGGATGAAGGCTCCACACCTTCCCTTTTCATGCAAATTTAATGATAATGAAACCTTAGCTTCTTATGCTAATGGTATATATGATTATTATGATGTGGAATAAATAGAAGAATTCGTTGCTTTTAAGGATGCTTATGAAATTGAATCCCTGTTTAAAAAGAATTATGCTTTTGATGATGATGTTTCTAGGCCTGAAAATCTTGCTATATTGAAATATTGCTATTTGAATTATGAATATAACTCCAATATTGATGTGTTTATTGAGAAGGTCTCCGCTGTCCAAGAAGAGACTAATATTTTGCAGGAGTCTATGGAAGAAGAAATCAGTGACATTGTGAGCTCATTGGATGAAAAAGATGAGGAGGAGAGCGAAGAACAAAAGGAGGAAGAGAGGATTAGCTACCCGTGCCCACCTTCTAATGAGAGTAACTCTTCAACTCATACATTGTTTAATTTCCCTTCGTGCTTACCGAAGGATGAATGCTATGATGATTGCTATGATCCCGTTGATTCTTTTGAAATATCCCTTTTTGATGATGCTTGCTATGCTTGTGGCCAAGATGCCAATATGAATTATGCTTATGGAGATGAACTTGCTATAGTTCCTTATGTTAAACATGAGATTGTTGCTATTGCACCCACGCATGATAGTCCTGTTATCTTTTTGAGTTCTCCAAACTACACTATATCGGAGAAGTTTGCACTTATTAAGGATTATATTGATGGGTTGCCTTTTTTATTACACATGATGATTTTGATGAATATAGTATGCATGTGCTTGCTGCTCATACTTGCAATTATTATGACAGAGGAACTACATCTCCGCCTCTCTATGTTTCCAACATAATAAAATTGCAAGAAACTGCTTATACTATGCATTGGCCTTCACTTGATGTGCATGAATTGTTCTTGTATGACATGCCTATGCATAGGAAGAGAGTTAGACTTTGTTATTTCATGACTCATATCACTTTGTGCTCACTACTGAATGCCAAATCATTGTTAATTAAAATTGGCTTTGATATACCTTGGGATCCGGGTGGATCCATTACTTGAGCACTATATGCCTAGCTTAATGGCTTTAATGAAAGCGCTGCCAGGGAGACAACCCAGAAGTTTTAGAGAGTCATTTATTTCTGTTGTGTGCTTTTATAAAGTTTTAAAAAATAAAAATAAAGAGGAGAACCTAAAACTTTTTCAAAAAGAAAAGTGAAAGTAAGAAGGACGAGCACCGTTGAAATGGGGGAGCTCCTTGAACTTTGTTCATGCCCATGGAAACTTTGCAAATCTTGAATTACAGAAACTTTTCAACAAAAATAATTATCCCCTTGTACAATTCCATTGTATTATAAAAATAATGAGCCAAGAGTTTCCTCTAGGATGATTAAACTGCTTGTTGGTTTGTGCGGTGCAACAACATAAACTTTGGCTATAGTGCGCGATTTTACATTTTTTTTACTGGAACGTCAAAAGGATCTGAAACTTTTTGCAAAGTCTTGCTATACAAATTGTTAATTTTTCCTAATTTTTCCATAATTATTAGAGTTACATAAGTATGGTTAATGTTCATATTACTACAGACTGTCCTGTTTTCACAGATTGCTGTTATAGCTTCATTATTTGCGTATGTTTGAATTCTTGTTGATGCCTCCTTGACTTGGGGCCATAAAATTATGATAGCATACATCGGGTAATGTTTGTTTATAATTATACAATAATGTTAGAGCAGTACCTGATGGGATTTTATTGATCATATGCACTAACCTCACCACTAAAAGTTTGGTTAAGTTTTGTGTGGATGAAGTGTTTGAAGATCGAGGATGTCTCGATGTGAGAAGAAGGAGGAGAGGCAAGAGCTCAAGCTTGGGGATGTCCAAGGCACCCCAAGTAAATATTCAAGGAGACTCAATCATCTAAGCTTGGGGATGCCCCAGAAGGCATCCCATCTTTCTTCAACAAGTATTGATATGTTTTCGGATTCGTTTCATTCACATGATATGCGTAAACTCTTGGAGCGTCGTGTGCTTCTTCTTTTTCTTTTAATAAATGCACCATGCTGGTATGAGATAGTCCTTGGTTGATTTATAGAATGCTCTTTGCACTTCACTTATATCTTTTGAGTATGGCTTTATAGAATGCTTCATGTGCTTCACTTATATCATTTGAAGTTTGGATTGCCTGTTTCTCCTCACATAGAAAACCACCATTTGTAGAATGCTCTTTTTCTTCACTTATATTTGTTAGAGCGTGGGCATTACTTTTGTATAAAGAATTAAAACTCTCTTGCTTCACTTAAATCTATTTAGAGAGTTGACATGAATTGGTCATTCACATGGTTAGTCATAAAATCCTACATAAACTTGTAGATCACTGAATACGATATGTTTGATTCCTTGCAATAGTTTTGCGATATAGAGATGCTAATATGAGGGAGGTACTAGTGAATGATTGTGGTCAAGTAAAAATATTGGTGTTAAGGTTTGTGATTTCCGAAGCATGCACATATGGTCTCCTAACTATGTAACCAAATTGGCGTGCATTGTATTTTGATTGTTTATCTTTGCGTGAAGGTCGGGGGCGCGCAATGGTTAACTCCTACCAACCTCCCCCCTAGGAGCATGCGTCGTAGTATTTTTGCTTCGAGGGCTAATACATTTTTCGCAATAAGTATGTGAGTTCTTTATGACTAATGTTGAGTCCATGGATTATACGCACTCTCACCCTTCCACCATTGCTAGCCTCTCTTGTACCACGCAACTTTCGCATGTACCATTGACCCACCATATACCTTCCTCAAAGCAGCCACCATACCTACCTATTATGGAATTTTCATAGCCATTCCGAGATATATTGCCATGTAACTCCACCGTTCCGTTTATTATGACACGCGCCATCATTGTCATATTGCCTTGCATGATCGTAAGATAGCTAGCATGATGTTTCCATGGCTTGTCCGTTTTTTGATGTCATTGCTATGCTAGATTGCACATCCCAGTACACCGCCAGAGGCATTCATATAGAGTCATATTTTTGTTCTAGTATCGAGTTGTAATATCGAGTTGTAAGTAAATAGAAGTGTGATGATCATCATTATTAGAGCATTGTCCCTTGAGAAAAAAAGGCCAAAAAAAAGAAAGGCCAAAAAAAGAAAGGCCAAATAAAAAAAGGAAGGCCCAAAAAAAGAAAAAAAAGGAAGAAAAAAAAGGACAATGCTACTATCTTTTTTCCACACTTGTGCTTCAAAGTAGCACCATGATCTTCATGATAGAGAGTCTCCTATGTTGTCACTTCCATATACTAGTGGGAATTTTCATTATATAACTTGGCTTGTATATTCCAACGATGGGCTTCCTCAAATGCACTAGGTCTTCATGAGCAAGCAAGTTGATGCACACCCACTAGTTTTCTTTTGAGCTTTCATACACTTATAGCTCTAGTGCATCCGTTACATGGCAATCCCTACTCACTCACATTGATATCTATTGATGGGCATCTCCATAGCCCATTGATACGCCTAGTCGATGTGAGACTTTCTCCCTACTTTTGTCTACTACCACCTTCTATTCCACCCATAGTGCTATATCCATGGCTCACGCTCATGTATTGCGTGAAGAGTTGAAAAGGTTCGAAAAAGTAAAGTATGAAAACAATTGCTTGGATGACACCGGGATGGGCATGAGGGGTACCTTGTGTTAAGAAAAGGGAAGTGTCGTGGTTTTGTCACGGCAGATGTCCTAGCAAAAGGACTTAGTCGTGGAGCCATCTCTACGGGTTAGCTTAAAGCGGCTAAAGCTGACAAGGATGCAAGGTTTTTTATACTAGTTCGGCCCCTTCGATGAAGGTAAAAGCCTACGTCTAGTTTGGTGTGGTATTGCTAGGGTTTCGATGACGAGGGAGCGAATCCGCTTTGCCTGTGTCTCGAGTTGTTGTTCTCTCTCCTGAACCGTCGCCGGGTCGTCCCTTTATATACACAGGATGACGGCCGTTCCAGTTTACAGAATCCCGAGGCCGGCTCGTAAACGTGCCCGGCTCGGTCTCTATCTTTCCTATCTTACAACACAAGTTATACGCCGTATGGCGGTTTACACATTACGGGCCCTAATACCTCTTGGGCCCTGAATTTCTAGTCTTCTATAATAAAGCACCATGATTCATGTCTCGCTGGGCTTCAGTAGAAGTAATCTTGATAGGCATGAAACGGCCCCTCCTGGGCGGTTTATACCTAATAGTAATATCCCTGACATTAGGCCCCAGATTGATTTGAATCTGTTCATGTCAATCTTCAATGCCTTGTAAAAAAATTG
This sequence comes from Secale cereale, assembly GCA_902687465.1. NCBI lineage: Eukaryota > Viridiplantae > Streptophyta > Magnoliopsida > Poales > Poaceae > Secale > Secale cereale. The sequence continues at coordinate 665,483,104 of LR738714.1, forward strand.
CCCTCCGTGGCTTCAAATATTTCATAATTGTCGTGATGTCATCTCCTGGATCACATTGAACCGCCGTGACGTCATCTGTTCATTTAATACCTGTACCTGTTTTATTCTTCATTTATTAAAATCTCCGAAGATCGAGGCGACAGTATCGTCCCATATCTATTTTTCTGGCTCCTTGATTCCCGCGCCTGCCGTTTCACCTTTCGGCTTCTAAATAGGGCAGAGGGGTATCTCCTTGCCCCCCTTGCTCCTTTGCTTCTTCCTCCTCGCGCTCGCTTGTGCTCAAGCTCTGCCGCTGCCGTCGATCCTTGCATCTTGATACGTCCAAAACGTATCTATAATTTCTGCTTGCTCTATGCCTCTTTTGTGTGATATTGCTATGATATTTATGTTGGGGAACGTTGCATGGAAAACAAAAATTTTCCTACGCTCACCAAGATCAATCTAGGAGATGCATCTACGAGGGAAGAGTCGGATCCACATACCCTTGTAGATCGCTAAGCGGAAGCGTTGCTAGAACGCGGTTGATGGAGTCGTACTCGCGGCGATTCAAATCGCGGAAGATCCGATCTAGCGCCGAACGGACGGCGCCTCCGCGTTCAACACACGTACGGCTTGATGACGCCTTCACCTCCTTGATCCAGCGAGCGATGGTGAAGTAGCAACTTGAGTCCTCCGGCAGCACGACGGCGTGGTGGAGGTGGTGGTGGAGAAAACTCAGCAGGGCTTCGCCAAGCACTGCGGAGAAGAAGATATGCTACGAGGGAGAGGAGAGGCAGCGCCAAGGCACGTAGGGGTGTGGCTGCCCTCTCTCTCCCTCTCTATATATAGGGGGAGGGGAGAAGTGGAGGCGCCCCTAGGGTTTCCCCTAGGGGGTGGCGGCCACAAGGGAGAGGGAGGGCGGCTAGGGTTTGGGTGGCCCCCCCTAGGCGCCTTGCCCCCCAAGCCAGAGGGGGCCGGCTGCCCTAGGGGCGCCCCCACCCTCCTAGCTGCGTGGGAGGCCTGTGGGGGGGCGCACAGCCCCTGTGTGGGCTGATGTGCCTCCCCCCTTTTGGCCCATGAGGCCCGCAACACTTGCCGGGACCCCCCGAAACTCCTTTCGGTCATCCGACGACTCCCCGGTGCTCCCCGGAACACTTCCGGACTCCGATTCCCATCATCCAATATATCAATCTTCATCCCCGGACCATTCCGGAGTTCCTCGTCACGTCCGGGATCTCATCCGGGACTCCGAACAACCTTCGGTTACCAACATAACGACTCGACTATACTTATATCATCACCAAACGTTAAGTGTGTAGACCCTGCGGGTTTGAGAACTATGCAGACATGACCGAGACACCTCTACGGTCAATAACCAATAGCGGGACCTGGATGCCCATATTGGTTCCCACATATTCTACGAAGATCTTATCGATTGAACCTTGATGTCAAGGATTCAGACAATCCCGTATATAGTTCCCTTTGTCTGTCGGTATGTTACTTGCCCGAGATTCGATCGTCGGTATCTCTATACCTAGTTCAATCTCGTTACCGGCAAGTCTCTTTACTCGTTCCGTAATACAAGATCCCGTGATCAACTCATTGGTCACATTGCTTGCAAGCTCATTGTGATGTTGTATTACCGAGTGGGCCCTGAGATACCTCTCCGTCATACGGAGTGACAAATCCCAGTCTTGATCCATGCCAACTAAACAGACACCCTCGGAGATACCTGTAGAGCACCTTTATAGTCACCCAGTTACGTTGTGATGTTGGGTACACACAAGGTACTCTTCCGGTGTCAGTGAGTTGCATGATCTCATGGTCGTAGGAACATATACTTGACATGCAGAAAACAATAGCAATAAACTGACACGATCATATGCTACGTTATCGTTTGGGTCTTGTCCATCACATCATTCTCCTAATGATGTGATCCCGTTATCAAATGACAACTCATGTCTATGGCTAGGAAACCGTAGCCATCTTTGATCAACGAGCTAGTCTAGTAGAGGCTCACTAGGGACACGGTGTTGTCTATGTATCCACACATGTATCTTAGTTTCCTATCAATACAATTCTAGCATGGATAATAAACGATTATCATGAACAAGGAAATATAATAATAACCAATTTATTATTGCCTCTAGGGCATATTTCCAACAGTCTCCCACTTGCACTAGAGTCAATAATCTAGTTCACATCGCTATGTGATTAACACTCATAGTTCACATCGCCATGTGACTAATACCCAAAGAGTTTACTAGAGTCAATAATCTAGTCCACATCGCTATGTGATTAACACTCATAGTTCACATCGCCATGTGACTAATACCCAAAGAGTTTACTAGAGTCAATAATCTAGTCCACATCACCATGTGATCAACACTCAATGAGTTCTGGGGTTTTATCATGTTATGCTTGTGAGAGAGGTTGTAGTCAATGGGTCTGCAACATGCAGATCCACACGTACTTCGCAAAAATCTATGTCATATTGTAGATGCTGCTACTTCGCTCCACCTGGTGCTATTCCAAACGGTTGCTCCACTATACGTATCCGGTTTTTCTACTCAGAGTTATCCGGATAGGTGTTAAAGCTTGCATCGACGTAACTCTTTACGTTGAACTCTTTATAACCTCCACAACCGAGAAACATTTCCTTATTCCTCTAAGGATAAGTTTGACCGCTGTCCAGTGATCCACTCCTAGATCACACTTGTACCCCCTTGCCAGACTCGTGGCAAGGCACACATCAGGTGCGGCACACAGCATGGCATACCGTATAGAGCCTATGGCTAAAGCATAGGGGACGACTTTCGTCCTTTCTCTTTCTTCTGCCGTGGTCGAGCTTTGAGTCTTACTCAACTTCACACCTTACAATTCAGGCAAGGACTTCTTCTTTGACCGATCCATTTTGAACTCCTTCAAATATATGACAAGGTGTGTGCTCTTTGAAAATCTAATCAGGCGTCTTGATTTATCTCTATAGATCTTGATGCCTAATATGTAAGCGGCTTTACCCAGGTCTTCCTTTGAAAAACTCCTTTCAAACAACCCTTTATGCTTTCCAGAAATTCTACATCATTTCGGATCAACAATATGTCATCCACATATACTTATCAGAAATGTTGTAGCGCTCCCACTCACTTTCTTGTAAATACAAGTTTCTTGTAAACTTTGTATAAACCCAAAAACTTTGATCACTCCATCAAAGCGTATGTTCTGACTCCGAGATGCTTGCTCTAGTCCATAGAAGGATCGCTGGAGCTAGCATACCTTTTAGCATCCTTAGGATCGGCAAAACCTTCTGATTGCATCACATACAACCTTTCCTTACGAAAACCGGTAAGGAAACTTGTTTTGACATCCATCTGCCAGATTTCCTTATCGAAAAAATGCAGCCAATGCTACCATGATTCCGACGGACTTAAGCATCGCTACGGGTGAGAAAATCTCATCGTAGTCAACTCCTTGAACTTGTGAAAAACTCTTTGCCACAAGTCGAGCTTCATAGACGGTGACATTACCGTCCACGTCCGTCTTCCTCTCAAAGATCCATTTATTTTCAATGGCTTGCCGATCATCGGGCAAGTCCACCAAAGTCCATACTTTGTTATGATACATGGATCCTATCTCGGATTTCATGGCATCTAACCATTTGTCGGAACACGGGCCCACCATCGCTTCTCCATTGCTCGTAGGTTTCATCGTTGTCTAACAACATGACATCTAAGACAGGATTACCGTACCACTCAGGAGTAGTACATATCCTTGTCGACCTACGATGTTCGACAGTAACTTGATCCAAAGTTTCATGATCACTATCATTAGCTTCCTCTTCAACAGATGTGGGTTCCACAGAAACATCTTTCTGTGTTGCACCACTCTCCGTTCGAAGTAGAGGTTCAACAACCTCATCAAGTTCTATCTTCCTCCCACTCAATTCTTTCGAGAGAAACTCCTTCTCAAGAAAGGACCCGTTCTTAGCGACAAACACTTTGCCCTCGGATCTGAGATAGAAGGTATACCCAACTGTAACCTTTGGGTATCCTATGAAGACGCATTTGTCCGCTTTGGGCTCGAGCTTTTCCGGCTGAAGCCACAAGCATCGCAGCCCCAAACATTTAAGAAACGACAACTTTGGTTTCTTGCCAAACCAATGTCCATTCGATGTCGTCTCAACGGACTTTAGATGGTGCCCTATCTAAAGCGAATGCAGCTGTCTCTAATGAATAACCCCAAAATGATAGTGGCAGATTGGCAAGAGACATCATAAATCGCACCATATCTCATAAGGTTCGATTACGACGTTCGGACACACCATTACACTGTGGTGTTCCAGATGGCTTCAACTGTGAAACAATTCCACATGTCTTAAGTGATTGCCAAACTCATAACTCAGATATTCTCCCTTGATCAGATCGTAGGAATTTGATCTTCTTGTTATGATGATTCTTAACTTCACTCTGAAATTGCTTGAACTTTTCAAACGTTTCAGACTTGTGCTTCATTAAGTATATATCCCCATATCTACTCAAGTCGTCAGTGAAGATGAGAAAACAACGATATCCCCTGCTCGCCTCAATCCTCATTGGATCACACACATCAACATGTGCGATTTCCAACAAGTCACTTGCCCATCTCATTGAACATGAAAACGGGTCTCAGTCATCCTGCCCATGAGGCATGGCTCGCATGTGTCAAGCGATTCAAAATCAAATGACTCCAAACATCCATCAGCATGGAGTTTCTTCATGCACTTTACACCAATATGACCTATGCGGCAGTGCCACAAGAAAGTGGTACTATCATTATTAACTCTACATCTTTTGGCGTCAATATTATGAACATGTGTATTACTACGACCGAGATTCAATGAACCATTCACATAGGGTGCATGACCATGAAAGGTATTATTCATCTAAGCAGAATAACCATTATTCTCTAACTTAAATGAACAACCGTATCACAATGAACATGATCCAATCATATTCATGCTCAACGTAGACACCCGATAACTTTTATCTAGATTCAACACTAATCCCGAAGGTAGAGGGAGCGTGCGATGGTGATCACATCAACCTTGGAAACACTTCCAACACACATCGTCACCTCGCCCAGCCAGTCTCCGTCTAGTCTGTAGCTTTTGCTTCAAGTCACCAATAATAGCAACTGAACCGGTATCCAATACCCAGGTGCTACTAGGAGTACTAGTAAGGTACACATCAATGACACGTATATCAGATATACTTTGTTGAAGTTGCCAGCCTTCTTATCTACCATGTATTTAGGGTAGTTCCGCTACCAGTGACCGTTCCCCTTATAATAGAAGCACTTAGTCTCGGGTTTGGGTTCAACCTTGGGTCTCTTCACTAGAGCGGCAACTTGTTTGCCATTCATGAAGTTTCCCTTCTAGCCCTTGCCCTTCTTGAAACCAGTGGTCTTGTTAAACCATCAACATTTGATGCTCCTTCTTGACTTCTACCTTTGCGGTCTTAGGCACCGCGAACAAACCCGGGATCATCTCTATCCCTTGCATGTCATAGTTCATCACGAAGTTCTAGTAGCTTGGTGATAGTGACTAGAGAACTCTGTCAATCACTATCTTATCTGGAAGATAAACTCCCACTCGATTCAAGCGATTGAAGCACCCAGATATTCTGAGTACATGCTCACTGTCTGAGCAATTCTCCTCCATCTTTGTAAGGCAAAGAACTTGTCAGAGGTCATACCTCTCAACACGGGTATGAGCTTGAAGTACCAATTTCAGCTCTTGGAACATCTCATATGTTCCATGGCGTTCAAAATGTCATAGGAATCCCGATTCTAAGTCGTAAAGCATGGCACACTAAACTATCAAGTAGTCATCAGAATGTGTCTGCCAGATGTTCACAACATCCATAGACGACGCTCGAGGGGTTGGTACACTGAGCGGTGCATTGAGGACGTAAGCCTTCTGTGCAGCAGTGAGGACATTCCTCAGATTACGGACCTAGTCCGCAAAATTGCTTACAATAACTTTCAACTTATTCTTTTCTCTAGGAACGTATTAAACAGGGAGCTATAGTGCAAGCTATTGATCTACAACATAATTTGCAAAGGCAACTTAGACTATTGTTCATGATAAGTGAGTTTAACTAATCAAATTACTTATAACTCCCACTCAAATTGACATCCCTCTGGTCATCCGAGCGTGACATGATCCAAATCCACCAACCCAAGTCCGATCATCACGTGAGATGAGGTGGTGTCAATGGTGAACATCTTCATGTTGATCATATCTACTATATGACTCATGCTCGACCTTTCGGTCTTCCGTGTTCCGAGGCCATGTCTGTACATGCTAGGCTCGTCAAGTCTAACCCGAGTGTTCTGCATGTGCAAAACTGGCTTGCACCCGTTGTATGCGAACGTAGAGTCTATCACACCCGATCATCACGTGGTGCTTCGAAACGACGAACCTTCGCAACGGCGCACACTTGGGGGGAACACAATTTTATCTTGAAATTTTAGTGAGGGATCATCTTATAATGCTACCGTCGTCCTAAGCAAAATAAGATGCATAAAAGGATTAACATCACATGCAAATCATAAGTGACATGATATGGCCATCAACTCGTGCTTTTGATCTCCATCTCCAAAGCACCGGCATGATCTCCATCGTTACCGGCGTAACACCATGATCCCCATCATCATGATCTCCATCATCGTGTCGCCATCGGGGTTGTCGCGCGCCCACCATGCTCTTACTACTATTGCTACCGTTTAGCGATAAAGTAAAGCATTACATAGCGCTTAATGATTGACACGCAGGTCATACAAAAATTAAAGACAACCTTATGGCTCCTGCCGGTTGCCGTATACATCGACATGCAAGTCGATATTAACTATTACAACATGATCATCTCATACATCAAATATATCTCATCATGTCTTTGGCCCTATCATATCACATACATACCCTGCAAAAACAAGTTAGACGTCCTCTAATTTGTTGTTGCATGTTTTACGTGGCTGCTATGGGTATCTAGCAAGAACGCTTCTTACCTACGCAAAACCACAACGGTGATATTTAAGTTGCTATTTAACCTTCTACAAGGACCGCCTTCGTCGAATCCGATTCAACTAAGATAGGAGAGACAGACACCCGCCAGCCATCTTATGCAACAAAAGTCGCATGTCTGTCGATGGAACCGGTCTCATGTACGTGGACATGTAAAGTTGGTCCGGGCCGCTTCATCCCATAATGCCGCTGAATCAAGAAAGACCAAAGAGGGAAGCAATCTAAACATCAACGCCCACAAACCCCTTTGTGTTCTACTCGTGAAAGCATCTACGTAAGAACCGAGCTCATGATGCCACTGTTGGGGAACGTTGCATGGAAAACAAAAATTTTCCTACGCTCACCAAGATCAATCTAGGAGATGCATCTACGAGGGAAGAGTCGGATCCACATACCCTTGTAGATCTCTAAGCGGAAGCGTTGCTAGAACGCGGTTGATGGAGTCGTACTCGCGGCGATTCAAATCGCGGAAGATCCGATCTAGCGCCGAACGGACGGCGCCTCCGCGTTCAACACACGTACGGCTTGATGACGCCTTCACCTCCTCGATCCAGCGAGCGATGGTGAAGTAGCAACTTGAGTCCTCCGGCAGCACGACGGCGTGGTGGAGGTGGTGGTGGAGAAAACTCAGCAGGGCTTCGCCAAGCACTGCGGAGAAGAAGATATGCTACGAGGGAGAGGAGAGGCAGCGCCAAGGCACGTAGGGGTGTGGCTGCCCTCTCTCTCCCTCTCTATATATAGGGGGAGGGGAGAAGTGGAGGCGCCCCTAGGGTTTCCCCTAGGGGGTGGCGGCCACAAGGGAGAGGGGGGGCGGCTAGGGTTTGGGTGGCCCCCCCTAGGCGCCTTGCCCCCCAAGCCAGAGGGGGCCGGCTGCCCTAGGGGCGCCCCCACCCTCCTAGCTGCGTGGGAGGCCTGTGGGGGGGCGCACAGCCCCTGTGTGGGCTGATGTGCCTCCCCCCTTTTGGCTCATGAGGCCCGCAACACTTGCCGGGACCCCCCGAAACTCCTTTCGGTCATCCGACGACTCCCCGGTGCTCCCCGGAACACTTCCGGACTCCGATTCCCATCATCCAATATATCAATCTTCATCCCCGGACCATTCCGGAGTTCCTCGTCACGTCCGGGATCTCATCCGGGACTCCGAACAACCTTCGGTTACCAACATAATGACTCGACTATACTTATATCATCACCAAACGTTAAGTGTGTAGACCCTGCGGGTTCGAGAACTATGCAGACATGACCGAGACACCTCTACGGTCAATAACCAATAGCGGGACCTGGATGCCCATATTGGTTCCCACATATTCTACGAAGATCTTATCGATTGAACCTCGATGTCAAGGATTCAGACAATCCCGTATATAGTTCCCTTTGTCTGTCGGTATGTTACTTGCCCGAGATTCTATCGTCGGTATCTCTATACCTAGTTCAATCTCGTTACCGGCAAGTCTCTTTACTCGTTCCGTAATACAAGATCCCGTGATCAACTCATTGGTCACATTGCTTGCAAGCTCATTGTGATGTTGTATTACCGAGTGGGCCCTGAGATACCTCTCCGTCATACGGAGTGACAAATCCCAGTCTTGATCCATGCCAACTAAACAGACACCCTCGGAGATACCTGCAGAGCACCTTTATAGTCACCCAGTTACGTTGTGATGTTGGGTACACACAAGGTACTCTTCCGGTGTCAGTGAGTTGCATGATCTCATTGTCGTAGGAACATATACTTGACATGCAGAAAACAATAGCAATAAACTGACACGATCATATGCTACGTTTATCGTTTGGGTCTTGTCCATCACATCATTCTCCTAATGATGTGATCCCGTTATCAAATGACAACTTATGTCTATGGCTAGGAAACCGTAGCCATCTTTGATCAACGAGCTAGTCTAGTAGAGGCTCACTAGGGACACGGTGTTGTCTATGTATCCACACATGTATCTTAGTTTCCTATCAATACAATTCTAGCATGGATAATAAACGATTATCATGAACAAGGAAATATAATAATAACCAATTTATTATTGCCTCTAGGGCATATTTCCAACAATTTATACACTTCCATACACTTTTGATCATATTTGGACTAACCTACTAATGGTTGCAAAAGTGCACAATGTTCTTGTTTTACACTTTATTGTGTAGGAATTACTTGGAAATTGACAAAAACGCAAAAGGAGTCGTATTGTAGTAGGACTTTGACTTTCCTGAAATCTGTCTGAGAACGTTTTTTAAAGATGGTCACGTTCCGGCCCGAAGACGACGTCAAACGGAAAAGGTCTAGTTACAAAAGTTGTGGGGAATTTCGAGGCAATGCTTCTGGATATAAAATTCATCCAAATCGGAGTCCGGACGGCCGAGTAAACCCCGTTTTACTGAGGCCCAAAATCTAATGACGAGAATCCGAGAGTCTATATAAAGAGAGGAAACCTAGGTCACTAAGGGCCACGAATTTTCCTCCTCCTGAGCCGCCGTCTTGGAGGGGAGGACCAGCACCATTGCAGCACCATCCACAAGGAAGAAGGGGGGCCAAGGAGCCGCTGGCCCCTAGGGCCGCCGCCGCCGCCTCCGTGGCTGCCGCCGGCCGTCTCCTCCTCGCGGGGCTGCACCTCTCCATCAACACCATCATCAACCTCCTCCTCACCATGTCCATGTGTGAGTAGTCTTCTCCGGGGCCGTGGGCTCGTACGTGTAGCTATGTGGTTATCTCTCTCTCCCATGATGTGATCTTCGTTGTGATCATAGGCTATGTTAATCTAGGGTGATCCCATGATGTTTCCCCTTCCTCTATATATTGGATTGATGTACTCACTTGTCTTTATCTAGTATAATCCCCGAGACCAAGGTGACAGCGGTCTATTGGACATGGATTAGAAAAAAAAATTCATGAGTGATTTCCTCTCTTGTGTGTTGATTGAAGATTGAGAGTCTCTTGGTGCTTGTCTTTGACTATCCTTTAGATATGTTGTGGTGATTGTGGGACTCTCTTTGGATGGCCGCGGTGACATTGAGAAATCCTTAGATTGAGAACTACGAACTTTGAGGTGTGCTTTTGTAGCCCTACATAATTCTCGTCCTCTCTTGACCACGAAGGAATGACTTTCGAGTGCGTCTCCATTGCATGTTTTATGGGAAATATCTTGTGATTCGATTATGTTAATGTTGTTGGGAGTTGCCACTAGTGAAAGTATGAACCCTAGGCCTTGTTTCCACCATTGCAATACCATTTGTGCTCACGTTTACCACTTGTTTGCTTGCTGCACTTTTTATTACAGATTTATATTACTTTGTTTTTCCATCCATATCACTTGCCATTTAACATCTCTTCGCCGAACTAGTGCACCTATACATCTAACAAGTGTATTAGGTGTGTTGGGGACACAAGATACTTCTTGTATCTTAGTTGCAGGGTTGCTTGAGAGAGACCATCTTCAACCTCTACTTCCCTGAGTTCGATAAACCTTAGGTCATCCACTTGAGGGAAATTGCTGCTGTCCTACAAACCTCTACGCTTGGAGGCTCAACATAGTCTACAAGAGTAGAAGCGTGTGTAGACATCAAGCTATTTCTGGCGCCGTTGCCGGGGAGGTGAGTGCTTGAAGGTATATCTTTAGATCTTGCAATTAAATCTTTTTGTTTCTTGTTTTTATTTTCACTAGTTTTGCTTAATGGAAAACAATAAAAATATGAGAGAGCTTTATAAGCTCTACCTTGAACTTGGACATGATGTGTTCGGAGAGAAAATTAAAAAACCTTTGGAACTTTATTATTTGCATAACAATCATGATGGTGGTGATGTTATTAGTATGTTTTTATTTAATATCAATGTTGCTAATGACATGGAAAGCTCTAAGCTTGGGGATGACACGTTTGATGAACATGATATTTTTAGTCCCCCAACTTTTGAGGAGAAAATTTACTTTGATGATACTATGCCTCCTATATATGATGATTACAATGATGAATATAATATTTTCAGTCCACCTACTATTGAGGATAAAATTTATTATGATTATGATATGCCTCCTAAATACGATGATTACCATGATGGTTATGATAGTCTTACTCTCACTATTCCTAATAAGAAAGATTTTGCTTATATGAAGAGTAATGACACTTTTATGCTTTTGGATCATGGAAATAATGCCTTATGTGATAGTTATATTGTTGAGTTCATCCATGATGCCACTGAAATTTATAATGAGAGAGGGAGACATGGTTCTAAATATCTTAATAATAAGAAGTTTCCTCTCTTTATGGTGAATATTTTGAAGTTATGCTTGTTTTGCCTTCCTATACTAGTTGCTTTGTGCTTCAATGAATTATTCTATTGCAATATTCCTATGCATAGGAAGCATGTTAGGCTTAAATGTGTTTGGTATTTGCTTCTTGATGCTCTCTTTTGTTCTTCAACTCTTATTCCTACGAGAGCATCATTAAAGTCTTAAGCCTATCTTTATGGCTATAAAGAAAGAGCTCTAGGGAGACAACCCTTGTTATCTTTGCTTTCAGCTTGTCCTTTCAGTTTTTAGTGGTCTTGATGTTTTTTACTACTGTAGCAACATCATTGTATCTTTATTTTTCAGCTTTGTGCCAAGTGTAGCCTCTGACTGCAAGAAAGTGCAAAAGTTGTGACGTGCTGTCCAGGAAACAGATTCTGTCCTTAGACAGAAAAATTCGTATAAAATCACCAGATCATCTTTTTGGTCTGAATTTTTTCGACAGCGTGCTCTATACAATTGGCTTTTGGGCGTCTGTTCTGAGTTTTTTGATTTGAGTTGCATAAGTGCCCCGAACAAATTATTTACTACCTGCTGGTCTGTTTTTCACAGATTCTGTCCTGTTTTGCCTTTCCTTCGTTTTGCAAACCTTGAGCTTGCTTTTTCTTTGCAAAAACCCTTTGGCAATCTTGAGAAACAGTAGACCTTCAAGAATATCCTTATTTCCAGCAAGGAAAAATTATTTTATTAAGGGTACTAACCCCGCTAATCAGATTATGATGAGTTATGTATGAAGGGAGTTTTCAAGTGTGCGAGGGAAGATGATAAAAAAATTCAGGAGTGTCAAACGCTCAAGCTTGGGGATGCCCCCATGCACCCCCAAGAAATATTCAAGAAGACTCAAGCGTCTAAGCTTGGGGATGCCCCCGTGCATCCCCTTCTCCATCAACAATTATCAGTTCGTCTTTCGTTCCACTATATTTTTATCACTTCATGTGTTATGTGCTATGCTTGGAGCGTCTTGCTTTTAGTTCCCTTTTTTGCTTTCTTTAGCTTTGCTTGCTTTTCATAACGAGTTGGAACTCAGCTTTCTTTGTGTGGGAGAGAAACACGCTCCACTTCAACCTAGAACACAACATAGAATTTTCATGTCTATCTTTGCTGTGTATGTTCTTGGTCTTTCAATAGCTACTGTCATGTTCAGCTCTTAGTTTTCATGCTTATCTTTTTAAAAGAGCTTTCTGTTTAGTTGGTCGCTGGAACTCTCTTTAGTTATCATGCTTATCTTGTTAAGAGAGTTGGCTTCTGTTGCACTGGTTGATATGTCTATGATAAAAATGCTACGTGCATAATGGTGCTTAGTAGTTCATGTTTTCTTATGGTTAGTCTCAAATAGCTGGGGGGTTCCCAATGTGTTATTGGAGTACCAACATGATTTGTTTGCCTATGATGTGGTATGGTTTAGTGATATCTTCCTTCGAGAATTTATTTTTGATTGACTTGGCGTATGCTCACGCATATTTAAGACTGTAAAGAAAGTCTGTCAAGCCTTGATGATCTTTAATTTCTGAGTAGCGATATAACTTCCATGCCTGATTCAATGTTGCTTTGTCGCTCTGCATGATTATGACCGTCATTGCTCTCTTAGTTGGTCGCTCCCAGTCTTTTGCTAACCTCCACATGTACTAAGTGGACTGACTGGTTGTGCATCCAAAGTCCTTTAAACCAGTTAGGCCATATGAGTCCACTATACCTTCCTATACATGGTATTTACCTGCCATTCCTAACGAAGACTTTCATGTACCATCTCGAAATTATTCAAAAAAGCATTTCTATTTTGTGCCTCTGTTTTAGCTCATGAGGAAGTAGTAGTTAATTCATGATCTTTTTAAGTTGGACAAGCTTCACCCCGGGATTGCATGTCTAATGTGCAAACCCATAATACGAGAAGGAACTGGCATAGAGTGCGCCCGGCTCATTAAAAAATTATACAACAAACAAACCCTCCTTCACGCTTTGTTCATGAGAAATCAGAAAACTTTGGCAGTGATAAACAAAGGAGATTAAGAGGATGCGATCGTCCTCATTCGGGAGCCGTTCCTCGAAACTTGTCCAGCTCAAGAAGTGATTGAGTTATCTGCTAGCATTCGTTGACGAAATATGCATATTCTAAAAAAATAATTATTACCTCAGTTTTTAAAACCAAGAGCTCTGGTACATGTTTAGTTTTTGTTTCCGATCACGGGTTTTCAACCTTGCCAACAAAAGCCACGGTTCGAGAGTCTCCACCTTCTTTAAAGCACCAACTATTGAGAGCATGATTGTCATTCTGAGTGTAATGTGCATTGTCCCAAAGTACCATTGTCTTTTGCATGATTATGATATCGTTTATTCTGAAATCATTGTATCTAGTCGTCACTTAAACCTTGGAGGTGCCCCTGCATTTATGTTTTGCTTCACTAAAGGGGGCAAGCGAGGTACCACTTTATCATATTTGCACACCATGCTCACTACAAATCTATTGAGTGTTTCAGTATCATATTGTAAAACTTTCAGTTCTTTGTGATTTTCTCATGAGGCAACTTAATTACTACAGATTCATTGTCTCAGTAAGCACTTGTCATGTGACTGTGAAAAGTTCTTATATGGTTAATAGCATGTCACCACAGAAATTATGCTTGTTATCATTTACCTACTCGAGGACGAGCATGAATTAAGCTTGGGGATGTTGATACGTCCAAAACGTATCTATAATTTCTGCTTGCTCCATGCCTCTTTTGTGTGATATTGCTATGATATTTATACACTTCCATACACTTTTGATCATATTTGGACTAACCTACTGATGGTTGCAAAAGTGCACAATGTTCTTATTTTACACTTTATTGTGTAGGAATTACTTGGAAATTGACAAAAACGCAAAAGGAGTCGTATTGGAGTAGGACTTTGACTTTCCTGAAATCTGTCTGAGAACGTTTTTTAAAGATGGTCACGTTCCGGCCCGAAGACAACATCAAACGGAAAAGGTCTAGTTATGAAAGTTGTGGGGAATTTCGAGGCGATGCTTCTGGATATAAAATTCGTCCAAACGGAGTCCGGACGGCCGAGTAAAGCCCGTTTTACTGAGGCCCAAAATCTGACGACGGGAATCCGAGAGTCTATATAAAGAGAGGAAACCTAGGTCACCAAGGGCCACGAATTTTCCTCCTCCCGAGCCGCCGTCTTGGAGGGGAGGACCAGCACCATTGCAGCACCATCCATAAGGAAGAAGGGGGGCCAAGGAGCCGCTGGCCCCTAGGGCCGCCGCCGCCGCCTCTGTGGCTGCCGCCGGCCGCCTCCTCCTCGCGGGGCTGCACCTCTCCATCAACACTATCATCAACCTCCTCCTCACCATGTCCATGTGTGAGTAGTCTTCTCCGGGGCCGAGGGCTCGTATGTGTAGCTATGTGGTTATCTCTCTCTCCCATGATGTGATCTTCGTTGTGATCATAGGCTATGTTAATCTAGGGTGATCCCATGATGTTTCCCCTTCCTCTATGTATTGGATTGATGTACTCACTTGTCTTTATCTAGTATAATCCCCGAGACCAAGGTGACAGCGGTCTATTGGACATGGATTAGAAAAATATTTTCATGAGTGATTTCCTCTCTTGTGTGTTGATTGAAGATTGAGAGTCTCTTGGTGCTTGTCTTTGACTATCCTTTAGATATGTTGTGGTGATTGTGGGACTCTCTTTGGATGGCCGCGGTGACATTGGGAAATCCTTAGATTGAGAACTACGAACTTTGAGGTGTGCTTTTGTAGCCCTACATAATTCTCGTCCTCTCTTGACCACGAAGGAATGACCTCCGGGTGCGTCTCCATTGCATGTTTTATGGGAAATATCAGGTGATTCGATTATGTTAATGTTGTTGGGAGTTGCCACTAGTGAAAGTATGATCCCTAGGCCTTGTTTCCACCATTGCAATACCATTTGTGCTCACGTTTACCACTTGTTTGCTTGCTGCACTTTTTATTACAGATTTATATTACTTTGTTTTGCCATCCATATCACTTGCCATTTAACATCTCTTCGCCGAACTAGTGCACCTATACATCTAACAAGTGTATTAGGTGTGTTGGGGACACAAGAGACTTCTTGTATCTTAGTTGCAGGGTTGCTTGAGAGAGACCATCTTCAACCTCTACTTCCCTGAGTTCGATAAACCTTAGGTCATCCACTTGAGGGAAATTGCTGCTGTCCTACAAACCTCTGCGCTTGGAGGCCCAACATAGTCTACAAGTATAGAAGCGTGTGTAGACATCAGCCGGCACCCTGCCGGGACGGGGAAGTGCCCCCGGATTCATCTCCATCGACGTTGCTTCCTCCCTCCATGATGCGGGAGTAGTTCCTCCTCGGGGCTGAGGTTTCTACCAGTAGCTATGTGGTTATCTCTCTCTCCCATGATGTGATCTTCGTTGTGATCATAGGCTATGTTAATCTAGGGTGATCCCATGATGTTTCCCCTTCCTCTATGTATTGGATTGATGTACTCACTTGTCTTTATCTAGTATAATCCCCGAGACCAAGGTGACAGCGGTCTATTGGACATGGATTAGAAAAATATTTTCATGAGTGATTTCCTCTCTTGTGTGTTGATTGAAGATTGAGAGTCTCTTGGTGCTTGTCTTTGACTATCCTTTAGATATGTTATGGTGATTGTGGGACTCTCTTTGGATGGCCGCGGTGACATTGGGAAATCCTTAGATTGAGAACTACGAACTTTGAGGTGTGCTTTTGTAGCCCTACATAATTCTCGTCCTCTCTTGACCACGAAGGAATGACCTCTGAGTGTGTCCCCTTTGCATGTTTTATGGGAAATATCATGTGATTCGATTATGTTAATGTTGTTGGGAGTTGCCACTAGTGAAAGTATGAACCCTAGGCCTTGTTTCCACCATTGCAATACCATTTGTGCTCACGTTTACCACTTGTTTGCTTGCTGCACTTTTTATTACAGATTTATATTACTTTGTTTTGCCATCCATATCACTTGCCATTTAACATCTCTTCGCCGAACTAGTGCACCTATACATCTAACAAGTGTATTAGGTGTGTTGGGGACACAAGAGACTTCTTGTATCTTAGTTGCAGGGTTGCTTGAGAGAGACCATCTTCAACCTCTACTTCCCTGAGTTCGATAAACCTTAGGTCATCCACTTGAGGGAAATTGCTGCTGTCCTACAAACCTCTGCGCTTGGAGGCCCAACATAGTCTACAAGAGTAGAAGCGTGTGTAGACATCACATCTTCGTCTACTCAGGCCACCGCATCAACCTGTTCGGACCAGAAACCCGCCAGCACGCCTTCGCACTCGTTGGCTCCGGTAAGTTCCTTCTTTATCCCTTATATAGATCTCATTACGGTTTCTCCGACGGGTTCATGGATAGGCGATGTTCTTCGCTGTTCTTCATCGTGGCCTCGATAACTAAGGCAGATCTGACCCCCCTGCTTGCGAACGTAGTAATAACTCTGCTTCCTTAGCATGCCTTATTCTTCCCCAAAGTAGTAGCCCAATCTAGGTCTGTTTGAAGCATCGTTGTATCTGTTGAATTATACTCCTGAATATTTCTGAATTTCTGATATGCCGTAGATCTATAATTTTGTTGCTGATTCTGCAAAACTTGTTCTTCCATAACTTTAGATTTGTACCTTTCACATTCTCATTGGCGGTTAGCTTTAGAAAAAATCATAAACCGGTAGATACCATTAGGCCCCACTTAAATGTAATGCCCCGGATGTAATACTTTCCCTTTTGGGCTTATAATAAATCTCCGGCTTCATCTATTTCCATTTCGGGTTCTTTGTCTTTCGGGCTTTCGTCGTTTTGTTGTGTGAGTGTGTGGCATTCATTCATATCATGTAGACATGTGCATTGCATTGCATTTGTGTTGTGGGTTGTTTCCGGTTCGTGGCGTTTCTTCCCGTTGTCCGTTTCGTGTTCCGGAGCTTCCTCACGTGTCCGTGACGTCCCGTAGGCCTTCTTTGTTGTTCGGGCGTTTTTCGTTACCGGTGTGCCGTGAGGTTGTGTTGTGTGTTGTTGTTTTGTTGTGTGCTACCCGCCTCTCAAATCTCGTCTCGTTTGGACTCCGTTGTCTTTTCCCTCCGTTGTCCGTGTGTGTCCGAAGTGCCTTTACTTCGTGTCCCGGAAATACCCCTGCTGTGATCTTTTATCTCCGTCTGGGCCTTTTAAATCATCCCCGCGATCGGATCCGTTGGATCACGATCGGAGGGCTCCTAAACATCCCTAGTCCCAAACCCTAGTCTAAAACTGCTATAAATAGACCCCTAGTCTATTTTGGCATCCCCTTCTTCTTCCTCCCCTCCCCTTTCTTTTTTTTTTCCAGTTCTTTCAGATCCAAAATAATCAGTTCCGAAATTCCTGCCAGATCCCCTCGGATCCATCAGATCCTTCGATCCAGATCTGAAACGTCCGAGGTCAACGCCGCCGCCGCCGCATCGATCCATCGCTTGGGGCTCGACCGACCAGCGCGCTTCGATCTCCCAGGCCTCGTCGCGCCGCGTCCTCACCACCTCGTCGCGCCGGGCCGGCCCAGGGACCACATCCCCGCGCCTGGTTCCTCCGCCTGGGCGCTCGCCCCTCCCCAGCGCTGCTCCGCCAGCTGGGCTCGGGCACCGTGGGCCTCCCCACTTCACCGCGTCGGCTCGCCCCGCCGTGCTGGGCTTCGCCTCCTCGTCGCGCGCCGGGCCTGCTTCCGCCGCCCCGACGTGGGCCTCCCTCCGGGCCTCCACAGCCAGCCAGCCAGCGGGCCGCCGCCGCTTCTTCCCGCGGGCCGCCGCGCGCACCGAAGCCCAGATCCACCGCCGCCGCACTGTTCATCCCCCGAGGCCCAGTTCTGTTCACCGGATCTGAGAGGTTGACCTAGATCTCTGTTTTCTCTGTTCTGATATGCCTAGTTTGACCATGCATAACTTTTTACCTGTTGCTCCGTTTTGAGCGTGTGATATGTCCAGATGTTCGTGGAGATGCCCTCTACGTTTTACCTGTTGTTGTCATGCATGTTAGAGATCATCTAGGGCCTTGTTTTGCTGTTGCAAGAGTGTATTATGATATAAACTGCTGCTATGTGTTATTTTTGTGCCACCTTTGACATGTGATATCTTTTAGCTCGTTTGTCCAAACGAAGCAAATGACATGTCCACGTGTTCGTCTTGACACGAACTACGTGTTGTGTGTGATAGGTTGCATGGTAGATGTATTGTTTCCTTGTTATCTTCGTTGCAAGATGCCATGTTCAAATGTTGTGTTTTTACTTGTTATGAAATGCCATGTTGTTGAGCTCGTTGTAATCGGTGTGTTCACCACATTGATGCATGCTTGTGTGTTTCGGGATCACCGTCACATGTACTTTGATGAGGTGCTTACCCTTTGCCATGTTTAGTTTCGAGGTGTCTTAAACATGCTCTTTTTGTTGCTATGATGATGTTGCTGTTTTGGGACTTAGTGAAATTTCACTAAGTCTGAAATCTGTAACGTTCCGATGCCATGTTCGTGTGATGTTGTAGGACAAAGCATGATAGTTTTGGGGTGGATTTTGATTGTTCCATGAAGTATATATTGTTGTCTTTCCATCCATGTCCTCACATGTCCATTTGAGGTGCTGTAGCATGTTTATCTTTTGCTCCAAACTTTCAATAAAATTCTGCTGCCAGAATTTTATTTCAAAGTTCAATATGTCCAAGATCATTGCTATTGATCCGTGACTCCGTTGGGGGTGCACTTTGGACCTAGTTGCTGTACATTATATCTAGTTTATGTTCAAGTCCTTTGCCATGCTTTTGGGGTGCTGTAGATTAATTATTTTGAGCTCCCAAGATGCTATGTTGCTGTAATGTGCAGTTTTCGCTCAAATCTTGTTTCGGGCATAACTTTTAGCCCGTAACTCCGATTTCAGCGATCTTTATATCAAACTTGGGTGATTTTCTGTGTAGATTAATAATATCAGGTTGTTATCTTGTTTTGAGGTGTTTTGCTTGAGTGATGTTTTACGTGCTCCTTGTGCATCTTAGTGCATCCATCATGCATACATGTTTTTCGAGTGCGCATTGCATCGTGTTGATTGGTGCTTGGTGTGTTTGTCTTGTTTAGAGCACGAAGTTGAGCACGAGGTTTCCAACGAGTTTGAGCAAGAGGACCCTTCTTTCGATCCGAACTTCTTCTCTTCAGGCAAGATGACCGAACCCCGATAACATTACTATCTTTGTCTTCTGCTAGTAGTCTCGATCTATAGTTTTGCCTCGATGCCCATGTTCTTCTTGTCAGCCTCCTACTTGTAACCAATTGCCATGTTTAACCACCCTACCTACGCAAACCGTTGCTTGGCTAAGTACGCTTCGCTCAGCCCTTCTTATAGCGTTGCTAGTTGCAGGTGAAGTGAAGATGCTTGCTCCATGTTGAAGTTTGGTTGGGTTATATCACACTATATAAATGCTTTAATTGAAATCACATATATATTGGCAAGGGTGGAAGGCTAAGCCTTTTGCTTGGTGTTTTGTTCCACTCATGCCGTTAGGATCCGTATAAGCCGGTTTTATGTTCCTTGATTATGCGTTCCTAACACGGTTGGGGTGTATGGGACCCCCTCGATAAACCGCTATGTGCTAAGTCTTTTCCAGCAAATCCCAACATTGGTACTATTTGCCTAATAACAAACTAAACATGCATAAGGGAGTAATTAACCCTCTTTCTTAATCAACAACCCCGGGCCAGTGCTCCACATGAGTGTTGGTCCGAAACGGGGGTTCTGCGGGGCCACCTCAAGGAAACTCGAGGTTTGGTAAAAACCTGTAGAATCGCCCATCCGGTCGTGTCCTGAGACCTAGATACGCGCGGCTACGATCAGGGTGTCGACACGCCGGGAGGATTTGCTGGATTAGCCTTACCTTAGTTCGGTTTAACGTGAGCACGGGATTCCGAGGATACTCGGGTCTTCCCACTTTGGAGTTGCGACTCCGCGGATCGTGGGCTTGTAATGGGTCAAGTTGGAACACCCCTGCAGGGTTTGAACTTTCGAAAGCCGTGCCCGCGGTTATGTGGCAGATGGGAGCTTGTTAATTCCGGTTGTAGATAACTTGACACAATGATACTAATACACTACCAGCGTGAGTTCCGTGACTGTCAATTTCCGAATCGGGATTCGGGAGTTGAACACGGAGGGGTTATGTTTGTGAGCTTGTAGCTAGGATCACCTAGTGATCACTTCTCGCTTTGCCTTCTCTTCTCGCTCTCTCTTGCGTAAGTTAGTGCTAGTTGCTGCTGCAGACTCTTTGTTGTTCCTTCACCTCATTTCTTTCTTCAGCTTTTCCCTCACCTAAAGGCTTTGATAGTTCTGTTACCCGGGAACGGGATTGCTGAGTCCTCTGTGGCTCACAGTTACTTCACACACCAGATGCAGGTCCAGCCGTGAGCTATCCAGGCGATGGCACCGAGCTGGATTGGGAGTACGACGAGGAGCGTAGTCGTTACTACGTGCGCTACCCGGACGATCAGTAGTGGAGACTCTTACTAGGATTCGATCCGCCTGTGGTTGTTTTATTTATCTGAGTTTGGTACTTTGACATTTGGATTTTGCCCTTAGAGGGTTGTAGTGATCTTATTGTATGATGTTTGAGACTTGTACTGTTTTTCTGTGACGTGGCGATTGTAAGCCAACTATTTTTAAGTTTACCATCCCTCTTTTACATGAGTTGTGCAAAGATTACCAAACTTGAGATCATTCTAGGATGGACTTATGCCTTTAAGTCGGGCCTCGACCCGTAGGAGGTATAACTCCATCCTGGGCATTACAAGTTGGTATCAGAGCCTTCTCCGACCTAGGAGCCCCCACTGTTTGATCGAACCGTTGACGGTTGAGTCTAGGCACACACTGAAAAACTTTTTTGAGTCATATATTATATCGGAGAGTAGGATTCTTTGCTTCTCATCCCCTTTCTCTCTGGTGAGGACTCCTGACGTCTACTCTTGTCTCTCCTATCTTCAAAATTTGCACAAATTTTTTTTTTTTTTTTTTAGGATTCCCGCGAGTATTCTGGGATTGTTTCGATGTTCTTGTGACAAGGATATTGTTCTCGATGCCTCCTGTTACCGAGGAGTTGAGCTTCGGGGTATCACTGTAACAAGCATATCGCGACAGTACTAAATACTTAAGACGGCCGACATCGAAAATCTCCCCTATACGGCCAGTGGCACGATAACCCCGACATCACCCAGTACTGGGGAGGTAGTTCGGGAGTATTGCCATAGCTTGTTATAGTGGATGCTTTTCGAAGGTCCGAGGTACACAGCTTCCGAGAAAGACTGGTTATGTGTTGAAGGATGGATACACCTGGATGTAGGTTAGAGTTGATTGCGCGGTGCTTCCCGTGTATCCCCAACACCTGATTGCATAACTGGAATCTTTCGGAAAGCTATAGGTGGGTTTTATCCAGTAGATCGTAGGCATTCTTCCAACGAATGCAGGTTAGTGAGTTCGGGGTTCGACATTGAGTGAAGAGGTTATATGACCGAGGTTACTATCAGGAGTTGCATCTTAAAGGGTCCTTGGCTATGCTGATCCAGGGATTGCAAAACCTTTTCGTAACGCGTTCATATGCTTTCAGCACAAAGATGTTAGAACGAAACTCCTCTCTTGTGTTTGTTCCCGTCTGTACCTTGTTGTTTTTATTATTTATCCTTTTTGATCCCTATGTGGCTTCTCGTGAAGACTGATGTTATCATTTAACTAAGAATATCATTCGTTCCTCTTGTTCGAATGATTATTGTGAAGACTTGTTGCAATTCATTCCATTGATTCAGCTTATTCCTTTTGTCAATCAATTGCTGATTCGTGGTCATCTCTTACAGGATGGCTCCGAAAAGGGTTCCGAATGCCAACCCAGAGGGTGAAGAGGTCCCAGAACGTCCTCCTTCACCTCCTCCTCCGCCTGAGGCTTGGAGAGCAATTATGCAGACTACTGCTCAGAACACTCAGTTGATGATGCAGATGATGCAGATGATGCAAGCTAATCAAGTTAATCAAGCTAATCAGGGCATTCCAATGAACCAAGGCAATTTCTTCCAGCAGCACCATGCTACCCTCAACCAGTTCTTGGCCAACAATCCTAAAGCTTTCAGTTACTGTGTCGACCCTCTTGATGCTGAGGATTGGCTGACCGATATCAAGAAGCATTTTGAGTGCAGTAACGTGAAAGAAGATGACTATGTGAAGTTTGCAGCCTTCCAACTGAAAGATCAAGCAGCCGACTGGTGGCAGCAGTATAAAGACTCAAGGCCGGGTCAAGTGATCTCGTGGGAGAACTTCTGCAGGGATTTCCGCTCGCATCACATTCCTACAAGTGTTATTGAGGGTATGCGTGAGCAATTCCGCAACCTCAAGCAGGGCTCCATGTCAGTCTATCAGTATAATGTCAAGTTCCAAAACCTCGCTCGCTATGCAAAGCAAGACATACCTGATGCAAAGAGCAAAATCTATCAGTTCCGTGGAGGTCTCAAAGATGAACTTCAGCTTGCTCTCACTCTGTTCGAGCCAGACGAATTCGATAAGTTCTATAATATGGCTTTGAAACAAGAAGCAGCTCAGCTTAAGATGGAGGCTTCTAAGAAGAGAATTCGAGATGCTGTTCACTCTACCTCATCGTCTCAGTTGGCTGCGAAACAACAGAAATTCTGGATTCCTCCTCCTCCAATGATTCGAGCTCCATTCAACAACTCCAACAAGAACTCTAGTGGTCGTGGTTTCTCCCACCCACCCAACCCAAGCAACCAGTCGAAGAAGCAGTTTCAGTCTCAAGGCTCTAAGTCCAGTGGCTCTCAGTTCCGTCCTCTCTCTGAAGTGGTGTGCAACAAGTGTGGCCAGAAGGGTCATTATGCCAACAGATGTCCGAATCCGAAGCGTCTTCCTCCTCCACCGCCTGTGAGTTCAGCTATTGTCAGGCATGATCCAAAGGCTGCCAGGGTCAATCTGATGAATGCAGCACAAGCAGAGGCTTCTTCTGATGTCATTCTGGGTAACCTTCCAGTGAACTCTTTTCCAGCTAAAGTGTTATTTGATTCGGGTGCATCATGCTCTTTCATGTCTCAACCTTTTGCATCCAAGCACAGTATTGCCACTTCAAATTTGCCTCAGAGGTTGGAAGTTATTTCTCCAGGGAGACGTATGTCTTCTACTGTCTATGCTCCGGATGTTTCTATTCGCATGGGAGATTATCGTTTTATGGCTAAACCGGTGGTTCTTGGTCATTCTGATATTGACCTCATTCTCGGAATGGATTGGCTTTCTCAGCACGATGCTCACATTGATTGTGCTCAAAAAGAAGTCAAGTTGACTCATTCTGATGAAGATGTGATTATCTTCGCCTCCAGGGATAATACTATTCGGCTTTTCTCTCTTAATGATAAAGGTGAAATTAATGCCATAGAGCAAATTCCAGTGGTGAATGAATATCAAGACGTCTTTCCAGAAGAGCTTCCAGGCATGCCTCCACACCGTCAGGTGGAGTTTGTCATTGAACTCGAGCCGGGCACCGAACCTGTTTGCCGGCGTCCATACAAGCTCTCTTCAGATGAATTGAAGGAATTGAAGAAACAGTTGGATGAACAGGAGCGTATGGGTCTCATCAGACCGAGTACATCTCCGTGGGGCTGTGGAGTCTTATTTGTCAAGAAGAAAGATGGCACGGAGCGTCTCTGTGTTGACTACCGGCCACTGAACAAGAAGACGATTAAGAACAAGTATCCACTCCCCAACATCAATGAACTCTTTGAGCAGCTCAAAGGAGCTAAAGTATTCTCTAAGCTTGATCTCCGAATGGGCTACCATCAAATTCGCATTCGCGAGGAAGACATTCCCAAGACGGCGTTCAGAACGAGCTACGGTTCATATGAGTATACCGTCATGTCCTTCGGCCTCGCCAATGCTCCTCCTACCTTCTCAAGGATGATGCATTACATCTTCAACCCCTATACAGGCGAGTTTGTGCTAGTGTATCTGGATGATATTTTGGTGTTTTCCAAGAATGAAGAAGATCACGAAAAGCACTTGCGTCTGGTTCTTGATCGACTCAGAGAGCACAAATTCTATGCCAAGTTCTCAAAGTGCGAGTTTTGGCTCGATAAGGTTCTCTACCTGGGCCACATTATCTCAGCTGACGGTATTGCGGTTAATCCCGAGAAAGTTGAAGCAATTGTCAACTGGGAAGCTCCTCAGAACGTCAAGCAGCTCCGCAGTTTTCTGGGTCTTGCCAGCTATTGCAGAAGGTTTGTGGAGAACTTCTCCAAGATTGCCAAGCCTCTTTCCAACCTCCTCCAGAAGAATGTCAAATACTTTTGGTCTCCCGAATGTGAAGTGGCTTTCAAAACCCTCAAAGAGAAGCTTGTCTCAGCTCCAGTTCTGATTCCTCCAGATGAATCCAAGCCCTATGAAGTGTTCTGTGACGCTTCTCTTCAAGGCCTTGGTGGTGTGCTTATGCAAGAGAAGAGAATTGTGGCATACACTTCACGTCAGCTAAAGCCAGCTGAGAAGAACTATCCCACACATGATCTCGAGCTAGCAGCTGTGGTACATGCTCTGATTACGTGGAGACATCTGTTGTTGGGCAGAAAGGTCGACATCTTCACTGATCACAAGAGCTTGAAGTACATCTTCACGCAGCCGCATCTGAACCTCCGCCAGACTCGTTGGGTCGAGATGATCCAAGAGTACAACCCCAGCATTGAGTACACTCCAGGCAAGGCGAATGTGATGTATGCAGAAGAGTGAAAGCAGAACATCAACGTCCAGCCGGTCTTCTCCAACCTCTTCCTATTCCTGAGTGGAAGTTCGACCACATTGAAATGGACTTCGTCACTGGTTTTCCTAAATCCAAGCGAGGCAATGATGCTATCTTTGTGGTGATTGACAAGCTTACCAAAGTCGCTCACTTTCTTCCAGTCAAAGAATCAATCAATGCAGCTCAACTTGCAGAGCTGTACACTTCCAGAATTGTGTCACTTCATGGCATTCCTCAAGTGATATCCTCAGACCGTGGCAGCTTGTTCACATCAAAGTTCTGGGACTCCTTTCAGTCCGCCATGGGCACGAAGATCAGGTTCAGCACTGCCTTTCACCCTCAGACTAGTGGTCAAGTCGAGCGTGTGAATCAGATCCTTGAAGATATGCTCAGAGCCTGTGTCATCTCCTTCGGCATGAAATGGGAAGACTGTCTTCCATTTGCAGAATTCTCTTACAACAACAGCTTTCAAGCAAGTGCAGGCAAAGCACCGTTTGAAATTCTCTATGGCAGAAAGTGCCGTACCCCTCTCAACTGGTCTGAAACAGGCGAACGCCAACTCCTTGGCAATGATTTGATCTCTGAAGCCGAAGAAATGTGCAAAGTCATACGTGAGAATCTCAAGGCCGCCCAGTCGCGTCAGAAGAGTTACTATGATGGAAAGCATCGTGACTTGGCTTTCGACATCGGTGATCATGTCTATCTCCGAGTTTCTCCGATGAAAGGAACCCAAAGGTTCGGTATCAAAGGAAAGCTTGCTCCTAGATACGTCGGTCCTTTCGAAATTCTTGGCAAAAGAGGCGATCTAGCCTATCAGCTCGAGCTCCCTTCCAACTTTGCAAATGTTCATGATGTCTTTCATGTGTCTCAGCTTCGCAAATGCTTCAAGGCACCTGAGCGGATGATTCCGTTTGAGGAGATTGATCTTCAACAAGACCTTTCCTACCGAGAGCATCCAGTTGCAATTCTCGAAGAAACCGAACGCAAGACTCGCAACAAGACCATCAAGTTTCTGAAAGTCAAGTGGTCACATCACACAGACCGAGAAGCTACCTGGGAACGAGAAGATCATCTTCGTTCCGAGTACCCTTCCTTTTTCCAGTCCTAGATCTCGGGACGAGATCTTTTTGTAGTAGAGGAGAGTTTGTAATGCCCCGGATGTAATACTTTCCCTTTTGGGCTTATAATAAATCTCCGGCTTCATCTATTTCCATTTCGGGTTCTTTGTCTTTCGGGCTTTCGTCGTTTTGTTGTGTGAGTGTGTGGCATTCATTCATATCATGTAGACATGTGCATTGCATTGCATTTGTGTTGTGGGTTGTTTCCGGTTCGTGGCGTTTCTTCCCGTTGTCCGTTTCGTGTTCCGGAGCTTCCTCACGTGTCCGTGACGTCCCGTAGGCCTTCTTTGTTGTTCGGGCGTTTTTCGTTACCGGTGTGCCGTGAGGTTGTGTTGTGTGTTGTTGTTTTGTTGTGTGCTACCCGCCTCTCAAATCTCGTCTCGTTTGGACTCCGTTGTCTTTTCCCTCCGTTGTCCGTGTGTGTCCGAAGTGCCTTTACTTCGTGTCCCGGAAATACCCCTGCTGTGATCTTTTATCTCCGTCTGGGCCTTTTAAATCATCCCCGCGATCGGATCCGTTGGATCACGATCGGAGGGCTCCTAAACATCCCTAGTCCCAAACCCTAGTCTAAAACTGCTATAAATAGACCCCTAGTCTATTTTGGCATCCCCTTCTTCTTCCTCCCCTCCCCTTTCTTTTTTTTTCCAGTTCTTTCAGATCCAAAATAATCAGTTCCGAAATTCCTGCCAGATCCCCTCGGATCCATCAGATCCTTCGATCCAGATCTGAAACGTCCGAGGTCAACGCCGCCGTCGCCGCATCGATCCATCGCTTGGGGCTCGACCGACCAGCGCGCTTCGATCTCCCAGGCCTCGTCGCGCCGCGTCCTCACCACCTCGTCGCGCCGGGCCGGCCCAGGGACCACATCCCCGCGCCTGGTTCCTCCGCCTGGGCGCTCGCCCCTCCCCAGCGCTGCTCCGCCAGCTGGGCTCGGGCACCGTGGGCCTCCCCACTTCACCGCGTCGGCTCGCCCCGCCGTGCTGGGCTTCGCCTCCTCGTCGCGCGCCGGGCCTGCTTCCGCCGCCCCGACGTGGGCCTCCCTCCGGGCCTCCGCAGCCAGCCAGCCAGCGGGCCGCCGCCGCTTCTTCCCGCGGGCCGCCGCGCGCACCGAAGCCCAGATCCACCGCCGCCGCACTGTTCATCCCCCGAGGCCCAGTTCTGTTCACCGGATCTGAGAGGTTGACCTAGATCTCTGTTTTCTCTGTTCTGATATGCCTAGTTTGACCATGCATAACTTTTTACCTGTTGCTCCGTTTTGAGCGTGTGATATGTCCAGATGTTCGTGGAGATGCCCTCTACGTTTTACCTGTTGTTGTCATGCATGTTAGAGATCATCTAGGGCCTTGTTTTGCTGTTGCAAGAGTGTATTATGATATAAACTGCTGCTATGTGTTATTTTTGTGCCACCTTTGACATGTGATATCTTTTAGCTCGTTTGTCCAAACGAAGCAAATGACATGTCCACGTGTTCGTCTTGACACGAACTACGTGTTGTGTGTGATAGGTTGCATGGTAGATGTATTGTTTCCTTGTTATCTTCGTTGCAAGATGCCATGTTCAAATGTTGTGTTTTTACTTGTTATGAAATGCCATGTTGTTGAGCTCGTTGTAATCGGTGTGTTCACCACATTGATGCATGCTTGTGTGTTTCGGGATCACCGTCACATGTACTTTGATGAGGTGCTTACCCTTTGCCATGTTTAGTTTCGAGGTGTCTTAAACATGCTCTTTTTGTTGCTATGATGATGTTGCTGTTTTGGGACTTAGTGAAATTTCACTAAGTCTGAAATCTGTAACGTTCCGATGCCATGTTCGTGTGATGTTGTAGGACAAAGCATGATAGTTTTGGGGTGGATTTTGATTGTTCCATGAAGTATATATTGTTGTCTTTCCATCCATGTCCTCACATGTCCATTTGAGGTGCTGTAGCATGTTTATCTTTTGCTCC
This sequence comes from Secale cereale, assembly GCA_902687465.1. Taxonomy (NCBI): domain Eukaryota; kingdom Viridiplantae; phylum Streptophyta; class Magnoliopsida; order Poales; family Poaceae; genus Secale; species Secale cereale. The sequence goes on from LR738714.1 coordinate 665,511,269, forward strand.
AAACTTTCAATAAAATTCTGCTGCCAGAATTTTATTTCAAAGTTCAATATGTCCAAGATCATTGCTATTGATCCGTGACTCCGTTGGGGGTGCACTTTGGACCTAGTTGCTGTACATTATATCTAGTTTATGTTCAAGTCCTTTGCCATGCTTTTGGGGTGCTGTAGATTAATTATTTTGAGCTCCCAAGATGCTATGTTGCTGTAATGTGCAGTTTTCGCTCAAATCTTGTTTCGGGCATAACTTTTAGCCCGTAACTCCGATTTCAGCGATCTTTATATCAAACTTGGGTGTTTTTCTGTGTAGATTAATATTATCAGGTTGTTATCTTGTTTTGAGGTGTTTTGCTTGAGTGATGTTTTCCGTGCTCCTTGTGCTTCACTAGTGCATCCATCATGCATACATGTTTTTCGAGTGCGCATTGCATCGTGTTGATTGGTGCTTGGTGTGTTTGTCTTGTTTAGACCCGGAAGTTGAGCACGAGTTTTCCAACGAGGTTGAGCACGAGGTTTCCAACGAGTTTGAGCAAGAGGACCCTTCTTTCGATCCGAACTTCTTCTCTTCAGGCAAGATGACCGAACCCCGATAACATTACTATCTTTGTCTATTGCTAGTAGTCTCGATCTATAGTTTTGCCTCGATGCCCATGTTCTTCTTGTCAGCCTCCTACTTGTAACCAATTGCCATGTTAACCACCCTACCTATGCAAACCGTTGCTTGGCTAAGTACGCTTCGCTCAGCCTTCTTATAGCGTTGCTAGTTGCAGGTGAAGTGAAGATGCTTGCTCCATGTTGAAGTTTGGTTGGGTTATATCACACTATATAAATGCTTTAATTGAAATCACATATATATTGGCAAGGGTGGAAGGCTAAGCCTTTTGCTTGGTGTTTTGTTCCACTCATGCCGTTAGGATCCGTATAAGCCGGTTTTATGTTCCTTGATTATGCGTTCCTAACACGGTTGGGGTGTATGGGACCCCCTCGATAAACCGCTATGTGCTAAGTCTTTTCCAGCAAATCCCAACATTGGTACTATTTGCCTAATAACAAACTAAACATGCATAAGGGAGTAATTAACCCTCTTTCTTAATCAACAACCCCGGGCCAGTGCTCCACATTAGTGTTGGTCCGAAACGGGGAGCCTGCGGGGCCGCCTTGAGGCAACTCGAGGTATTTGGTATCCACCCGTAGCTTCGCCCATCCGGACGTGTCCTGAGACCTAGATACGCGCGGCTACTATCAGGGTGACGACACGCCGGGAGGATTTGCTGGATTAGCCTTACCTTAGTTCGGTTTAACGTGAGCACGGGATTCCGAGGATACTCGGGTCTTCCCACTTTGGAGTTGCGACTCCGCGGATCGTGGGCTTGTAATGGGTCAAGTTGGAACACCCCTGCAGGGTTTGAACTTTCGAAAGCCGTGCCCGCGGTTATGTGGCAGATGGGAGCTTGTTAATTCCGGTTGTAGATAACTTGACACAATGATACTAATACACTACCAGCGTGAGTTCCGTGACTGTCAATTTCCGAATCGGGATTCGGGAGTTGAACACGGAGGGGTTATGTTTGTGAGCTTGTAGCTAGGATCACCTAGTGATCACTTCTCGCTTTGCCTTCTCTTCTCGCTCTCTCTTGCGTAAGTTAGTGCTAGTTGCTGCTGCAGACTCTTTGTTGTTCCTTCACCTCATTTCTTTCTTCAGCTTTTCCCTCACCTAAAGGCTTTGATAGTTCTGTTACCCGGGAACGGGATTGCTGAGTCCTCTGTGGCTCACAGTTACTTCACACACCAGATGCAGGTCCAGCCGTGAGCTATCCAGGCGATGGCACCGAGCTGGATTGGGAGTACGACGAGGAGCGTAGTCGTTACTACGTGCGCTACCCGGACGATCAGTAGTGGAGACTCTTACTAGGATTCGATCCGCCTGTGGTTGTTTTATTTATCTGAGTTTGGTACTTTGACATTTGGATTTTGCCCTTAGAGGGTTGTAGTGATCTTATTGTATGATGTTTGAGACTTGTACTGTTTTTCTGTGACGTGGCGATTGTAAGCCAACTATTTTTAAGTTTACCATCCCTCTTTTACATGAGTTGTGCAAAGATTACCAAACTTGAGATCATTCTAGGATGGACTTATGCCTTTAAGTCGGGCCTCGACCCGTAGGAGGTATAACTCCATCCTGGGCATTACATTAAACCACCGTCTGTAATTACCTTTGAAACACTGCCGGTTTAACATTGCATAAATCATAAATCGGCCCTTCACTATATTTTAGCTTTTCCCTTCAAAATGGCAAAGCAAGCCAAACAATTTACTTCCTGCAACTGGGTCCAGTCTCGGGTTACTGAAGAGGAACTACAGAACCGGGCTGAAATTGGCGCTTCAGGCAAGAAGGATGTCCTCCATTGGAGAGTTCCGGGACCGGAATGTCCTCCAGAGCCGAAAGAGGGAGAGGTTATCGTATTTCTTGATCATCTAGCTCAGGGATTCAGTCCTCCCGGATCAAAGTTCTTTCATGACGTGCTAGCTGATTTTCAGCTCCATCCCCAAGATATTGGGCCAAATTCTATGTCCAACATATGTAATTTTCAAGTATTTTGTGAGGCTTATTTGCAAGAGGAGCCTTCAGTTGAACTGTTCAGGGATTTCTTCCATTTAAACCTTCTCACAGAGTTCTCTGACGACCCTAACACAGAACTTGGTGGAATGTCCATCCAAAAGAGGAAGGATGTCAGCTTCCCTCATGCCCAACATCACAGCCATCCTAAAGATTGGAACCAAACCTGGATTTACTGTTTAAACATGTCAGGACCCCGATCCTAAGTCACACAGGTCTAGAATGTAACACATCATATCACCTTGCGGCCTCACGCACGGTATCCCCACGGGTGCCACCTTACCTGGCCCGGGACCGTTTGCGCATTTTGGCACACGTATATGATAGTGTCGCTAGCATCCATATGACAGAGAACCCGGGACGACATGACTAGTTATAAACCAAAAGTGGCACTAAATTACAGAGACATGCATACATGACCCAACAACGAATGTGTCGGTCATCAACATATGAACCCAAGTCGTAGCAAGCTACAAGGACTCAAAGGAACAACGCGTGACATTTCCCCTAAGGGACAGACACAGGAACGAAGAGGGACACATGCCGGCCAGCCTAAGTGTTCCGGAGCAGTAGCAAGCTACCAAGCCTCAGTGGAAGCACCAGGAGACATTTCCCTGTAAGATAGGCTACCAAGGCTAAACAACTAGGTGTCGGATCCCACACATAGCAATACACATTACACGTACGCATAACATGCAAGTATGTGCTGTACAACATGGCATCACAAAATAACTCAACAACTCATATAGGTAAAGGCCCAGAAGAGCCATCATAACATTTATTACAAACAGATGTCACATGACCCAACGTACAAAGCATACAGGCAACGGAAGCATAACATGTCTGAGTACAGACAACTACAAATGAAAAAGGCTGAGAAGCCTGACTATCTACAAGACCCTCCCAAGGGTACAAGACCGTAGCTGAGGTAACAAGCTAAACGTCGAAGTCCACGCGGAACCACTAGTGAGACTAAAGTCTCTCTGCAAAAACATAAATTAAGCAAACGTGAGTACAAAGGTACTCAGCAAGACTTACATCAAAACAAGCTACATATGCATCAGTAACAGCAAAGGGGTGGTGGAGTTTGACTGCAGCAAGCCAGCTTTGACTCAGTGGCTATCCTGAACTACGACTGCAAGTAACTCTTTTGAGGTGGCGCACACGAGTCCACATATTCACCAATCAATACACCACTATGGATCCGCTCCCGTCTCCCTACGAGAAGGCCATCCATAGCACTCACGCTTATCTTGCGTGTTTTAGAGTATCCACTTCCACTTGTCTATGAACTGTACATGTGACCCAGAAGTCCATTACCGCGTACACGGCTATTTGAATAGATCATATATGACCCTGCAGGGGTGTACTTCTTCACACACGCTCTCACCACTTATCGCCGTTTACATGACATGTACTCGGCAACCTTCAAGCGGAAGCCCAGCGAGGGTGTCGGCCACGACCTGACTAACCACACAAGTCCCTAGTCCAGGTTTATCGCCTATTTAGGTTCCATCCGTGTGGAGATCCGGCCGGGGTGTCGCTCACGGCCCCAAACGATGTGTATAGGGTTCCCGAGTCACCAAACGGGCGACCGGTACACCGTGCCACGTACCTGCCGGTCACAGCCCACCCCGAGGGTCAGCGTTGCGCACGACCTCTAGTAAACTACAAACACCAGAAACTAGTTGCAACTCCTTGACAGAGGACAAGGGCAGTTAATAAGTCGAGAGGGTCCATTGGTTTCGGGCCCAATGTATGGTAGTAACTGGTCATGGATCACAAACATAGAACTCAGTTCCTGAGGACGGCTGCAATGAGACAACCCACCATGTACTCCTATATGGCCTCTCATCGCTACCTTTACCAAAATCGTGTTCACACACTTAGCTCTCAACAGTAGGACATGATGACCACATTCCAATTCATCCCCGATGAATCAGACCTGACACAACTATAAGCAATAGCAGGCATAACCAGAAAGCATGAATGAGTAGGCACAACATGGCTCAAACAACTCCTACTCATGCTAGTGGGTTTCAACTATTTACTGTGGCAATGACAGGTCATGCAGTGGAAAGGGGTTCAACTACCGCAGCAGGTAACAGTTGAAGCGTTGTTGTCCAAATGCAGTAAAAGAGAGCAAGAGCGAGAGAATGGGATTGTATAGGAATGCTCAATGGGGTTTTGCTTGCCTGGTACTTCTGAAGATGGTACTGTGTCTTCATCAGTGTCATCGATCACATCGTCGGAACAACGTCTACTGAGAGGGGACAAAACCGGCAAACAAGAAAGAACACAATCAATGCAATGCGACAATATCATGCATGATCATGACATGGCAATATGCTGTTGATTGAGCTAATGCAAATGGCAACCATATTAAATGAAGTTGGTTTGAACCAAAGGTTCAAATTCAAACTCCATATGTGGTTATTTAAATGTCAATTAATTGATTTGACCTTAACAGCAGGTTTAACTTGTTCAAACATGCATGAAAATGCCATAAACAGATTCCTTGAATTTTTTGATCATTTTTCATATATAAATTATTTTCAGTGGGGCCAGGGCCCACTAGTCAGCGACTCATTAAACTAATGACAGCAATTAGCACTTAACTAAAACCTAAACTAAAACTACTCAAATGCTGGCCCCACATGTCATGGACACAGGGGGGTCCAGGCATGGTCAAAGGGGGTCAAGCCCACCGGCGACTCGCCGCCGACGAGAGCCAGGACGGCCGCGCAGCTCGGAAACACTGTTTCGGTGACCAAAACGACTACGGGGAGCATCTACGCGGAGCTGGAGAAGTCGCGCATCCAACGGAACAAGTGGGAGCAGCTGGGGTGGCCGGAATCATCGGCGGTGACCTCAACGGCGGCGGCCGGAGCACGGGCGCCGATAAAAATGACCACACAGGGCACGGGAGGACCAACGGTTGGTTCCTACGGGTGCTATGTGCGCTCACGAAGACGACGGGCATGTGCACGGGACCAAATTGTCACCGGAGCCTCGTCGGCAACGAGCTTGTGCGGCGACGTGCTTCGGACGTCATGAAAACGGCGGCTACAGCGAGCGAACGAGGTGGAGGAGAGGGGGGTTTGGTCCGTGAGCTCACAGCGGAGTCGAAGGGCTGGTCAGCAAGCTCGGAGGAGGCCTGGAGACGGCGAGACGGCGACGGTGATCTCTGGCGCTGGAGCTTGAAGATGAAGTCGATGGCAGCGATAAAACGCGTCCTCGGTTGCTTGGCTCGTCGAGGAGGCATAGACGACGGAGGCCGAGCTCATGGACGCGTCGAGGGGACGAGGGGGAGGCGGTGGCTGCTGCTATGGCGAACGGCGACGTCGGCAGCATTTAGCCATGGCGTCGGGAGGGCGAGGGAGAGGCGAGGGGGAGGAATGGAGCGGTCGGAGCGATCGGGACGGCATCGAGGGGGTCATCCACGCGTCCAGGGCCTCGGCGGCAAGCAGAAGGTGGCGTGCGGTGACCATGCGTGCATCGGGCACGCACCGTGCATCCGACTGGCGGGAGGAAGATGTTGGGGAACGTAGTATTTTCAAAATTTTCCTACGATCACGCAAGATCTATCTACCAGATGTATAGCAACGAGAGGGGAGAGTGTGTCTACGTACCCTCGTAGACCGGGAGCGGAAGCGTCAAGTGACGCGGTTGATGAAGTCGAACTTCTTCGCGATCCAACCGATCAAGCACCGAACGTACGACACCTCCGCGTTCAGCACACGTTCAGCTTGATGACGTCCCACAAGCTCTTGATCCAGTTGAGCTTCACGGGAGAGTTTCGTCAGCACGACGGCGTGGTGACGGATATGATGTATCTACCGGCGCAGGGCTTCGCCTAAGCACTGCAACGATATGACCGAGGTGTCTTTCTGTGGAGGGGGGCACCGCACACGGCTAAAACAATTCAACTTGTGTGTCCTAGGGTGCCCCCCTGCCCCCGTATATAAAGGAGCAAGGGAGAGGCCGGCCCTAGAGGGGGCGCGCCAAGTGTGGGGAGTCCTACTAGGACTCCCAAGTCCAAGTAGGATTCCCCTTTTCTTTCCGGAGTAGGAGAGAAGGAAAGAGGTGGAGAGGTAGAAGGAAAAGGGGGCTGCACCCCTTGTCCAATTCGGACCAGAGGGGGGGGCGCCTCCTTCCTTTTGGCCTTTCTCCTCTATTCCCGTATGGCCCAATAAGGCCCATATACTCTGAAAAATACCCGAATCACTCGGAACCTTTCCGATGTCCGAATATAGTCGTCCAATATATCGATCTTTACGTCTCGACCATTTCGAGACTCCTCGTCATGTCCCCGATCTCATCCGGGACTCCGAACTCCTTCGGTACATCAAAACTCATAAACTCGTAATACCGATCGTCATCAAACGTTAAGCGTGCGGACCCTACGGGTTCGAGAACTATGTAGACATGACCGAGACTCATCTCCGGTCAATAACCAATAGCGGAACCTGGATGCTCATATTGGCTCCTACATATTCTACGAAGATCTTTATCGGTCAAACCGCATAACAACATACGTTGTTCCTTTTGTCATTGGTATGTTACTTGCCCGAGATTCGATCGTCGGTATCTCTATACCTAGTTCAATCTCGTTACCGGCAAGTCTCTTTACTCGTTCCATAATACATCATCTCGTGACTAACTCATTAGTCTTTTACTTGCAAGGCTTATTATGATGTGCATTACCGAGAGGGCCTAGAGATACCTCTCCGATACTCGGAGTGACAAATCCTAGTCTTGATCTATGCCAACACCACGAACACTTTCGGAGACACCTGTAGAGCATCTTTATGATCACCCAGTTACGTTGTGACGTTTGATAGCACACAAGGTGTTCCTACGGTATTCGGTAGTTGCATAATCTCATAGTCATAGGAACATGTATAAGTCATGAAGAAAGCAATAGCAGTAAAACTAAACGATCATAGTGCTAAGTTAACGGATGGGTCTTGTCCATCACATCATTCTCCTAATGATGTGATCCCGTTGATCAAATGACAACTCATGTCTATGGTTAGGAAACATAACCATCTTTGATCAATGAGCTAGTCTAGTAGAGGCATACTAGGGGCACTCTGTTTTGTCTATGTATTCACACATGTACTAAGTTTCCGGTTAATACAATTCTAGCATGAATAATAAACATTTATCATGATATAAGGAAATATAAACAACAACTTTATTATTGCCTCTAGGGCATATTTCCTTCAGTCTCCCACTTGCACTAGAGTCAATAATCTAGCTCACATCGCCATGTGATTTAATACCGATAGTTCACATCGTTATGTGAATAACACCCATAGTTCACATCGCCATGCGACCAACACCCAAAGGGTTTACTAGAGTCAATAATCTAGTTCACATCGCTATGTGATTAATACCCAAGAGTAATAAGGTGTGATCATGTTTTGCTTGTGAGAGAAGTTTAGTCAACGGGTCTGTCACATTCAGATCCGTATGTATTTCGCAAATTTCTATGTCTACAATGCTCTGCATGGAGCTACTCTAGCTAATTGCTCCCACTTTCAATACGCATCTAGATTGATACTTAGAGTCACATGGATTTAGTGTCAAAGCTTGCATCGGCGTAACCCTTTACGACGAACTCTTTATCACCTCCATAATCGAGAAACATTTCCTTAGTCATCCTGTTACTAAGGATAACTTTGACCGCTGTACAGTGATCTACTCCTGGATCACTATTGTACCCCCTTGACAAACTCATGGCAAGGTACACAACATGTTTGGTACACAACATGGCATACTTTATAGAACCTATGGCTGAGGCATAGGGAATGACTTTCATTCTCTCTATATTTTTCTGCCGTGGTCTGGCTTTGAGTCTTACTCAACTTCACACCTTACAAGTCAGGTAAGAACTCCTTCTTTGACTGATCCATTTTGAACTACTTCAAAATCTTATCAAGGTATGTACTCATCGAAAGTCTTATCAAGCGTCTTGATCTATCTCTATAGATCTTGATGCCCAATATGTAAGCAGCTTCACCAAGGTCTTTCTTTGAAAAACTCCTTTCAAACACTCCTTTATGCTTTCCAGAAAATTCTACATCATTTCCGATCGACAATATGTCATTCACATATACTTATCAGAAACGTTGTAGTGCTCCCACTCACTTCTTGTAAATACAGGCTAGACCGCAAGTCTATATAAATCTATATGCTTTGATCAACTTATCAAAGCGTATATTCCAACTCCGAGATGCTTGCACCAGTCCATAGATGGATCACTGGAGCTTGCACATTTTGTTAGCACCTTTAGGATTGACAAAACCTTCTGGTTGCATCATATACAAGTCTTCTTTAATAAATCCATTAAAAAAATACAGTTTTGTTATCCATTTGCCAAATTTCATAAAATACGGCAATTGCTAACATGATTCGGACAGACTTAAGCATCGCTACGGGTGAGAAAGTCTCATCGTAGTCAACTCCTTGAACTTGTTGAAAAACTTTTGCAACAAGTCGAGATTTGTAAACAGTAACATTACCGTCAGCGTCAGTCTTCCTCTTGAAGATCCATTTATTTTCGATGGCTTGCCGATCATCGGGCAAGTCAACCAAAGTCCACACTTTGTTCTCATACATGGATCCCATCTCAGATTTTATGGCCTCAAGCCATTTTGCGGAATCTGGGCTCATCATCGCTTCCTCATAGTTCGTAGATTCATCATCATCCAGTAACATGACTCCCAGAACCGGGTTGCCGTACCACTCTGATGCGGAACGAACTCTGGTTGATCTACGAAGTTCAGCAGAAACTTGATCTGAAGTTTCATGATCATCATCATTAGCTTCCTCACTAATTGGTGTAGGAATCACTGGAACTAGTTTCTGTGATGTTCCACTTTCCAATTCGGGAGAAGGTACAATTACCTCATAAAGTTCCACTTTCCTCCCACTCACTTCTTTCGAGAGAAAACTCCTTCTCTAGAAAGGATCCACTCTTAGCAACAAAGACCTTGCCTTCGGATCTGTGATAGAAGGTGTACTCAACAGTTTCTTTTGGGTATCCTATGAAGATTTACTTCTCCGATTTGGGTTTGAGCTTATCATGTTGAAACTTTTTCACATAAGCATCGCAGTCCCAAACTTAAAGAAATGACAGCTTAGGTTTCTCGTCAAACCACAGTTCATACGGTGTCATCTCCATGGATTTAGATGGTGCCCTATTTAACGTGAATGTAGCTGTCTCTAATGCATAACCCCAAAAGCGATAGTGGTAGATCGGTAAGAGACATCATCGATCGCACCATATCTAATAAAGTACGGCTATGACGTTCGGACACACCATTACACTGTGGTGTTCCAGGTGGCGTGAGTAGTGAAACTATTTCACATTGTTTTTACTGAAGGCCAAACTCGCTAACTCAAATATTTTACCTCTACGATCATATCGTAGAAACTCTTATTTTCTTGTTACGATGATTCTCCACTTCACTCTGAAATTCTTTGAACTTTTCAAATGTTTGAGACTTGTGCTTCATTAAGTAGATATACCCATATCTGCTCAAATCATCAGTGAAGGTCAGAAAATAACGATACCTGCCGCGAGCTTCAACACTCATTGGTCCGCATACATCAGTATGTATGATTTCCAACAACTTTGTTGCTCGCTCCACAGTTCCGGAGAACGGAGTGTTAGTCATCTTGCCCATGAGGCATGGTTCGCAAGCACCAAGTGATTCATATTCAAGTGATTCCAAAAGTCCATCACTATGGAGTTTCTTCATGCGCTTTACACCAATATGACCTAAACGGCAGTGCCACAAATAAGTTGCACTATCATTATTAACCTTGCATCTTTTGGCTTCAAAATTATGAATATGTGTATCACACAATCGAGATCCAACAAACCATTTTCATTGGGTGTATGACCATAGAAGGTTTTATTCATGTAAACGGAACAACAATTATTCTCTAACTTACATGAATAACCGTATTGCAAAAAACATGATCAAATCATATTCATGCTTAACACAAACACCAAATAACACTTATTTAGGTTCAACACTAATCCCGAAAGTATAGGGAGTGTGCGATGATGATCATATCAATCTTGGAACTACTTCCAATACACATCGTCACTTCATCCTTTAACTAGTTTCTGTTCTTTATGCAACTCCCATTTCGAGTTACTACTCTTTAGCAACTGAACCAGTATCAAATATCGAGGGGTTGCTATGAACACTAGTAAAATACACATCAATAATCTGTATATCAAATATACCTTTGTTCACTTTGCCATCCTTCTTATCCGCCAAGTATCTAGGGCAGTTCTACTTCCAGTGACCATTTCCTTTGCAGTAGAAGCACTTAGTTTCAGGATTGAGTTTAGCTTTCGGTTTCTTCATGGGAGTGACAACTTGCTTGTCATTCTTCTTGAATTTCCCCTTCTATCCCTTTTGCCCTTTACTTGAAATAAGTGGTCTCATCAACACTTGATGCTCTTTCTTGATTTCTACCTTCGCCGATTTCAGTATCGCGAAGAGCTCGGGAATTACCTTCGTCATCCCTTGCATATTATAGTTCATCACGAAGTTCTACTAACTTGGTGATAGTGACTAGAGAACTTTGTCAATTACTATCTTATCTGGAAGATTAACTCCCACTTGATTCAAGAAATTGTAGTACCCAGACAATCTGAGCACATGCTCACTGGTTGAGCTATTCTCCTCCATCTTGTAGGCAAAGTACTGTCAGAGGTCTTATACCTCTCGACACGGGCATGAGTATGAAATACTAATTTCAACTCTTGGAATATCTTATATGCTCCGTGGCATTCAAAACGTTTTTGAAGTCCCGGTTATAAGTCGTAAAGCATGGTGCACTAAACTATCAAGTAGTCATCATATCGAGCTTTTGTGAAAACGTTCATAACGTTTGCATCTGCTCCTGCAATAGGTCTGTCACCTAGCGGTGCATCAAGGACATAATACTTCTGTGCAGCAATGAGGATAATCCTCAGATCACGGAGCTAGTCCGCATCATTGCTACTAACATCTTTCAACTTAGTTTTCTCTAGGAACATATAAAACATAAACGTGGAGCAACATCGCGAGCTATTGATCTACAACATAGATATGCTAATACTACCAGGACTAAGTTCATGATAAATTAAAGTTCAATTTAATCATATTACATAAGAACTCCCACTTAGATAGACATCCCTCTAGTCATCTAAATGATCACGTGATCCAAATCAACTAAACCATGTCCGATCTTCACGTGAGATGGAGTAGTTTAAATGGTGAACATCTTATGTTGATCATATCTACTATATGATTCACGCTCGACCTTTCGGTCTCCAGTGTTCCGAGGCCATATCTGCATATGCTAGGCTCGTCAAGTTTAACCCGAGTATTCTGCGTGTGCAAAACTGTCTTACACCCGTTGTATTTGAACGTAGAGCCTATCACACCCGATCATCACGTGGTGTCTCAGCACGAAGAACTTTCGCAACGGTGCATACTCAGGGAGAACACCTGTACCTTGAAATTTTTGTAAGGGATCATCTTATAATGCTACCGTCGTTCTAAGCAAAATAAGAAGCATAATAAGATAAACATCATATGCAATCAAAATATGTGACATGATATGGCCATCATCATCTTGTGCTTTTGATCTCCATCTCCAAAGCACCGTCATGATCACCTTCGTCACCGGCGCGACACCTTGATCTCCATCGTAGCATCGTTGTCGTCTCGCCAACTATTGCTTCTACGACTATCGCTACCGCTTAGTGATAAAGTAAAGCAATTACATGGCGATTGCATTTCATACAATAAAGCGACAACCATATGGCTCCTGCTAGTTGCCGATAACTTTACAAAACATGATCATCTCATACAAAACCGTATATCTCATCATGTCTTGACCATATCACATCACAACATGCCCTGCAAAAACAAGTTAGACGTCCTCTACTTTGTTGTTGCAAGTTTTATGTGGATGCTACGGGCTTAGCAAGAACCGTTCTTACCTACGCATACAAAACCACAACGATGTTTCGTCAAGTATGTGTTGTTTTAACCTTCACAAGGACCGGGCGTAGGCACACTTGATTCAGCTAAAGTGAGAGAGACAGACACTCGCCAGTCACCTTTAAGCAACGAGTGCTCATAACGGTGAAACCATTCTCGCGTAAGCGTACGCGTAATGTCGGTCCGGGCCGCTTCATCTCACAATACCGCCGAAGCAAAGTATGACATGCTGGTAAGCATTATGACTAGTATCGCCCACAACTCATTGTGTTCTACTCGTGCATATCATTTACACATGAACCTGGCTCTGATACCACTGTTGGGGAACGTTGTATTTTCAAAATTTTCCTACGATCACGCAAGATCTATCTACCAGATGTATAGCAACGAGAGGGGAGAGTGTGTCTACGTACCCTCGTAGACCGGGAGCGGAAGCGTCAAGTGACGCGGTTGATGTAGTCGAACTTCTTTGCGATCCAACCGATCAAGCACCGAACGTACGGCACCTCCGCGTTCAGCACACGTTCAGCTTGATGACGTCCCACGAGCTCTTGATCTAGTTGAGCTTCACGGGAGAGTTTCGTCAGCACGACGGCGTGGTGACGGATATGATGTATCTACCGGCGCAGGGCTTCGCCTAAGCACTGCAACGGTATGACCGAGGTGTCTTTCTGTGGAGGGGGGCACCGCACACGGCTAAAACAATTCAACTTGTGTGTCCTAGGGTGCCCCCTGCCCCCGTATATAAAGGAGCAAGGGAGAGGCCGGCCCTAGAGGGGGCGCGCCAAGTGTCGGGAGTCCTACTAGGACTCCCAAGTCCTAGTAGGATTCCCCTTTCCTTTCCGGAGTAGGAGAGAAGGAAAGAGGTGGAGAGGTAGAAGGAAAAGGGGGCTGCACCCCTTGTCCAATTCGGACCAGTGGGGGGGCGCCTCCTTCCTTTTGGCCTTTCTCCTCTATTCCTGTATGGCCCAATAAGGCCCATATACTCCGAAAAATACCCGAATCACTCGGAACCTTTCCGATGTCCGAATATAGTCGTCCAATATATCGATCTTTACGTCTCGACCATTTCGAGACTCCTCGTCATGTCCCCGGTCTCATCCGGGACTCCGAACTCCTTCGGTACATCAAAACTCATAAACTCGTAATACCGATCGTCATCAAACGTTAAGCGTGCGGACCCTACGGGTTCGAGAACTATGTAGACATGACCGAGACTCATCTCCGGTCAATAACCAATAGCGGAACCTGGATGCTCATATTGGCTCCTACATATTCTACGAAGATCTTTATCGGTCAAACCGCATAACAACATACGTTGTTCCTTTTGTCATTGGTATGTTACTTGCCCGAGATTCGATCGTCGGTATCTCTGTACCTAGTTCAATCTCGTTACCGGCAAGTCTCTTTACTCGTTCCGTAATACATCATCTCATGACTAACTCATTAGTCTTTTGCTTGCAAGGCTTATTATGATGTGCATTACCGAGAGGGCCTAGAGATACCTCTCCGATACTCGGAGTGACAAATCCTAGTCTTGATCTATTCCAACACCACGAACATTTTCGGAGACACCTATAGAGCATCTTTATGATCACCCAGTTACGTTGTGACGTTTGATAGCACACAAGGTGTTCCTACGGTATTCGGAAGTTGCATAATCTCATAGTCATAGGAACATGTATAAGTCATGAAGAAAGCAATAGCAGTAAAACGAAACGATCATAGTGCTAAGCTAACGGATGGGTCTTGTCCATCACATCATTCTCCTAATGATGTGATCCCGTTGATCAAATGATAACTCATGTCTATGGTTAGGAAACATAACCATCTTTGATCAATGAGCTAGTCTAGTAGAGGCATACTAGGGGCACTCTGTTTTGTCTATGTATTCACACATGTACTATGTTTCCAGTTAATACAATTCTAGCATGAATAATAAACATTTATCATGATATAAGGAAATATAAACAACAACTTTATTATTGCCTCTAGGGCATATTTCCTTCAGAAGAAGACCTCCCTGCCCCTGGTGGGCTGGGCCAGCCAGATGGGCTGCCAGGTGTGCGCGAGGTAAGTGCTCTCTCTCTCTCCTTTTAATTCTTGTTATCTATTATTCTGTAGACTTTAGGGCTTTATTAAAAATGCCAGGGCATTTCCAAAAATCATGAAACTAATCATGGCTACTATTTAGAATAAATCCAACAGTAAACATTTTAGTTTATGATTATTTGAGCATTTAAAATATTTTATAGCATTTAAATGCCCAAATGCAAATAGAGTATGATTTAATTCAGAGCCCAAATATGTCATGGAAAAATGTGCATCACCTCTGTTTACTGTTTACAGCATTTTCCATAAATGATGAACTTTTTTGAAAGCCATTTGGATTTACTGAAAATATTTTAGTTGAACCTAGTGAATTCCTTTACTGCTAGGGTTTAGGCAATCCCCATTTCAAGTTTCTTTCAAGATTAAACATGATGCACACATGAGGCTAGCCTAGTGCATTACCAGAAGCTAGGGATGTGACAACTCACCCCTACTAAACAAGAATCTCGTCCCGAGATTCAAGTCGTGAGGTAAGAAGATAAAGGGACACAAGCTAACACAATCTTCATGATCCAACTGTCCTTCATATGAATGTTGATTGCTTGCCTCATGTTGATCCTGGCATCCTTGCTTTCGAGATCTTTGTCCAACACAGTGACGGCGAAAGAAACTCTACAAAATTGATCTTCTGAAAGATCGAGCAACTCCGGATCAACTCATGGAGTGAGATGTTGAAACATCTCTTGAGCTGAGACACGGAACACACATCCAGAGGGATGGAGTGAAATAAATGATGAAGGTTCACTTGGTAGGCAATAAATCCACACTTAAAGAAGATGGTGATCGATGTCACCCGACGGGGCATCTTAGAGAAGGTAACTCGTAGAATTATCCCTTAAGTGGCAAAAAGAATTACTTTTGATACATAGATCATTGAAACCCCTTTTATACCAGCCTAAGGCAAATCTCAATCGATCATTTGAAGGAGTCCGAAAGAATGACATTCTCAGGCCAGAATGGATGATGTGGACTACCTTGTTGAAGACAACACAAGGGATGATTTTGCTTATCATCGAAAATGGAGGGGACCCATGGTAGGACCACTTCTGAAGATGATCATGAGCAGCAAGTGCTGAGAAGGACAGCCATGGTAATGGCACAATGGTGGGTGCAAGCTGGGAACAAAATGCAAATGCTGGGAATGATTCTGGTAACTGGGAAGAAATCCAACAGTAGAGAGTGAATCTACTATCTGAGAGGTTATAGAATAACTAAGAACACTGGGAGCAATCCCGGCTAGTGCCAGTGATAACACCCAGTGCTTGTGCGTGCTCTGAAGAACTTGAGAATTTCCATAATCATCAAGGTTTTACCATTATCCATGCCAATGGTGCTGACAACACAACATACGACCATGATGAATAGCGATGGACGATGCAGATGCAAAGGAAGATAACACCTTCTCAGATTTCACCTTAGCGGAGTCAAGGGGCAAAATCTGGATGATCGACCGAGAGACATTTAGCACTCCGCTTTTAATGTTCTCCTTGTTGTGCTAGCGCAACCCATTTATTAAAATGGTTTGGTACCTAGAACGTCAAGTAAAAGGTCGGACTTCAGGAGCACAAAAATTCATAAGGAACAACTAGGGAGTAAATCCTACGAAATCCTTTTGGGGAGGTGGCCAAGTTCTTCAATAAAGATACTACAACAATAGGTCTTCCGGCTGGGTGCATTGGCCACAACATCCACTTTACCGGTTATTGAGAGACCAATATTATAGTTCTTGGATAATGCTCCAACCATCATATCTGCGTGAGATTCAGTTCTGGTTGGTGTCAGGATATTCCAGACTCATCGAGTCTAGAAATAAAAATGAAAGTTTGCAACCCAAATCGATGAGACGATGTTGCGAGATTCTCGGGAATGAACTACGATAGCAAGCTCCAAAACATGAGCTGGTTCTGCTACAAACCTGTGAACACGTTGTCTAAGACAAGCATGACCACGTAGTAGTCTTATGATAAAATACTACCGAGTTCTGGCTGGGAACCATCGTCTAGGATATCTAAGTCATTACATAAGTCATATGATTAGCTCTTATGATGGAACTTCTTCTCCTTGAACAAATCAATCAGTGGCTTGGTGTGCTAGGAATATATATGGAATGGAGATGATCAGTCTATCAAACCATAGAATACTTCGCACATGCGTGACTAATTTGGGATGATTTCGGAGGAAGAAAAACAAGCGTTCTCAAATTCATGGCGGAAACTTACATCAAGTACTCGTGAATTAGGGGAAGCCACTTCTTACATCAAGACATCTACTTCATGAGCTAACACAGAGATGATGCTTACAAAAGTTTCCAATGTTAGCTTTAATGTTCAACATGAATCATGGAGAGATAATGATGTTTGTTGATGGGCTCAACAATAATTCATACAGGTTTCCATATAGATGGAATTCCATGACAATGTGAACACAGTGATAGCATTGGTCAGACCAAAAGATGTAACGGTGTATGCTCGAGGGATCAACCACGAGTAAGACAACATTATGAATACCATTAGTTTTGATTTGACTTGACGATAGCCCACACTCAAATCAAAGTTTGGACAAGACAATAGATCCAACAATTGATCACGAGGATCGATCGATCAAGATATCATCTTTCTTCAACACACACACAAAAGATATCCCTTGGAAGGAACTAAGTTAGGCAAGATTTTATCTTCCAACTCTCCAAGTTGATGTTTAGCTTAACCAACTAGTTCAGGGTATCCAACACAGATTCTTGGAGAAGGGGTGGTTTATAAGAAAACCAACTTGATCACGAACTCAACATAGCGGTCAGGGAACAACCTGGTAATACTTCCAGGAAGATATACGGAAAATTACGAACCACCGATATGTTACTAAGCTCGAGAACAATCTTGCTTTTCAGGGCAAGACGATATGATCAAAAGAGCGAGAGATTGACACAATCCTAACTCATTGATCAAAGAGTGTACCAGAATTAAGGACTAGGTAGCATGATCATTCTTAGGATGATGATTGCGTAACCAACATACTAAGAATGAGACTATCGTCCATTAACTACCAGGCAACGGAGTTGCTAGGAGTATTGATTACACACATCACGATTCACTTATCAGTATTCCAGTTGCAACAACACGGAGACCGAGGAATGAACGATGATGGTGAGAAGTATCACTGTATCAAGAGTTCAGAGGAGGTGGTGCAATTCCCATGACATTCTTGACATAAGGATGGTAATACTCTAGGATAGAACAGATTAGAAGCTGGATTAGCATTCTTCATCTACGAAGTACAACTTCTTTGACCCAATCCTGGATATGGATAAGGTACTGGAGTTTGTTTCTCCTAGTCATTCCAGAATAGAATGGCTTGACGGACCACAAGAGTAAAAGGCATCGATGAACACGAGTGCACAACTACTCCTGACTATCAACTGATAGACGAGGTCATAATATAACTAAAAGGGACAACTCAAAGGAACATATAACTTTCCGAGTTGTGGATGCATAGACTAGCATGTCGAACTTTCAACATAATCCTTCCGGATAACCTATGCAGAAAGATAGAATTGGCAGAGTCACAATGTGGAATGGAGAACTCATCAAGAGCACTCTGGTTATGACCTTTTGGTTCAGAAGAACTTCTGCCATAACGGTTCATGGTATTGGAAGAATGATATACCACGAACCTCGAGGACTATCACAAGGTTACTAATATCCTAAAGGGACGAGCAAATACTACCAACATGAAGTAAGTAGATTGAACCTTAGGTTTAAGAACCCAGAAAAAGAGTGCCTACTAACTAAATGGCATCATGGGATGCTTTCGAGAATAATGGCCAAAATCATCACATCGGGAATATAAGCACTGCTAGATTACTGGGTGATCTTCTAAGACACCTAGGGTCATAGTAATAGCTCCAACCTATATGTCGAGGCAACGGAGTACTTCAACACACCGACTAGTGTGGTTAATCTGGCCTAAAAGGACATTAAGAACATGTAGGAATGATTTGCAAATGCATCAGATTGTTTAGAGACCTGGGATGACTTGGACAGCATAACGGCTGTAAATGCTCAAAAGATTTGGGAGATCCTGCAAAAATGGTGGCATAACCACTCAACATCACAACAACAAGATTCCGAGACCAACTATCAACACACGGAGGTAGAAGAAACTGAACTGAGGGTTGAATCCACAATTAACGTGATCCTGATAGACAGAAGAGGAAGCCTAGTTCTGTAATCCCCGTAGAAAAGAAGATGACGACTCAGATCATAAGGTCATAAGGTAAAGGAGTGAAAGAGCCTTACGTTCCCTTCCACAAACAATTCCCTTACATAACTAAAGAATTTCTAGACACGACTTCGACCAGTTTGGCTTACTAATCCTACAGGCAGTCAGACTGTGATACCAAAGCTGTCAGGACCCCGATCCTAAGTCACACAGGTCTAGCCTGTAACACATCATATCACTTTACGGCCTCACACACGGTATCCCCACGGGTGCCACCTTACCTGGCCCGGGACCATTTGCACATTTTGGCACACGTATATGATAGTGTCGCTAGCATCCACATGACAGAGAACCCGGGCCGACATGACTAGTTATAAACCAAAAGTGGCACTAAATTACAGAGACAGACATACATGACCTAGCAACGAATGTGTCGGTCATCAACGTATGAACCCAAGTCGTAGCGAGCTACAAGGACTTAAAGGAACAACGCATGACATTTCCCCTAAGGGACAGACACAGGAACGAAGAAGGACACATGCCGGCCAGCCTAAGTGTTCCGGAGCAGTAGCAAGCTACCAAGGCTCAGTGGAAGCACCAGGAGACATTTCCCTGTAAGATAGGCTACCAAGGGTAAACAACTAGGTGTCGGATCCCACACATAGCAATACACATTACACGTACGCATAACATGCAAGTATGTGATGTACAACATGGCATCACAACATAACTCAACAACTCATATAGGTAAAGGCCCAGAAGAGCCATCATAACATTTATTACAAACAGAGGTCACATGAACCAGCATACAGAGCATACAGGCAACGGAAGCATAACATGTCTGAGTATAGACAACTACAAATGAAAAAGGCTGAGAAGCCTGACTATCTACAAGACCCTCCCAAGGGTACAAGATCGTAGCTGAGGTAACAAGCTAAACGTCGAAGTCCACGCGGAACCACTAGTGAGACTGAAGTCTCTCTGCAAAAACATAAATTAAGCAAACGTGAGTACAAAGGTACTCAGCAAGACTTACATCAGAACTAGCTACATATGCATCAGTAACAGCAAAGGGGTGGTGGAGTTTGACTGCAGCAAGCCAGCTTTGACTCAGTGGCTATCCTGAACTACGACTGCAAGTAACTCTTTTGAGGTGGCGCACACGAGTCCACATATTCACCAATCAATACACCATTATGGATCCGCTCCCGTCTCCCTACGAGAAAGCCATCCATAGCACTGACGCTTATCTTGCGTGTTTTAGAGTATCCACTTCCACTTGTCTATGAACTGTACAGGTAACCCAGAAGTCCATTGTCGCGGACACGGCTATTCGAATAGATCATATATAACCCTGCAGGGGTGTACTTCTTCACACTCGCTCTCACCACTTATCGCCGTTTACACGACATGTACTCGGCAACCTTCAAGCGGAAGCCCAGCGAGGGTGTCGGCCACGACCTGACTAACCACACAAGTCCCTAGTCTAGGTTTATCGCCTATTTGGGTTCCATCCGTGGGGAGATCCGGCCGGGGTGTCGCTCACGGCCCCAAACGATTTCTACAGGGTTCCCGAGTCACCAAACGGGCGGCCGATACACCGTGCCACATACCTGCCGCGTCACAGCCCACCCCGAGGGTCAGCGCTACGCACGACCTCCAGTAAACTACAAACACCAGAAACTAGTTGCAACTCCTGGACAGAGGACAAGGGCAGTTAATAAGTCGAGAGGGTCCATTGGTTTCGGGCCCAATGTATGGTAGTAACTGGTCATGGATCACAAACACAGAACTCAGTTCCTGAGGACAGCTGCAATGAGACAACCCACCATGTACTCCTACATGGCCTCTCATCGCTACCTTTACCAAAATAGTGTTCACACACTTAGCTCTCAACAGTAGGACATGATGACCACATTCCAATTCATCCCCGATGAATCAGACCTGACACAACTCTAAGCAATAGCAGGCATAACCAGAAAGCATGAATGAGTAGGCACAACATGGCTGAAACAACTCCTACTCATGCTAGTGGGTTTCAACTATTTACTGTGGCAATGACAGGTCATGCAGTGGTAAGGGGTTCAACTACCGCAGCAGGTAACAGTTGAAGCGTTGTTGTCCTAATGCAGTAATAGAGAGCAAGAGCGACAGAATAGGATTGTATCGGAATGCTCAATGGGGTTTTGCTTGCCTGGTACTTCTGAAGATGGTACTGTGTCTTCATCAGTGTCATCGATCACATCATCGGAACAACGTCTACTGAGAGGGGACAAAACCGGCAAACAAGAAAGAACACAATCAATGCAATGCGACAATATGCTGCATGATCATGACATGGCAATATGTTGTTGATTGAGCTAATGCAAATGGCAACCATATTAAATGAAGTTGGTTTGAACCAAAGGTTCAAATTCAAACTCCATATGTGGTTATTTAAATGTCATTTAATTGATTTGACCTGAACAGTATGTTTAACTTGTTCAAACATGCATGAAAATGCCATAAACAGATTCCTTGAATTTTTTTGATCATTTTCATATATAAATTATTTTCATTGGAGTTATAGATTATTTTCTTTGATTTTCAGAAGTTTTGGCTATTTTCTGAAATAAATAAATCATTTAAGATTTATTTTAAATTCTGGAAAACATTACTGTGTCAGCATGACGTCTGTGTGACGTCAGCAAGTCAACAGGGCGGCCTGGGTCAAACCTGATGTGTGGGGTCCACACGTCAATGACAAACTAACTAACAGGGTTAGTTAGTTTTAAGTTAACACTAACTGAACTGTCAGTGAGGCCAGGGCCCACCAGTCAGCGACTCATTAAACTAATGACAACAATTAGCACTTAACTAAAACCTAAACTAAAAACTAATCAAAGGCTGGCCCCACATGTCATAGACACAGGGGGGTTCCAGGCATGGTCAAAGGGGGTCAAGCCCACCGGCGACTCGCCGCCGGCGAGAGCCAGGACGGCGGCGCGGCTCGGAAACTTTGTTTCGGTGACCAAAACGACTGCGGGGAGCATCTACGCGGAGCTGGAGAAGTCGCGCATCCAACGGAACAAGTGGGAGCAGTTGGGGTGGCCGGAATCATCGGCGGCGACCTCAACGGCGGCGGCCGGAGCTCGGGCGCCGATGAAAACGACCACACAGGGCACGGGAGGACCAACAGTTGGTTCCTACGGGTGCCATGTGCGCTCACGAAGACGGCGGGCATGTGCACGGGACCAAATGGTCACCGGAGCCTCGTCGGTGACGAGCTTGTGCGGTGGCGTGCTCCGGACGTCATGGAAACGGCGGCTACAGCGAGCGAACGAGGTGGAGGAGAGGGGGGTTTGGTCCGTGAGCTCACATCGGAGTCGAAGGGCTGGTCAGCAAGCTCGGAGGAGGCCTGGAGATGGTGAGACGGCGACGGCGATCTCCGGCGCTGGAGCTTGAAGATGAAGTCGATGGCGGCGATACGGTGCGTCCCCGGTTGCTTGGCTCGTCGAGGAGGCATAGACAACGGAGGAGGAGCTCATGGGCACGTCGAGGGGATGAGGGGGAGGCGGTGGCTGCGGCTATGGAGAACGGCGGCGTCGGTAGCGTTCGGCCATGGCATCGGGAGGGCGAGAGAGAGGCGAGGGGGAGGAATGGAGCGGTCGGAGCGATCGTTACGGCATCGAGGGGGTCATCCACGCGTCTAGGGCCTCGGCGGCAAGCAGGAGGTGGCGTGCGGTGGCCGTGCGCGTGTCGGGCACGCGTCGTGTGTCCGACTGGCGGGAGGATGAAGATCTCCCTGCCCCTGGTGGGCTGGGCCGGCCAGATGGGTTGCCACGTGAGCGCCAGGTAAGTGCTCTCTCTCTCTCTCCTTTTAATTCTTGTTTTCTATTATTCTGTAGACATTAGGGCTTTATTAAAAATGCCAGGGCATTTCCAAAAATCATGAAACTAATCATGGCTCCTGTTTAGAATAAATCCAACAGTAAACATTTTTGTTTATGATTATTTGAGCATTTAAAATATTTTATAGCATTTAAATGCCCAAATGCAAATAGAGTATGATTTAATTCAGAGCCCAAATATGTCATGGAAAAATGTGCATCACCTCTGGTTACTGTTTACAGCATTTTCCATAAATGATGAACATTTTTGAAAGCCATTTGGATTTACTGAAAATATTTTAGTTGAACCTAGTGAATTCCTTTACTGCTAGGGTTTAGGCAATCCCCATTTCAAGTTTCTTTCAAGATTAAACATGATGCACACATGAGGCTAGCCTAGTGCATTACCAGAAGCTAGGGATGTGACAAAACACGTCTCCAGAAGACGAAAATCCTCTGCCGGGTTACCGTTCTCATCGGCACTTTGAGAACCACCCTTTCCCTCAGCGGCTGAGTGCTCAAGAGCGAGCCCAATACGCACCGCAACTTTCAAAGCTCCGGGCCTTCACCGCCAACGGGTTGACAGGCATTGACTTTGTTCGCTGTTGGATTTCTTGGAGTATTCTCCCACTAAGCCGGCGCTCCGGTTTAATGTGTGAGTATACCGGAGACCCCAAAGATCCTCTACGCCACACTGAAGCTGTGCTGTCAGAGAATGCGGTCACTGAAGTTGTTAAAAAGCTATTGAATGAACCAGTGGATGCCTGCAGTCAAACCGGACTGGCCCCTTTCTGCGAGCGCAATAAATCGCAATCGGCAAATCTTCTTATATCTCTTGCTTTATTTTGTTTTCAATATCCTTTCTGAACAACCTCACAATCTTTATCAGGGTAATGATCCATTCTGGAAGAGGAAAAAGCAGTATAAACCGGCAAAGGCAGCCCGCCAGAAAACCAAGGCTGTTAAGAAAACTGTGAAGAAGAAAAACACTAAAGCCTCTGAATCCAATCTTGAAGATGATGAACCAGCCTCAGAGGTATCACTTGACTCCCTTGGCTCCTTTTTCTTGCATCTTATTAACAATGTTTGTACTCAGGGAAACGCTGAAGGTATCAAGGCTGATGATGTCGAGGTAATTACCCTTTCTTCCGGTTCAGATCCTCTGCCAACACCAAAAATTCGTCGAGCAAGCCGGAAAGTTCAATTTTCTCACCCTTTCGCTTACTTGGACCCAAACTTTATTTTGAAGAAGCAGCAACATGAAGCTCGCCGCACAACGCGGCACAGTGGCAAAGTTATTGAGTCCACCGGTTTATCGCAAACACGAGCCCGGAGATGTCGATCAGAGGTTTTACATACTCCAGATGCTCTTTATCCCAAAGCGGGTCATATTCGCCAGCCTCTTAATCTGTCTGATTCAAATTATCGGGATACTCCTCGTTCATCATCCGGCGAGTCAACAGCTACGCAGCTTCCTCCTCTCAAAACTGTTCATGTGTAAGTTTTTCATTTTTCTGTTAACCTTTTTCTTTTCACTCCACTGACTATCTTCACCTTTAACTTTCGCAGTAAGCCCAAGCCTAGCAAGAAGGCTAAACTGAATAAACCGGCAAGTGATGATGTGATTCCTGAACTGGAAAAGAATCCTGAGCCCACCGAAGAAGATGTTGATGCCTTGTATGACGATCCTCCTCCAATGGATCATGAAGTCTTTATTGAACAAGAAGTTGCACCAATGGACCTTGGTGATAATCCGACCAGCCCAGTCCGAGCCAACAATACTCCGGCCAGTCCTGCCAAAGCCACGGCCGCTTCAATAGAAGATGTCCAAATTACGGGTTTTGGCTATACCGCCCCTAGTGAACGTGTTGCATTAACCAAGCATACTGCTAAATAGGAAGTCTCTGGGAAAGACAAAGGCAAATGGAATGTCGACTTATCCAGCTTTGCTCAACTCAGCGCCCAAGATTTTCATTCCGGATATCTGAACCGGTTGCATACCAGCCGTGATTATGAAGCCGGTTTAGTAAATCTGATGAAGGAACGTTACGAGGTAAACTTCTGCTTCCTTTAACTTTATTCCTGCTTAAGTCTTATGGCTTGTCTTTACTCCACCATAGCCCGCAAGGGTCGGTTTACTCCTTCAGGATGAACCGGGACTTTCAAAATACCCATTATATAACTTTTCATATGTGTAGTCCCCAAGGGCAGGTTTATCTCTTCAGGATGAACCGAGACTTTTTATTTTGTAACCCTCTTTGAACAATGACGCATTAGCCCCCCAAGTGCCAAGTGTATAACTTTTTATGTGCTTGGGACTTTATTGCAAATGCCTGATAACTGCAAACATGCATTAGCCCCCAAGTGCCAAGTAGATAACTTGTTATGTGCTTGGGACTTCCAATATGCTTTACCAATGTATAATGTGTTCTTCCCTTGACAGGTTGATCTAAACCGAAAAGACTCTCAAATGTCTGAGCTTCAAGATAACCTGAAATTCCAACAATCCGCCACTTCCAAGAC
This sequence comes from Secale cereale, assembly GCA_902687465.1. Lineage (NCBI taxonomy): Eukaryota > Viridiplantae > Streptophyta > Magnoliopsida > Poales > Poaceae > Secale > Secale cereale. Next base: position 665,536,626 of record LR738714.1, read on the forward strand.
CAAGGATGAGCTGACTCTCGCTTTAGCAAGCCTGGAGAAATTGAAGAAAGACTTCTAGAAGGAACAGGCAGATTGGGATGCAGAAAGAGCTGCTTTAGAGAAAAGGGCGGTTGATGCAGAAAACGCTCTCAATCCAGTGTCAGAAGAACTGACTGGCTTAAAGCAGCAGATAAATGCCATGACTACTGATGTCTTTGGTAAGTATACTTAACACAGTTCTGAATATGATAGTTCTGCACTCTTCCGGTTTAACTCAAGCTCTATTGATGCAGGAAAACGTACTGCTCATCTTGGCACTGACATGCAGAAGAAGTTGAAGGCCGCATATACTCATATAGAGCAGTTGTATGCCAGCGCTCCAAGGATTGTTTGCACTGCTTCTCATAACAAATCGACTCCCACGTTGATCAAAGGGACTTTTGGAGAAGTTATCAGTGCTACTCGCCTGGTTTGGAGAGCTTAAGAAATCAGCTGCCAGGGCGGGCGCTTTAATGGCATTAACTCGAGCAAAGGCTTGGGTGCCTGATCTTAAGCCGGCGGATGTGATGAATGGTTATCCCAGCATGAAGGAAGACGGATTAGAGTTGCGGACTCTAACCAGAGAAATGCGGCCTTTGGCCAGCAAATTAGCTGATGTAGGTGATCTGTCCCGCTATCAGGCGGGTTACGACGCTGACAATCGTCGGGTTAATACCCCGGTCTATGAAGTTGAAGATCTCATCCCACCTGTCCGTAGGCACACCTACGCCCCTGATGTTGAACCGTATGAACTCATAAGCGATGAAGCTATTTTCCAAGCGCTGACAAAGATCAAATGGGCAACCACTGACTTCCAGCTGCTGGATGAGGACGACGAGGAGACGACGCAGGATGATCCACAAACATCTAACCGGGATGATGCAGAACCATGAACCGGTGACGGTTTATCATTTCTCGTGTTCGCAGTACTTTAGCAAGGAATGAATATTCTTTTGGGCTGTAAAACGCCTTGTAATAGGGTAGCTGAAACATTTAGTTATGTCCTCATGCATATTCCCTTTTCATAACATTGCTCCATCTGGCAACTTCATAATTTCTCTGCTTACGATGTTTTAACAGTTTTATTCCACCTATTTCTGCATAAGACAAAGTTTAAAGGGTCCTGGCGGTTTATTGCCGAACGTGTCATAATGCCCAAATACATGATCTAGGTTTATAACCTGAACTGTATTTAAAATATGAAACATATATCATACCTGTGATAGAAATTTGGCTATAACCAATATTTTGCAGTAAGGGCAATGATCCCAATTTGTGAGTGTTGATGACTCCTTGAATAGTTTGCCGGTTCATGATGAAACCGTGCCGGGTTGTGATAAACACCCGTTTAGCTGTAGATAGTACTGGCGATTTGTAATCAAACTAGACCAAGTTCTGTGAATGCTGGTTTATTATGGTGGCAACTTATAGTCAACCACTCCGCCGAATCAATAGATTTCAGATAAATACCAATGATTTCAAAAGATAAGAAACTTGGCAAAAAACAAAGAAACACTTGTCGAAATAAAATCCTGTAGTCAAGGCTTTTTACGAGCTGCCAGGCTCCAAATTTGAGGCTTTTCATGGGCTGCCAGGCCACTGAGTTGAACCATTTCACAAAGCCTGTTAAGATGGTCCTCAATCCTTAACCAATCGTCAATTTAACGTCGACAAGTTCAGGGTCTGTTATAAGATTGACTTGTCAATCGTTCGACGGGTCATACCAGGTTTACATGGGCGGAGTGACTTACTTGATGCAGGCAGGTTAACCCGGGGTTTTAGGTGTATACACCAGGCTTCCAAGCCGTGGCTTGATAGCCTATTACAAGGGTCTTAAAAACTCGTTGCCGCTGTGCGACAGGAGCCCCCAAGTAACATTGTGAGCTGTGCTCGTCGGGTGCCTATGTTTGAGTTGTGCTATGCATCAAACTCTCTTTTGCCCCTTACCATCATGTTGGCTTGATAGCCGGATTACCGAAGTAACCAGAGCTGTGCTCTTATGATGATATTGGCGTAATAGCCGGTCTAAGAGGGCCAAAGGAACTCCTTTACACACAAAAGCCCCCATGTGACAAACTCTTATGAAAAAGCAGCAGATACTCCAACACCTTCCCTCATCTATCTACAGCGGTCCACTCTCCCGCAAACGGCTGTACCCTCTACTTGAACATGGTGCTTTATGCTTCATATTATTATCCAATGATGTGTTGCCATCCTATGATGTCTGAGTAGATTATCGTTGTCCTATCGGTGATTGGTGAATTGCTATGATTGATTTAAATTGCTTGTGGTTATGTTGTTGTCCTTTGGTGCCCATCATATGAGCGCGCGCGTGGATCACACCATAGGGTTAGTTGTATGTTGATAGGAGTACGTATTGGAGGGCAAGAGTGACAGAAGCTTCAACCTAGCGTAGAAATTGATGCATACAAGATTGAAGGGGGACCAATATATCTTAATGCTATGGTTGGGTTTTACCTTAATGAATGTTAGTAGTTGTGAATGCTTGCTAATAGATCCAATCATAAGTGCATAGAATTCCAAGTAAGGGATGACATGCTAGCAGTGGCCTCTCCCACATAAAACTTGCTATCGGTCTAGTAACATAGTCAATTGCTCAGGGGCAATTTCGTAACTCCTACCACCACTTTTCCACACTCGCTATCATTAACAACCACTAGTTTATATTTGCGTGCTCTTTATATTTTTGCAAACCTATCCCACAAAAACCACAAAGTACTTCTAGTTTCATACTTGTTCTAGGTAAAGTAAACGTCAAGCGTGCGTAGAGTTGTATCGGTGGTCGATAGAACTTGAGGGAATATTTGTTCCGCCTTTAGCTCCTCGTTGGGTTCGACACTCTTACTTATCGAAAGAGGCTACAACTGATCCCCTACACTTGTGGGTTATCAAGACCTATTTCTGGCGCCGTTGCCGGGGAGCAATAGCGTGGGGTGAATATTATCGTGTGTGCTTGTTTGCTTTATCACTAAGTAGATTTTATTTGCTGTTCTAAGTTGTTCTCTATCTTTAGTTATGGATATGGAACATGAAATACCAAAAAACTTAGGTGTCCTTGCTACTCATGGAGATGGGGAACCTCCTAAAACCCTCGATGCCAATTATGTGAAAGATATTATGTACTACTTTGATAATCCTGAGAAAACCCCATTCAACTATGTAATGGGAGTAACGTTGGATCAACGTGAATACTTTAGGGATTATCGCTTGACACAAAAAGAGAAACTGTTATGGGATCAAATTCATTTATTGCATTGGTATGCTCGGCAACTATGCTTGAGATATGATTATACTTGTTGCTCTAGGATGAAGGCTCCATACCTTCCCTTTTCATGCAAATTTAATGATAATAAAGCCTTAGCTTCTTATGCTAATGGTATATATGATTATTATGATGTGGAACAAATAGAAGAATTCGTTGCTTTTAAGGGTGCTTATGAAATTGAATCTCTGTTTAGAAAGAATGATGCTTTTGATGATGATGTTTCTAGGCCTGGAAATCTTGCTATATTGAAATATTCCTATTTGAATTATGAATATAACTCCCATATTGATGCGTTTATTGAGAAGGTCTCCGCTGTCCAAGAAGAGACTAATATTTTGCAGGAGTCTATGGAAGAAGAAATTAATGACAGTGTGAGCTCATTGGATGAAAAAGATGAGGAGGAGAGCGAAGAACAAAAGGAGGATGAGCGGATTGATCGCCCGTGCCCACCTTCTAATGAGAGTAACTCTTTATCCCATTCATTGTTTAATTTCCCTTCGTGCTTACCGAAGGATGAATGCTATGATGCTATTACCTTTTTGAGTTCGCCAAACTACACTATATCGGAGAAGTTTGCACTTATTAAGGATTATATTAATGGGTTGACTTTTTCTGTTACACATGATGATTTTGATAAATATAATATGCATGTGCTTGCTGCTCCTACTTGCAATTATTATGAGAGAGGAACTACATCTCCGCCTCTCTATGTTTCCAACATGATAAAATTGCAAGAAACTACTTATACTATGCATTGGCCTTTACTTGATGTGCATGAATTGTTCTTGTATGACATGCCAATGTATAGGAAGAGAGTTAGACTTCGTTGTTTCATGACACATATCACTTTGTGCTCACTACTAAATTTCAAATCAAAGCTAATTCAAATTGGCTTTGATATACCTTGGGATCCGGGTGGATCCATTACTTGAGCACTATATGCCTACCTTAATGGCTTTAAAGAAAGCGCTGCTAGGGATACAACCCAGAAGTTTTAGAGAGTCATTTATTTCTGTTGTGTGCTTTTATAAAGTTTTAAAAAAAGAGGGGAACCTAAAACTTTTTCAAAAAGAAAAGTGAAAGTAAGAAGGACGAGCACAATTGAAATGGGGGAGCTCCTTGAACTTTGTTCATGCCCATGGAAACTTTGCAAATCTTGAATTACAGAAACTTTTCATCAAAAATAATTATCCCCTTGTACAATTCCATTGTATTATAAAAATAATGTGCCAAGGTTTGCCTTTAGGATGTTTACAATGCCTGTTGGTTTATGCGGTGCAGGACAGAAACTTTGTCTGTAGTGCGCGATTTTTCTTTTTTTGCTGGAACGTCAAATGGTTTTGAAAATTTATGCACTGTCTTTCTATACAAATTGTTGATTTTTCCTAATTTTTGCAGAATTGTTCAAGTATCAGGAATATGGTGAATGTTCAAATTATTACAGACTGTTCTGTTTTAGACAGATTCTATTTTTTGATGCATAGTTTGCTTGTTTTGATGAAACTATCAATTTCTATCAGTGGATTAAGCCATGGAAAAGTTATATTACAGTAGCTACAATGAAAAAACAAAATATGAATTGGTTTGCAACAGTACTTAGAGTAGTGATTTGCTTTATTATACTAATGGATCTTACCAAGTTTTCTGTTGAAGTTTTGTGTGGATGAAGTGTTCGAAGATCGAGGAGGTCTCGATGTGAAGAGAAGAAGGCGAGGCAAGAGATCAAGCTTGGGGATGCCCAAGGCACCCCAAGTAAATATTCAAGGAGACTCAAGCGTCTAAGCTTGGGGATGCCCCGGAAGGCATCCCCTCTTTCTTCAACAAGTATCGGTATGTTTTTGGATTCGTTTCATTCATGTGATATGTGCAGATCTTGGAGCGTCTTTTGCATTTAGTTTTCACCTTTTCTTTTATGCACCATGCTGGTATGATATAGTCCCTGGTTGATTTATAGAATGCTCTTTGCACTTCACTTATATCTTTTGAGTATGGCTTTATAGAATACTTCATGTGCTTCACTTACATCATTTGAAGTTTGGATTGCCTGTTTCTCTTCACATAGAAAACCGCCCTTTGTAGAATGCTCTTTTGCTTCACTTATAATTGTTAGAGCGTGGGCATAACTTTTGTAGAAAGCATTAAAACTCTCTTGCTTCACTTATATCTATTTAGAGAGTTGACAGCAATTGGTCATTCACGTGGTTAATCATAAAATCCTACATAAACTTTTAGATCACAGAATACGATATGTTTGATTCCTTGCAATAGTTTTGCGATATAGAGATGCTAATATGTGGGAGGAACTAGTGAATGATTATGGATTAGTAAAAATATTGGTGTTAAGGTTTGTGATTCCCGAAGCATGCACGTATGGTCTCCTAACTATGTAACCAAATTGGCGCACATTGTATTTTGATTGTTTATCTTTGCGTGAAGGTCGGGGGTGCGCGATGGTTAACTCCTACCAACCTCCCACCTAGGAGCATGCGTCGTAGTATCTTTGCTTCGAGGGCTAATAGATTTTTCGCAATAAGTATGTGAGTTCTTTATGACTAATGTGGAGTCCATGGATTATACGCACTCTCACCCTTCCACCATTGCTAGCCTCTCTTGTACCGCACAACTTTCGCCGGTACCATACACCCACCATATACCTTCCTCAAAACAGCCACCATACCTACCTATTATGGCATTTCCATAGCCATTCCGAGATATATTGCTATGTAACTCCACCGTTCTGTTTATTATGACACGCACCATCATTGTCATATTGCCTTGCATGATCGTAAGATAGCTAGCATGATGTTTCCATGGCTTGTCCTTTTTTTATGTCATTGCTGCGCTAGATCATTGCACAACCCGGTACACCGTCGGAGGCATTCATATAGAGTCATATTTTGTTCTAGTATCGAGTTGTAAGTAAATAGAAGTGTGATGACCATCATTATTAGAGCATTGTCCCTTGAAAAAAAGAGAAAAAAAAGAAAATCCAAAAAAAAGGAGTAAGTCCAAAAAAAGGAAGGCCCAAAAAAAGAAAAAAAAGAAAAAGAAAAAAAGGGGGCAATGCTACTATCTTTTTCCACACTTGTGCTTCATCATAGCACCATGTTCTTCTCTATAGAGAGTCTCCTATGTTGTCACTTTCATATACTAGTGGGAATTTTTCGTTATAGAACTTGGCTTGTATATTCCAACGATGGGCTTCCTCAAATGCCCTAGGTCTTCATGAGCAAGCAAGTTGATGCACACCCACTAGTTTTCTTTTGAGCTTTCATACACTTATAGCTCTAGTGCATCCGTTACATGGGAATCCCTACTCACTCACATTGATACCTATTGATGGGCATCTCCATAGCCCATTGATACGCCTAGTCGTTGTGATACTTTCTCCCTACTTTTGTCTACTACCACCTTCTATTCCACCCATAGTGCTATATCCATGGCTCGCGCTCATGTATTGCGTGAACAATTGAAAAGGTTCGAAAAAGTAAAGTATGAAATCAATTGCTTGGCTGACAGCGGGATGGGCATGAGGGGTACCTTGTGTTAAGAAAAGGGAAGCATAAAAGACTATATGATTTTGTAGGGATAATGTTCTTTAGCGTTGATATTTTGAAAGACTTGATTGATTGTTGGGATGCCCGAGTATTAAATTCTTCTATGTCAAATGATAGACTATTGCTTTGAATCACTCGTGTCTTAATATTCATGCCATGATTAGATTACTTGATCAAGATTATGCTAGGTAGCATTCCACATCAATTTTTTTTCATTTACCTACTTGAGGAAGAGCAGGAACTAAGCTTGGGGATGCTGATACGTCTCTGTCGTATCTATAATTTTTTATTGTTCCATGCCAATATTCTACAACTTTCATATACTTTTGGCAACTTTTGATACTATTTTTTGGGACTAACATATTGATCCAGTGCATAGTGAAAGTTCATGTTTGTTGCATGTTTTTTGTTTCGTGGAATATCCATATCAAACGGAGTCCAAACGGAATAAAAACTGACGGAGATTTTTTTCGGAATATATGTGAATTTTGGGAAGAGAAACTAACACGAGACGATGCTCGAGTGGACCTCGAGGGTGGGGGCGTGCCCCCTGCCCAGGGCGCGCCCTGGGCCCTCGAGCCCACACCGTAAGGCAGTTGATGCCCTTCTTTCGCCGCAAGAAAGCTAATTTCTGGATAAAAATTGTGTCAAAAGATGAGCCCAATTGGAGTTACGGATCTCTGGGAATTTAAGAAACGGTGAAGGGCCAGAATCTGGGAACGCAGAAACAGAGAGAGACAGAGAGACAGATCCAATCTCGGAGGGGCTCTCGCCCCTGCGCCGCCATGGAGGCCATGGACCAGAGGGGAAACCCTTCTCCCACCTAGGGAGAAGGTCAAGGAAGAAGAAGAAGGAGGGGGGCTCTCTCCCCCTCGCTTCCGGTGGCACCAGAGTGCCACCGGGGCCATCATCGTGCGACGGCAATCTACACCAACACCTCCGTCATCTTCACCAACATCTCCATCACCTTCCCCCATCTTTCTACAGCGGTCCACTCTCCCGCAACCCGCTGTACCCTCTACTTGAACATGGTGCTTTATGCTTCATATTATTATCCAATGATGTGTTGCCATCCTATGATGTCTGAGTAGATTATCGTTGTCCTATCGGTGATTGGTGAATTGCTATGATTGATTTAAATTTCTTGTGGTTATGTTGATGTCCTTTGGCGCCCATCATATGAGAGCGCGCGTGGATCACACCATAGGGTTAGTTGTATGTCGATAGGACTACATATTGGAGGGCAAGAGTGACAGAAGCTTCAACCTAGCGTAGAAATTGATGCATACAGGATTGAAGGGGGACCAATATATCTTAATGCTAAGGTTGGGTTTTACCTTAATGAACATTAGTAGTTGCGTATGCTTGTTAATAGTTCCAATCATAAGTGCATAGAATTCCAAGTAAGGGATGACATGCTAGCAGTGGCCTCTCCCACATAAAACTTGCTATCGGTCTAGTAATGTAGTCAATTGCTTAGGGGCAATTTCGCAACTCCTACCACCACTTTTCCACACTCTCTATCATTAACTTTAGTTGTGTCTTTATCTTAACAGCCCCTAGTTTATATTTGCGTGCTCTTTATATTCTTGCAAACCTATCCCACAAATACCACAAAGTACTTCTAGTTTCATACTTGTTCTAGGTAAAGTAAACGTCAAGCGTGCGTAGAGTTGTATCGGTGGTCGATAGAACTTGAGGGAATATTTGTTCTGCCTTTAGCTCCTCGTTGGGTTCGACACTCTTACTTATCGAAAGAGGCTACAACTGATCCCCTACACTTGTGGGTTATCAAGTCCTTGTGCTCTCGAACGTCAACGAGGTAGTATGATCCATTGTGTAGATTCTTGCTGACCACAAAAGGTCCTTCCCAAGGCGAGGATAGCTTGTGCATGTCTGTCTAGTCTTGGATGGGCCGGAGCACTAGATCACCTTCTTGAAACGGGTTTTAACCCGACGACTATGGTATCGGCGCAGATCCTGCTGATAAATCACCGATCGAGCTGCTGCAATGTCACGTTCCTCATCCAGCCGGTCTAACGCGTCTTGCCGTGCCTTCTCGTTATCAGCTTCAACGTAAGCCGCCACCCGCGGCGAATCCTGACAAATGTCACTCGAGAGGACCGCTTCAGCTCCATATAACATGAAGAAAGGCGTGTAACCTGTAGACCTGTTAGGTGTGGTGTTTATTCTCCATAACATAGAGGGTAATTCCTCTACCCAACAACCCGGCGTCCTCTGCAAAGGGACCATAAGCCGGGGCTTGATGCCTCTCAAGATCTCTTGATTGGCTCTCTCAGCCTGACCATTGGATTGGGGGTGAGCCACTGAAGATACGTCAAGCCAGATGTGCTCTCGTTGACAAAATTCCTCCATAGCCCCCTTGGATAAATTGGTACCATTATCAGTTATAATATTGTGTGGAAAGCCAAACCGGAAAATCACCTTCTTGATGAATTGAACCGCCGTTGCTGCATCACACTTGCTGAATGGCTCCGCCTCGACCCACTTGGTAAACTTATCCACCGCCACCAGAAGGTGGGTCTTCTTATCTGGAGATCTCTTAAAGGGCCCAACCATGTCTAGCCCCCAAGTCACGAACGGCCAAGTAATTGGAATCATCCTTAATTCTGGAGCCAGTATATGAGCACGCCGTGAGAATTTCTGGCAAGCATCACACTTTTTGACCAAGTCCTCTGCATCAGCATGAGCCGTTAGCCAATAGAACCCATGAGGAAAAGCTTTAGCCGCCAAAGATTTTGAACTGGCGTGGTGAGCACAATCTCCTTCGTGAATCTCTCGAAGAACCTCACGACCTTCTTCCGGTGATACACAATGTTTTGAAACGCCCCGGATACGCTGCAATGATGCAGTTCTCCGTTGACAATAGTCATTGATTTGGACCGCCAGACTATCTGTCTAGCCAAGACTTCATCCTCAGGTAACTCACCTCGGTTCATGTACGCCAGAAACGGGACTGTCCAATCTGGAATAGCATGAAGCGCCGCCACCAATTGAGCCTCCGGATCAGGAACAGCGAAATCCTCTTCTGAAGGTAATTTCACCGACGGATTATGCAATACGTCCAGGAAGACATTAGGTGGAACCAGTTTACGTTGAGAACCCAGCCGGCTTAATGCGTCGGCCGCTTCATTCTTTCGCCGGTCCACATGGTCCACCTGATAACCCTTGAAGTGTCTAGCAATAACGTCCACCTCTCGACGATACGCCACCATAAGTGGGTCCTTGGAGTCCCAAGTACCAGATACTTGTTGTGCCACCAGGTCCGAATCGCCGAAACATTTAACCTGGCTTAAATTCATCTCCTTAGCCATTCGCAGACCATGGAGGAGAGCTTCATACTCAGCTGCATTGTTAGTACAAGGGAACATTAAGCGGAGGACATAACAGAACTTATCACCTCGTGGGGAAGTTAACACGACTCCAGCCCCCAAGCCCTCCAATTGCCTGGATCCATCAAAGTGAATAGTCCAGTACATGTGATCCGGCTTTTCCTCCGGCGCTTGCAACTCCGTCCAATCATTGATGAAGTCCACCAGTGCTTGAGATTTGATTGCAGTACGAGGCGGATACTTTAGCCCGTGAGGACTAAGTTCAATGGCCCACTTGGCAACCCAACTAGTTGCTTCTCTGTTCTGGATTATATCTCCCAGAGGGGCTGAACTGACCACGGTGATTGGATGGCCCTGAAAATACTGCTTAAGCTTCCGGTTTGCCATGAAGACTCCATATACCAATTTCTGCCAATGCGGGTATCTCTTCTTCGACTCAATGAGCGCCTCGCTGATATAGTAAACCGGCCGTTGAACCGGATATTCCTTTCCTACCTCCTTGCGCTCTACCACAATGGCAACACTTATTGCTCGGGCATTAGCAGCCACGTATAACAACAGCGGCTCATTATCAACTGGTGCTGCAAGGGTAGGTGGGCTCTGCCAACTGCTTCCTCAAGTCCTCGAACACAGCATCAGCAGCATCACTCCAGACAAAGCGGTCTGTCTTTTTCATCATCTGATAAAGCGGGATGGCCTTCTCTCCCAAACGGCTGATAAACCGGCTTAGCGGTGCAATGCGGCCTCCCAAGCATTGGACATCGTTGATACACGCCGGTTTATCCAAGGATGTAATAGCCTTAATCTTCTCCGGATTAGCTTCGATTCCCCTGTTTGATACCAAGAACCCCAGGAGCTTGCCTGCCGCTACACCGAAAATGCACTTGGCCGGATTAAGCATCATCTTATAAATCCGAAAGTTATCAAAAGTTTCCTTTAAGTTAGCTATCAACGTTTCTTCCTCCCTGGACTTAACCACAATGTCATCCACATATGCATGAACGTTCCGCCCAATCTGCTTATGAAGATCTGAACACAACGCTGATAGGTCGCCTGGGCACTCTTGAGCCCAAAAGGCATCGATACATAGCAGAAGGCTCCAAAGGGAGTTATAAAGGCTGTTTTCTCCTGGTCCTTAACTGCCATCTTGATCTGATGATAACCGGAATATGCATCCAAAAAACTTAAGCGCTCACAACCCGCCGTAGCATCAATGATTTGATCAATACGGGGGAGGGGAAAAGGATCAGCTGGGCAGGCCTTGTTTAGATCTGTGTAATCAATGCACATTCGCCAAGTGCCATTCTTTTTAAGCACCTGCACCGGATTAGCCAACCAGTCAGGATGAAACACTTCAACTATAAAACCTGCCGCTAAGAGCCTAGCCACTTCTTCACCAATAGCCTTGCGCCTTTCTTCATTGAAGCGGCGGAGAAACTGTTTAACCGGTTTAAACTTGGGATCAACATTAAGAGTGTGCTCAGCGAGTTGCCTCGGTACACCTGGCATGTCAGAAGGTTTCCATGCAAAGATGTCCCGATTCTCATGGATGAACTCGATGAGCGCGCTTTCCTATTTCGGATCCAGGTTAGCACTGATGGTAAACTGCTTGGATGAATCACCAGGGACAAAGTCAACCTGCTTGGTCTCATCAGTTGATTTGAACTTTAAGGCCGGATCATGCTCTGTAGTTGGCTTCTTCAACGGAGACATGTCTGCCGGATCAACATTATCCTTGTAAAATTTCAATTCCTCGGTCACACAAGCCACTTCAGCATAGGCTGCATCACCTTCCTCGCACTCCAAAGCAGTCTTACGGCTCCCGTGGACCGTAATAGTTCCTTTGTGACCTAGCATCTTAAGCTGCAGATAAACGTATCAAGGCCTCGCCATGAATTTAGTGTAAACCGACCGCCCGAATGGGGCGTGATACGGGCTCTTGATCTTTACCACTTCAAAGGTCAAAGTTTCCGACCTCGAATCATGCTCATCTCCAAAAGTGACCTCCAGGTCTATCTTACCGACCGGATACGCCGATTTACCAGGCACCACGCCATGAAAAACAGTGTTTGACTGTCGGAGCTTCTTGTCTGTCAACCCCATGCGACGAAAAGTCTCAAAATACAGAATATTGATGCTGCTTCCTCCGTCCATGAGCACCTTGGTGAACTTATAGCCCCCAACCTGAGGCGCCACCACCAGAGCCAGCTGACCCGGATTATCAACCCGGGGCGGATGATCCTCTCGACTCCACACAATGAGTTGTTCTGACCAGCGTAAATAACGAGGCACCGCCGGTTCAACAGAGTGCACTGCCCTCTTGTAAACCTTCTGATCGCGGTTACATAAACTTGTGGTGAAGACATGATATTGCCCACTACTCAGCTACTTGGCGTTGATATGATAGCCTGATTGTTGTTGCTGCTGATGACTGCTCTGATTATTATAGCCACCCTGACCATTCTGCTGGTTGTGCCCGTTCTGATTGCTGTGGCCACCCTGATTACTTTCGAATCCTGGACCGGAACCACCGCCTTGATAACCCGGCCCGTGAAAACCAGGGCCTGAACCGCCGGACGATCCGTGATCATATTGGAGCCGGTTTCTGAACTCCCTCATTATGAAGGAGTCCTTCCAAAGGTGTGTGGCTGGCTTTTCCTTCATGCCGTGCCTGGGACAAGGCACATTCATCTGGCGCTCCAAATTGATATTTTGTCCTCCGCCCCGTGGGGGCGGTCTACCTTTATGGTGCTGGCCATCCTCCTGTACATTGGTGTTAGCTACGAAATCTGAACTATTATCCGCTTTACGCTTACCGCTGCATCCCTGATTCGCCGGATTAGACTGCGGTGCCTTACCATTCTTCTTTCCTTTTCCTGACTTCTCATCGTCAGACTTTGGATATTTGGCACTATCTGAATCTGCATACTTCACCAGGGCCCCCATGAGTGTTCCCATGTCATGACAATGACGCTTGAGTGATGGCTTCTCGCCCCTCGTTGGTTACCCCAAGTGGAAGGTTGAGATGTAGCGTAGCGGCAAATTTCCCTTGGCAAAGGTACCAAGGATCGAATCCTGTGAGACTCCGAGGGTCGACAAGTAGGTGTCAACGGCGCCAGAAACTTAGCGGTTGACGGGACCTGCACACATATACAGATAACTTTGCTCCCAACGAGTACAGAGAGGTTGTCAATCCCTCCGGCCTTGTTGTTTACAAAGGATCAAACACAAGAGATAATAATGATAGCTATGACTGCAACTAGGAAATAAAAACAGGAAGTAAATAGAAGGTGTGATCAGCGGTGGTAATATGGACCGGGGTCCCATGATGTTCACTAGTGATGTCTCTCTCCCAAAAGACGATAAAACAGCAAAGCGAGGTAAACAAATTACAGCTCGGCAATTGACAGGATTATGTGCGCAAACCAATGCTAACTATGCTGCAAAGAAAGGTAGAGGCTCAAAAGCATGGGCGGTACGCCAAGGCAAGTAGACCGAAATCCATCTGCATCTACTACTAATCATCCACCTTGAGATATCTATCCAGAACATCTCGCTGGTATTAAGTTGCGAATCCCACCCAAAGTGTAAACTCAAAGCAACAGACAACTGCATTAAAAGAACTTTGCGTAAAGTAAACAATCCTTGCACCCGCAAGTACAAGCACCGTTGTTTTCTCCCTTGTGGCAACAGCACATCCCCTAGACTCATGTTTCTGTCACTCAAGCTAGTAATCAGGGGGCATGAACCCACAATCAAGCATAACGCTCCCTCTTGGAGTTACTACCTACTACTTGGCCAAAGCAATAAACAGCAACGGAGAACATGCAAGAATTACTCAAGAACAAAGATATAAAAGAGGTGAATCAAATATATTACTCAAACACAATCTGAACATAGTCTCATAATCCATCAGATCCCAGCAAACTTAGCAAAGCAACAGCAGAAAGATTACATATGTGCCTCGATCATGTAGGGCAGCTCACGAGGTCTAAACCATGAAGAGCAAAGAGGGGAGGAGAACATCACATAGCTACTGATCATGGACCCATGGTCCAAGGTGGACTACTCACGACTCATCCGGGAAGCGTCCATGGTGGTGGTGAAGCTCCCGGTGGTGGTTCTCCCCTCCGGCAGGGTGCCGGGAAGAGTTCTCCTGATGCTCCCGATCTTGGAAGCGCTATGGCGGCGGAACAGAGGCAAGATCGCGAAAAAGGGTTCTGTCCTCGAGGGTTTCGGGACGAGAGGGATATATATGCGAAGGGGGGCAGCCAGAGGCGGAGCAGGGGCCCCAGGCGCCCCCTGGCGCGGCCAGGGGTGGGGCCGTGCCAGGTGGCCGCCTGGGCCTCCCCTGGCTCCCCTCTGGCCCCTCTTTGGTTCTTCGCGAAGCTTCCTGTACGCTGATTTTTCCTATATTTTTCCTGGAATTTTTGGAGCACTTTTAATATGGGGGAAACCTGAAATAGAAAAACAGCAGAAAACAGGAACTGGCACTGTGGTGCACTGAGTTAATAGGTTAGTCCAAATATGATCAAAAGTGCATGGAAGTGCATCAATATCGTAGCAATATCACACAAAAGAAGCATGGAGCAAGCAGAAATTATAGATACGTTTTGGACGTATCAACATCCCCAAGCTTAATTCCTGCTCGTCCTCGAGTAGGTAAATGATAACAAGCATAATTTTTGTGGTGACATGCTACCAACCATATAAGAACTTTTTAAGTAAAGCAATCAAGGCATGTAATTCAATTCAAGTCATAACAAGCAAGAGTCTATATTAGCATTGTAACAAGCAACATAAGAACATAAAGGTGCAAGAGCTCTCGCTGTTCGTGACTCGAATGTCTCCAAATGGTGTTTGCGTGCAAGAAAGGGGATAGGGATATACGAGAGAGTAAAACATAGATTTTGTATTGTTGAGAACTTAATCTACTAAAGTTTCACACTTGGTCTTCTTTGGAATCTTATCTTGACTCATCCCCAGACCACTAGCCAAGTACAAGTCAAAATGATCCACTCCCTTTCGATATTTTGAGCACTCATGCAATGGATGAGCGTAAGCAAGAAAGTTGACACTTAGGATGGCAAAGAGAGAGAAATGATGAAGGGGGAAGACAAAAAAAGGTGTGAAAGGCTCACATCAATGAGGACAATCATAGGCGAGAGAAAGCCAAATGATAGATATGATGTGAGGAGTAGGGATTGCCATGCAACAGATGCACATATGAGCTAAGGTAAGCTCTCCAATGGAACTAGTGGGGGTGCATCCAACTTGCTCACTCAAGAAGACCTAGAGCTCTTTTGAGGAGGCTCATCATTGGAATATACAAGCCAAGTTCTATAGTGTGAAGGTCCCCACATAGCTATATGCATGAATGATAATCTCTATGGAGTACAAGGTATAAGATGAAGTACGAGTGTGGATCTCTCAAAAGGAATAGTAGTGTGCCCCCTTCTCTCTTTTTATTTATTTTTCTTATTTTTCTCTTTTATTTTTATTTTTTTGTGGCCTCAATGGCTCTTTCTATTTAACTCTCATTTGTCCTCTTTGGGATCTTTTGATTTTGTCCTCTTTGGGATCTTTTCCTCACTTTAGGGGCAACACTCTATATATTACAAGAAGTATAGAAGATCTTTCACACTTTACAAGAGTACTCAACATAAAGAAGATGAAACTATCATGATGTATGCAAATGTATGCCTCTGCCAGTGTAGCAGGATATGCAATGATACTAGCGCGTCATGTAGCAATGATTAGGGCAAGGCCCAACTAGCATGCGGCTCATCGATCAAGCAAAAAGCATGTATGACATGAAGATCAAGTCATGAGAAGATGGATGTTGCATGGCAATGTATCTCGGAAAGGCTATGGAAATGCCTTGATAGGTAGGTATGGTGGCTATTTTGAGGAAGGATATAATGATGCTTATGATGACAGAGCGTATCGTGCCAAGGATTTGGATGCACCGGCGAAGTATGCGCCAACTCTCGAGGTGAGAAAGGGCAATGCACGGTACCGAAGAGGCTAGACAAATATGGCTAGGTGGAAGTGTCAACTTTCGAATACTCACATTAGTCCGAAGAACTCATGCACTTATTATGGTAACTCTCAATCTAATTAGGAGGTTCACAAAGAGACAAGTACCCCGAGGAGGAGTGTATGGGGGTTTGGTTATCCTTGCGCATCCTCGACTCATGGTACGTGAGTGTACTCTAATATTTGATCCCTCCAAAGATTAGTGATCCATCTAGTAGCTAAAGTTCTCAACTATTTTGTAGGTTTTCGAAAATAAACACGGATTGCCCAAAATACGACATCTATCACTAATAGGCTAAAGCTCTTGACACCAAAAGTTCAGACATTGCTCATGGCAATACCTCAAAACTATTGCAAGTTACTACTAAAATTAAATAGCAACCTCAATTACCTACTTTAAGTTAAGACACACAACTCAGTGCAACAGGCAAACTCTCTTAACAAGATAAACATGAAAACTCAAGAGAGTTCAGCAACCAACTAAACAAAATCTCTTTAAAAAGAAAAGCATGAAAACTAAGAGCTAAACATGACAGCAGCTATGGAAAGACAAAGAACACACACAACAAAGATAAGCATGAAAATCCTATGTTGTGTTCTAGGTTGAAGTGGAGCGTGTTTCTCTCCCACACAAAGAAAGCTGGGTTCTAACTTGTTATGAACAGCAAGCAAAGCTAAAGAAAACTAAAAAAAGAAACTAAGAGCAAGACGCTCCAAGCATAGCACATAACGCATGAAGTGATAAAATTATAGTGGAACAAAAGACGAACTGATAATTGTTGATGGAGAAGGGGATGCATGGGGGCATCCCCAAGCTTAGACGCTTGAGTCTTCTTGAATATTTCTTGGGGGTGCACGGGGGCATCCCCAAGCTTGAGCGTTTGACCCTCCTGAATCTTCTTTTATCATCTTCCCTCGCACACTTGAAAACTCCCTTCATACATAACTCATCATAATCTGATTAGCGAGGTTAGTACCCACAATAAAATATTTTTTCCCTACTGGAAATAAAGATAATCTTGAAGAGCTACTGTTTCTCAAGATTGCCAAAAGGTTTTTGCAAAGAAAAAGCAAGATCAAGGTTTGCAAAACGAAGAAAAGGCAAAACAGGACAGAATCTGTGAAAAACAGACCAGCAGGTAGTAAATAATTCTTTAGGGCACTTCTGCAACTCAAATCAAAAAACTCAGAACAGACGCTCGAAAGCCAATTGTATAGAGCACGCTGTCAAAAAACTTCAGATCAAAAGGATGATCTGGTGATTTTATTCGAATTTTTCTGTCCAAGGACAGAATCTGTTTTCTGGACAGCATGTCACAACTTTTGAACTTTCTTGCAATCAGAGGCTAAACTTGGCAAAAAGCTGAAAAGAAAAGATACAATGATGATGCTACTGTAGTAACAAACATCAAGACACAACAAAAGCAAAATAAAACCTAATTCGTTGTGGGCTGCCTCCCAAAAGCGCTTTCTTTTATGCCTTTAAGCTAGGCATGATGCAAAAAGAGAAGATCAAGTTTTATCAAGAGTAAGAGAATAGCTAGCCCGTGTAACGGACTCAAAAGGCAACTTAATCTTATTTCTAGGGAAGTGTTCCATCCCTTTCTTGAGAGGGAATTGGAATTTTATATTCCCCTATTTCATGTCAATGATAGCACCAACGGTGCGAAGAAAAGGACGTCCCAAAATAATTGGACATGAAGGTTCACATTCAATATCCATAATAGTAAAATCAACGGGAACATAATTGTCATTGACAATGATAAGAACATCGTCGATCTTCCCCAAAGGTTTCTTTACGGAAGAATCAATAAGACGAACACCAAAAGAACAAGGATCAAAAGGTTTCAATTCAAACATATCATACATTCTTTTGGGCATAACGGAGGTACTAGCTCCAACATCACATAAAGCATAGCAAGAGAAGTTATTCAACTTAATTTTAATCATAGGATCCCAACTATCTTCTAGCTTTCTAGGTATGGAGGCTTCTACCCTAAGCTTCTCCTCCCTAGCTTTGATGAGAGCATTAGTGATATGCTCCGTGAAGGCAAGATTAAGTGTGCTAGTGTGGGGATCTCTAGACATCTTGTGAAGAAAATCAATAACTTCAGAAAGGGTGCAATTATCAAAATCAAGGTCACTACTATCAAGTAAAGTGGTAGTGGTGTCCTTTAGGCTCACTTGTTTGGTAGCTTCTATGGTCATAGGAGTTTCTTCTTCTACGGTTGAGGTCATAGCATCACCATTAATAGGTCCAATGGGACTAGGAGTGCATTGGGTGCTAAGAGTTTGGATATCCTCAACAACTTGAATAGTAGCAACAGTGTGGTGGGTAGGAAGGCTCTTAATTCTATATTCTTCCTCCTTTTCTCTAGCCCATCCCTTTTTAAGTTTAGCCATCATCCTAATGTTTTCATTAATTTGCACTTGAATAGCATTCATAGGAGTGGTCTTCCTCTCCTCGAGAGGAGAAGTTCTAATTTTAAGCAACTCTACCTCATGGGCTAAATTGTCTACCTTCGAAGAGAGATTATCTAGTTTGTCTAGTTTTTCTTCTACACTCTTATTGAAGGCCTTTTGGGTAGTGATGAAGTCTTTAAGCATAATCTCTAGTTCAGAAGTGGAGTTCTTGGTGCTAGGATAAGCATTGTTGTTCCCATAGGAATTAGAGGGGAACGGTCTAGGGTTGCTACCAAAATTACTCCTATAAGCATTGTTATTGAAATTGTTTCTAGAGATAAAGTTCACATCTACTTGATCTTGAGCAATCAAAGAATTTAAAGGAACATCATGAGGATCAATAGAAGATTGCTTGGAAAGTAGAGACATGATCAAGTCAACTTTTTCATTTAGGGAGGAAATCTCCTCGATAGAGTTTACCTTCCTACCTGTTGGAACGCGTTCGGTGTGCCATTGGGAATAATTGGTCATGATCTCGTCGAGAAGCTTCGTGGCAGCACCAAGTGTAGTTGACATAAAGGTTCCTCCCGTGGCCGAATCTAACAAGTTCCGCGAGGTAAAGTTCAAGCCTGCATAAAAAGTTTGGATAACCATCCAAGTAGTCAAACCATGAGTAGGGCAGTTCTTGACAAGAGATTTCATGCGTTCCCAAGCTTGGGCAACGTGTTCATTATCCAATTGTTTAAAATTCATTATGTTACTCCTTAATTGGATAATTTTAGCAGGGGGATAGTACTTCCCAATAAAGGCATCCTTGCACTTGTCCCAAGAATCTATAATATTCCTAGGCAAGGATTGAAACCAGATTTTAGCTCCTCCTCTCAAGGAGAAAGGAAAAAGCTTAAGCTTAACAATATCACCATCTACTTCTTTGTACTTTTGCATATCACAGAGCTCAACAAAATTATTTAAGTGCAAAGCAGCATCATCTCCAGCACCGGAGAATTGATCTTTCATAACTAGGTTTAGTAAAGCAGGTTTAATCTCATAAGAAGGTGCTGAAGTGGCAGGTGTAGCAATAGGCGTGCAGATAAAGTCATTGTTGTTATGACTAGTGAAGTCACACAACTTGGTGTTCTCAGTGGAACCCATAGCAGCAGCAAGCAAGATAACTATTTTTGTGATTTTTGGTAAGGGACACTAAAGCAAAAACTGAAAGGTAAACTAACAAGACTAAAAAGCAAAGATAAAATATAGCGTGCAACTCCCCTATCTTGAAGAGTGGAGTCCCCGGCAACGGCGCCAGAAACTTGCTTGATGGCTTCTCGCCCCTCGTTGGTTACCCCAAGTGGAAGGTTGAGATGTAGCGTAGCGGCAAATTTCCCTTGGCAAAGATACCAAGGATCGAATCTCGTGAGACTCCGAGGGTCGACAAGTAGGTGTCAACGGCGCCAGAAACTTAGCGGTTGACGGGACCTGCACACAGATACAGATAAATTTGCTCCCAACGAGTACAGAGAGGTTGTCAATCCCTCCGGCCTTGTTGTTTACAAAGGATCAAACACAAGAGATAATAATGATAGCTATGACTGCAACTAGGAAATAAAAACAGGAAGTAAATAGAAGGTGTGATCAGCGGTGGTAATATGGACCGGGGTCCCATGATGTTCACTAGTGATGTCTCTCTCCCAAAAGACGATAAAACAACAAAGCGAGGTAAACAAATTACAGCTCGGCAATTGACAGGATTATGTGCGCAAACCAATGCTAACTATGCTGCAAAGAAAGGTAGAGGCTCAAAAGCATGGGCGGTACGCCAAGGCAAGTAGACCGAAATCCATCTGCATCTACTACTAATCATCCACCTTGAGATATCTATCCAGAACATCTCGCTGGTATTAAGTTGCTAATCCCACCCAAAGTGTAAAGTCAAAGCAACAGACAACTGCATTAAAAGAACTTTGCGTAAAGTAAACAATCCTTGCACCCGCAAGTACAAGCACCGTTGTTTTCTCCCTTGTGGCAACATCACATCCCCTAGACTCATGTTTCTGTCACTCAAGCTAGTCATCAGGGGGCATGAACCCACAATCAAGCATAACGCTCCCTCTTGGAGTTACTACCTACTACTTGGCCAAAGCAATAAACAGCAATGGAGAACATGCAAGAATTACTCAAGAACAAAGATATAAAAGAGGTGAATCAAATATATTACTCAAACACAATCTGAACATAGTCTCATAATCCATCAGATCCCAGCAAACTCAGCAAAGCAACAACAGAAAGATTACATATGTGCCTCGATCATGTAGGGCAGCTCACGAGGTCTAAACCATGAAGAGCAAAGAGGGGAGGAGAACATCACATAGCTATTGATCATGGACCCATGGTCCAAGGTGGACTACTCACGACTCATCCGGGAAGCGTCCATGGTGGTGGTGAAGCTCCCGGTGGTGGTTCTCCCCTCCGGCAGGGTGCCGGGAAGAGTTCTCATGATGCTCCCTATCTTGGAAGCGCTGCGGCGGCAGAACAGAGGCGAGATCGCGAAAAAGGGTTCTGTCCTCGAGGGTTTCGGGACGAGAGGGATATATATGCGAAGGGGGGCAGCCAGAGGCGGAGCAGGGGCCCCAGGCGCCCCCCTGGCGCGGCCAGGGGTGGGGCCGCGCCAGGTGGCCGCCTGGGCCTCCCCTGGCTCCCCTCTGGCCCATATTTGGTTCCTCGCGAAGCTTCCTGTACGCTGATTTTTCCTATATTTTTCCTCGAATTTTTGGAGCACTTTTAATATGGGGGAAATCTGAAATAGAAAAACAGCGGAAAACAGGAACTGGCACTGTGGTGCACTGAGTTCATAGGTTAGTCCAAATATGATCAAAAGTGCATGGAAGTGCATCAATATCATAGCAATATCACACAAAAGAAGCATGGAGCAAGCAGAAATTATAGATACGTTTTGGACGTATCATTGAGTCATCCTAACTTCAACTTTAGAAGTTCAAACCGGCAGTTGCCTTCCAATATCACCACTGCTGTGTCCGGATTGATGCGGTCTGAGGAATGCAATATATCTGACACCCGGCGCACCCAATGACTTGTTGATTCGTTTTCCCCTTGAACGCAGGCCGCCAAGTCTACAATGGACATGGGCTGCTTGCATGTATCCTTGAAGTTATTACCGGCGTCGTAACTCGGCCCATGATCTGATTGAGTTCTATGGTAACCCTTTTAGCCAGGTGCGAGCCATGCCCTCCCGCATCATGGTGAAGTATTTTGTGCACGCTGCATCATCCACATCCAGCATCTCCATTGCAATCTCGTAGCTTTCAACCCAGGCTATGGGGGACAGATCCGCGGTATAATTGGGCACCTTGCGCGGTCCTTTGAAGTCCTTAGACAATCTTACATTGCGTAAAGCGGGCGTAAGGCACGATACTCCCAAGGAGCTAGAAGTAACCCCTGGCTCGATCGTGGTAGATGGACGAACCGGCGTAGGCTGACGGGCTTCATACTGTGCTGCTAATTCAGCCTCTCGGTGTTGTCTGCCCTGATCCACCACATCTTATGCGTTTACACCTCCTCCCGCCGGGTTATCTCTCGACGGCGGGTTACGATTTCGCGCGCTACTAGACACGGTCGGTTCTTCCAAATGCCTGCTGTAGCTCCGGCTTGGGCGGGGGGTGGAATGAATCCTCTCGCGGCTATGGGAATAAGCCCGCTGCTGAGTTAAATCCGTCTCCAAAAACTCCCTAGCTCGCAACGCCTCCACTGCTATAGGGGATCCCCCTTCAATGGGAAGGGCTGCCAATCATGAAGCGGCGGCAACTATGTTATCCAAAGGGTTGGAGTAGTGACCAGGAGGGGTGGGCGTGTGCTGTGATGGAACGACCTGGCGGGTTGGCTCCGCGGCCTGTGGCTGGACCGATGCCCCTGTGCCAGGAACTTCTCCCCGGTTCCTCGCTTCATAAACCGGCGGCAGGCGAGACTGGTGCCTGCTCCTCATTACGTCGTTTGATGCCGTCTGATCCAACAGAAGCCGATAGGCCTGAGCATATAGCTCGGCCTGCCTTGCGATCATCCTAGAGTTCTCAGCAGCCAGGTCCAATTTAGCTTGATCTATTTGGCCCCTCACCTTAGCAACTTCCGCGTCGTGTTGCACCTTCTCGGCCTGGCCGACCTCCGTGGTTAGCAACGCTGTCAAAGTATCAACTAAAGGGGTCAGAACTTGAGCCGGCGGCTGAACCGGACCCCCTGCCCCAGCTCCTGCTACTGCCGCCAGTTCGGACGTTAACGCCGCTACAATTGACGACTGTTGCACAGATTCTGATCCGGCCATGAAGACGGTGACCCGGCTCGACGGATCAAGGGTGTCCGAAATATGGTCACCATCGGAACAGCCCCCAGACCGGCCATCTTGCAATAGATATAAAGACTCGGTTTCTCCAGGGGATGACTCGTCGCCGAAATAAACAACGGTCTCACCACCGGATTCCGATCTATCCTCAGTTTGTGCCCCGTGAACCGCTCCCACGAAGACACACTTCAAGGTGGGCCGAATCCGGGCAGGTCTCACACGCTGAGCCGACTCGACGATGTTGGGGAAGATGTCCGGCTTAGGGCCTGGTTCGCCGATCTTGCCAATGAAGACGTGGATGCCGCCAAAGGGGACCCGATACCCGTACTCGATTGAATCGGCCTCGGGACCCCAACCTGCATCATCGATGTAGATCTTACCACGATGACTCTTAGTCATCCGGCCTACTGCGTAGCCCTTGAGTCCTTCAAAGTTGCCCTTCAAGAACTCGAAACCATCGTGCGATAGCCCCACGGTGGGTGCCAACTGTCGTGGTTTTGTCACGGCAGATGTCCTAGCAAAAGGACTTAGTCATGGAGCCATCGCTACGGGTTAGCTTAAAGGGGTTAAAGAAGACAAAGACGCAAGGGTTTTTATACTAGTTCGGCCCCTTCGATGAAGGTAAAAGCCTACGTCTAGTTTGGTGTGGTATTGCTAGGGTTTCGATGACCAGGGAGCGAATCCGCTTTGCCTGTGTCTCGAGTTGTTGTTCTCTCTCCTGAACCGTCGCTGGGTCGTCCCTTTATATACACAGGATGACGCCCGGTCCGGTTTACAGAATCCCGAGGCCGGCTCATAAACGTGCCCGGCTCGGTCTCTATCTTTCCTATCTTACAACACAAGTTATACGCCGTATGGCGGCTTACACATTACGGGCCCTAATACCTCTTGGGCCCTGAATCTCTAGTCTTCTATAATAAAGCGCCATGATTCAGGTCTCACTGGGCTTCAGTAGAAGCAATCTTGACAGGCATGAACCGGCCCCTCCTGGGCGGTTTATACCTAATAGTAATATCCCTGACAGGAAGCATAAAAGACTATATGATTTTGTAGGGATAACGTTCTTTAGCATTGATATTGTCAAGGACTTGATTGTTTGTTGGGATGCCCGAGTATTAAATTATTCTATGTCAAATGATAGAATATTGCTTTGAATCACTCGCGTCTTAAATATTCATGCCATGATTAGATTACATGATCAAGATTATGCTAGGTAGCATTCCATATAAAAAATTATCTTTTTATCATTTACCTACTCGAGGACGAGAAGGAATTAAGCTTGGGGATGCTGATACGTCTCCGTCATATCTATAACTTTTTATTGTTCCATGCCATTAGTCTACAACTTTCATATACTTTTGGCAACTTTTTATACTATTTTTTGGGACTAACATATTGATCTAGTGCCCAGTGCAAGTTCCTGTTTGTTCCATGTTTTTTGTTTCGCAGAATATCCATATCAAATGGAGTCCAAATGGAATAAAAACGGATGAATATTTTTTTGGAATATATGTGAATTTTGGGAAGCGGAGCCAACATGAGACGATGCCCGAGTGGGCCACGAGGCAGGGGGCGCGCTCACCAGGGGTAGGCGCGCCCTGAGCCCTCGTGGCCAATCCGTAAGGCGTTTGATGCCCTTCTTTTGCCAGAAGAAAGCTAATATCTGCATAAAAATCGTGTCAAAAAATCAGCCCAATCAGAGTTACGAATCTCCGGGAATATAAGAAATGGTGAAGGGACAGAAGCTGAGAACGGAGAAACATAGAGAGACAGAGAGACAGATCCAATCTCGGAGGGACTCTCGCCCCTCCGCCTCCATGGAGGCCATGGACCAGAGGGGAAACCCTTCTCCCACCTAGGGAAAAGGTCAAGGAAGAAGAAGAAGGAGGTGGGCTCTCTCCCTCTCGCTTCCGGTGGCACCGGAGTGCCACCTGGGCCATCATCGTGTGACGGCGATCTACACCAACACCTCCGTCATCTTCACCAACATCTCCATCACCTTCCCCCATCTATCTACAACGGTCCACTCCCTCGCAACCCGCTGTACCCTCTACTTGAACATGGTGCTTTATGCTTCATATTATTATCCAATGATGTGTTGCCATCCTATGATGCCTGAGTAGATTATCGTTGTCCTATCGGTGATTGGTGAATTGCTATGATTGATTTAATTTGCTTGTGGTTATGTTGTTGTCCTTTGGTGCCCATCATATGAGCACGCGCCTGGATCACACCATAGGGTTATTTGTATGTTGATAGGAGTACGTATTGGAGGGCAAGAGTGACAGAAGCTTCAACCTAGCATAGAAATTGATGCATACGGGATTGAAGGGGGACCAATATATCTTCATGCTATGGTTGGGTTTTACCTTAATAAACGTTAGTAGTTGTGGATGCTTGCTAATAGTTCCAATCATAAGTGCATAGAATTCCAAGTAAGGGATGACTTGCTAGCAGTGGCCTCTCCCACATAAAACTTGCTATCGGTCTAGTAACGCAGTCAATTGCTTAGGGGCAATTTCGCAACTCCTACCACCACTTTTCCACACTCGCTATATTAACTTTATTGCTTCTTTATCTTAACAGCCCCTAGCTTTATTTACGTGTTCTTTATATTCTTGCAAACCTATCCCACAAAAACTACAAACTACTTCTTGTTTCATACTTGTTCTAGGTAAAGTAAACGTCAAGTGTGCGTAGAGTTGTATCGGTGGTCGATAGAACTTGAGGGAATATTTGTTCTGCCTTTAGCTCCTCGTTGGGTTCGACACTCTTACTTATCGAAAGAGGCTACAACTGATCCCCTACACTTGTGGGGGTTATCAACAATCCATAGTCTTTGGTCCAAGTTTGCGCTTCTTTGAGATTGGCACATTGACTTTCGCCAAACAACCGCAGGTTTGTTATTATGAGAGAGTTTTAGCCTTTTCTTCTCCCATTCCTCGAATGGAGTTATCTCGTTGTTCTTTGTGGGAAATCGGTTTAGGACATGACATGCAGTCAATATCGCCTCCCCCACCATGCCTTGGATAAACCCGATGTGTCTAACATGGCGTTAACCAAATCAGTTAGAGTACGGTTCTTTCTTTCAGCCACCACATTTGACTAAAGTGAATAGGGAGGCGTCATCTCATGGATTATAACATGTTCCGCACAAAAAGAATCAAATTCATTGGAAAAATACTCTCCACCATGGTCGGACCTAAGCCTCTTGATTTTACGATCTAGTTGGTTTTCCAATTCAGCTTTATAGATCTTGAAAAAGTCCGAAGCCTCATTCTTAGATTTCAGAAGATACACATGACATTATCTAGCGTAGTCATCAATTAACTTCATGAAATATTTATTTCCACCTTTTGTCAAAACACCATTCATTTCACATAGATTTGAATGTATGAGCCCTAGTGGTGCAAGATTTCTCATTTCCACAGTCGTGTGAGACTTACGAGGTTGCTTAGCTTGCACACAAACTTCACACTTAGATCCCTGATACCCCACAAGTATAGGGGATCCCAACAGTTTTCGAGGGTAGAGTATTGATGGCTTCTCGCCCCTCGTTGGTTACCCCAAGTGGAAGGTTTGAGATGCAGTGTAGCGGAAGTTTTCCCTTGGCAAAGATACCAAGGATCGATTTCCCCTGAGACTCCCAGTTTCAACAAGAAGGTGTCAACTGCTAACGGCGCCAGATATTAGCAATCAACGCGGACCTGCACACAGATACAAATAACTTTGCTCCCAACGAGTACAGAGAGGTTGTCAATCCCTCCGGCCTTGTCGTTTACAAAGGATCAAACGCAAGTGATAATAGTGATAGGTATTGCTGCAAATAGTAAGTAAAAGCGGAAAGTAAATAGAGGATGTGATCAGTGATGGTAATATGGACCGGGGTCCCATGATGTTCACTAGTGATGTCTCTCTCCCAAAAGACGATAAAACAGCTATGTGAGGTAAACGAATCACAGCTGGGCAATTGATAGAATTATGTGCGCAAACCAATGCTAACTATATTGCAAGAAAGGTAGAGGTTCAAAGCATGGGCGGTACGCCAAGGCAAGTAGACCGAAATCCATCTGCATCTACTACTAATCATCCACCTTGAGATATCTATCCAGAACATCTCGCTGGTATTAAGTTGCGAGTCCCACCCATAGTGTAAACTCAAAGCAACAGACAACTGCATTAAAAGAACTTTGCGTAAAGTAAACAATCCTTGCACCCGCGGGCACAAGCACCGTTGTTTTCCCCCTTGTGGCAACAGCACATCCCCTAGACTCATGTTTCTGTCACTCAAGCTAGTCATCGAGGGGCATGAACCCACAATCAAGCATAACGTTCCCTCTTGGAGTCACTACCTACTACTTGGCCAAAGCAATAAATAGCAACGGAGAACATGCAAGAATTACTTACGAACATAAATATAAAAGAGGTGAATCAAATATATTACTCAAACACAATCTGAACATAATCTCACAATCCATCGGATCCCAGCAAACTCAACATAGCAACAGCATAAGGATTACATATGTGCCTCGATCATGTAGGGCAGCTCACGAGGTCTAATTAGTGAAGCACAAGAACAGGAGGAGAACATCACATAGCTACTGGTCATGGACCCATGGTCCAAGGGAGACTACTCACAACTCATCCGGGAGGCGTCCATGGTGGTGGAGAGGCTCCCGGTGGTGATCCTCCCCTCCGGCAGGGTGCCGGGAAGAGTTCTCCTGGTGCTCCCGATCTTGGAAGCGCGGCGGTGGCGGAACAGAGATGAGATCGCGAAAAAGGGTTCCCGTTTCAAGGGTTTCGGGATGCGTGTTAAATATATGCCAAAGGAGGGCATCAGCAGAGGCCTGGGGGGGGCCAGGCGCCCCCCCCCCCCCGGCGCGTCCAGAAGGGGGGCCGCGCCACCAGGGCGCCTGGAGCCCTGGTGGCCCCCCTCCGGCTCTACTTCGGGTGCCGGGAAGCTTCTGGAACGCTGATTTTTTATCTAATTTTTCCGAGATTTTTCTGGCAGTTTTCGTAATGGGAAAACCTGAAATACAAAAACAGCAGAAAACAGAAACTGGCACTGGGGTGCACTGAGTTAATAGGTTAGTCCAAATATGATCAAAAGTGTATGGAAGTGTATAAATATCATAGCAATATCACCCAAAAGAGGCATGGAGCAAGCAGAAATTATAGATACGTTTTGGACGTATCAACATCCCCAAGCTTAATTCATGCTCGTCCTCGAGTAGGTAAATGATAACAAGAATAATTTCTGTGGTGACATGCTATTAACCATATAAGGATTTTTCATAGTCATATGACAAAAGCTTACTGAGACAATGAATCTATAGTAATTAAGTTGCCTCATGAGAAAATCACAAAGAACTGAAAGTTTTACAACATGATACTGAAACATCAAATAGATTTGTAATGAGCATGGTGTGCAAATATGATAAAGTGATATCTCGCTTGCCCCCTTTAGTGAAGCAAAACATAAATGCAGGGGCACCTCCAAGGTTTAAGTGATGACTAGATACAATGATTTCAGAATAAACGATATCATAATCATGCAAAAGACAATGCTACTTTGGGACAATGCACATTACACTCAGAATGACAATCATGCTCTTAATAGTTGGTGCTATTAAAAGAAGGTGGAGACTCTCGAACCGTGGCTTTTGTTGGCAAGGTTGAAAACCCGTGGTCGGAAACAAAGACAAAGCATGTACCAGAGCTCTTGGTTTTAAAAACAGAGGTAATAATTATATTATTTTTTTTAGATTATGCATGTTCCGTCAACGAATGCTAGCAGACAACTCAATCACTTCTTGAGATGGACAAGTTTCGAGGAACGGCTCCCGAATGAGGACGATCACATCCTCTTAATCTCCTTTGTTTATCCCTGCCATAGTTTTCTGATTTCTCATGAACAAAGCGTGAAGGAGGGTTTGTTTGTTATATTATTTTTTAGCCGGGCGCACTCTTTGCCAGTTCCTTCTCGTATTATGGGTTTGCACATTAGACATGCAATCCCGGGGTGAAGCTTGTCCAACTTAAAAAGATCATGAATTAACTACTACTTCCTCATGAACTAAAACAGAGGCACAAAATAGGAATGCTTTATGAATAATTTCGAGATGGTACATGAAAGTCTTCGTTAGGAATGGCAGGTAAATACCATGTATAGGAAGGTATGGTGGACTCATATGGCATAACTGGTTTACAGGATTTTGGATGCACAAGCAGTCAGTCCGCTTAGTACAGGTGGAGGTTAGCAAAAGACTGGGAGCGACCAACTAAAAGAGCAATGACGGTCATAATCATGCAGAGCGACAAAGCAACATTGAATCAGGCATGGAAGTTATATCGCTACTCAGAAACTAAAAGATCATCAAGGCTTGACAGACTTTCTTTACAGTCTTAAATATGCGTGAGCATACGCCAAGTCAATCAAAATAAATTCTTGAAGGAAGATATTACTAAACCATACCACATCATAGGCAAACAAATCATGTTGGTACTCCAATAACACATTGGGAACCCCCCAGCTATTTGAGACTAACCATAAGAAAACATGAACTACTAAGCACCATTATGCACGTAGCATTTTTATCATAGACATATCAACCAATGCAACAGAAGCAAACTCTCTTAATAAGATAAGCATGATAACTAAAGAGAGTTCAAGCAACCAACTAAACAAAACCTCTTTAAAAAGATAAGCATGAATACTAAGAGCTAAGCATGATAGTAGCTATTGGAAGACAAAGAACACACACAACAAAGATAGACATGAAAATTCTATGTTATGTTCTAGGTAGAAGTGGAGCGTCTTTCTCTCCCACATAAAGAAAGCTGAGTTCCGACTCGTTATGAAAAGCTAAAGGAAACTAAAAAGGAAAACTAAAAGCAAGACGCTCCAAGCATAGCACATAACACATGAAGTGATAAAAATATAGCGGAACGAAAGACGAACTGATAATGTTGATGGAGAAGGGGATGCACGGGGGCATCCCCAAGCTTAGACGCTTGAGTCCTTGAATATTTCTTGGGGTGCATGGGGGCATCCCCAAGCTTGAGCGTTTGACACTCCTGAATCTTTTTATCATCTTCCCTCGCACACTTGAAAACTCCCTTCATACATAACTCATCATAATCTGATTAGCGAGGTTAGTATCCATAATAAAATAAGTGTTCCTTGCTGGAAATAAGGATATTCTTGAAGGTCTACTGTTTCTCAAGATTGCCAAAAGGTTTTTGCAAAGAAAAAGCAAGCTCTAGGTTTGCAAAATGAAGGAAAGGCAAAACAGGACAGAATCTGTGAAAACAGAACAACAGGTAGTAAATGATGTTTTCGGGGCACTTCTGCAACTCTAATCAAAAAACTCAGAACAGATGCACGAAAGACAATTGTATAGAGCACGCTGTCGAAAAAATTCAGACCAAAAAGATGATCTGGTGATTTATACGAATTTTTCTATCCAAGGACAGAATCTGCTTTCTGTACAGCACGTCACAACTTTTGAACTTTCTTGCAATCAGAGGCTACACTTGGCACAAAGTTGAAAAGCAAAGATACAATGATGATGCTACTGTAGTAACAACATCAAGACACAACAAAAGCAAAATAAATTTTTTATTCATGTGGGTTGCCTCCCAAAAGCGCTTTCTTTTATGCCTTTAAGCTAGGCATAATGCATAGAGATCAAGTTGTATCAATTGAACCATCATCAAGATCATCAAAAAGCTCTTCAATAATACAACTAGTCTTAAGAGGACTTTCAAATAAAGGCCTCATAGAGATACTTCTAGGGAGAAGACCAAAAGGATAAAAGTTAAGGGAAGATTCATTTATAAATTCATCAAAGAGAGGTGTTTCTTCCAAAGTCTTTACAGTTTCAACCGCTTTGGCAATAGATGGATTACTTTTAGAACGGGGAGCCTTTGGAACGTGAACGAACTTAGGCTCCTTCTTTGCCGGAGTTTCTACCTTTTTGGTTTTGATTGAGGAGAAAGTAGTTCCTAGAGTATCAAAGATTTCCTCAATCTTGTCTATCCTAGAAGAGTCCAAGTCATGGGATTTGATGGTCTCCAAGGTTTTGAAAATTTTATGCATGGAGCTATCAAGCCTATTCAAATCCCTTGGATCTTACGATCCAACTCATTTATCTTATTAATGTTTGGCATCTCTAGCTCTATCTTTTCAAGTTTTTTCATAATGTGAGCTAGGGTGATGTCCTCTTGAATGCTAACAACAGGGGGACTTCCAACAAGATTTTCAATAATACTAAGAGACTCCCAAACTGGGGCCTCTAGGAAATTTCCATTGATAGCAGTATCTAGAATAAACCTATTCCAAGAAGTAATTCCAACATAAAAATTTCTAAGCAGGATAGTAGTAGATTGCTTCTTGGTGGCTCTTTTTTGAGAATCATTAATTCTATACCAAGCATCTTTTAGACTTTCCCCACCTCTTTGTTTAAAGGTGAGAACTTCTGCCTCGCCAAAGACAAAAGGACCCGACATAATGACAACTAAAGAATGAGATAACCCTTTTTTGTGATTTTTGATAAAAGATACTAAAGCAAAACTGAAAGGTAAACTAACAAGACTAAAAAGCAAAGGTAAAAGATAGTGTGCAACTCCCCTATCTTGAAGAGTGGAGTCCCCGGCAACGGCGCCAGAAAACTTTGCTTGATGGCTTCTCGCCCCTCGTTGGTTACCCCAAGTGGAAGGTTTGAGATGCAGTGTAGCGGAAGTTTTCCCTTGGCAAAGATACCAAGGATCGATTTCCCCTGAGACTCCCAGTTTCAACAAGAAGGTGTCAACTGCTAACGGCGCCAGATATTAGCAATCAACGTGGACCTGCACACAGATACAAATAACTTTGCTCCCAACGAGTACAGAGAGGTTGTCAATCCCTCCGGCCTTGTTGTTTACAAAGGATCAAACGCAAGTGATAATAGTGATAGGTATTGTTGCAAATAGTAAGTAAAAGCGGAAAGTAAATAGCGGATGTGATCAGTGATGGTAATATGGACCGGGGTCCCATGATGTTCACTAGTGATGTCTCTCTCCCAAAAGACGATAAAACAGCTATGTGAGGTAAACGAATTACAGCTGGGCAATTGACAGAATTATGTGTGCAAACCAATGCTAACTATGTTGCAAGAAAGGTAGAGGTTCAAAGCATGGGCGGTACGCCAAGGCAAGTAGACCGAAATCCATCTGCATCTACTACTAATCATCCACCTTGAGATATCTATCCAGAACATCTCGCTGGTATTAAGTTGCGAGTCCCACCCATAGTGTAAACTCAAAGCAACAGACAACTGCATTAAAAGAACTTTGCGTAAAGTAAACAATCTTTGCACCCGCGGGCATAAGCACCGTTGTTTTCCCCCTTGTGGCAACAGCACATCCCCTAGACTCATGTTTCTGTCACTCAAGCTAGTCATTGAGGGGCATGAACCCACAATCAAGCATAACGTTCCCTCTTGGAGTCACTACCTACTACTTGGCCAAAGCAATAAATAGCAACGGAGAACATGCAAGAATTACTTACGAACATAAATATAAAAGAGGTGAATCAAATATATTTCTCAAACACAATCTGAACATAATCTCACAATCCATCGGATCCCAGCAAACTCAACATAGGAAGAGCATAAGGATTACATATGTGCCTCGATCATGTAGGGCAGCTCACGAGGTCTAATTAGTGAAGCACAAGAACGGGAGGAGAACATCACATAGCTACTGGTCATGGACCCATGGTCCAAGGGAGACTACTCACAACTCATCCGGGAGGCGTCCATGGTGTTGGAGAGGCTCCTGGTGGTGATCCTCCCCTCCGGCAGGGTGCCGGGAAGAGTTCTCCTGGTGCTCCTGATCTTGGAAGCGCGGCGGCGGCGGAACAGAGATGAGATCGCAAAAAAGGGTTCCCGTTTCGAGGGTTTCGGGACGCGTGTTAAATATATGCCAAAGGGGGGCATCAGCGGAGGCCTGGGGGGCCCAGGCCCCCCCCCCCCGGCGCGGCCATGAGGGGGGCCGCGCCACCAGGGCGCCTGGAGCCCTGGTGGCCCCCCTCCGGCTCTACTTCGGGTGCTGGGAAGCTTCTGGAACGCTGATTTTTTATATAATTTTTCTGGGATTTTTCTGGCAGTTTTCGTAATGGGAAAACCTGAAATACAAAAACAGCAGAAAACAGAAACTGGCACTGGAGTGCACTGAGTTAATAGGTTAGTCCAAATATGATCAAAAGTGTATGGAAGTGCATAAATATCATAGCAATATCACCCAAAAGAGGCGTGGAGCAAGCAGAAATTATAGATACGTTTTGGACGTATCAAGTATTCAACCCAAATTTATTGATTCGACACAAGGGGAGCCAAAGAATACTCTCAAATATTAGCAGTTGAGTTGTCAATTCAACCACACCTGGAAGACTTAATATATGCATCAAAATATTTAGTAGCAAAGTAGTATGTAAGTAACGGTAACGGTGGCAAAAGTAACAGTAGCAGTTTTGTAGTAATTGTAACAGTGACAGCGGAAAAGTAACTAAGCAAGGATCAATATATGAAAAGCTCGTAGGCATTGGATCAGTGATGGATAATTATGTCGGATGCAATTCCTCATGTAATAGTTATAACATAGGGTAACACAGAACTAGCTCCAGTTCATCAATGTAATGTAGGCATTTATTCCGAATATAGTCATACGTGCTTATGGAAAAGAACTTGCTTGTCATCTTTTGACCTACCCTCCCGTGGCAGCGGGGTCCTATTGGAAACTAAGGGATATTAAGGCCTCCTTTTAATAGAGTACCGGACCAAAGCATTAACACTTAGTGAATACATGACCTCCTCAAACTACGGTCATCACCAAGAGTGGTCCAGATTATTGTCACTTCGGGGTTGCCGGATCATAACACATAGTAGGTGACTATTGACTTGCAAGATAGGATCTAGAACTCACATATATTCATGAAAACATAATAGGTTCAGATCTAAAATCTTGGCACTCGGGCCCTATTGACAAGCATTAAGCATGGCAAAGTCATAGCAACATCAATCTTAGAACATAATGGATACTAGGGATCAAACACGAACAAAACTAACTCGATTACATGGTAAATCTCATCCAACCCATCACCGTCCAGCAAGCCTACGATGGGATTACTCACGCACGTCGGTGAGCATCGTGAAATTGGTGATGGAGGAAGGTTGATGATGACGACGGCGACAAATTCCCCTCTCCAGAGCCCCAAATGGACTCCAGATCAGCCCTCCCGAGAGAGACTAGGGCTTGGCGGCGGCTCCGTATGGTAAAACACGATGAATCTTTCTCTCTAATTTTTTTCTCCTCGAAAGTGAATATATGGAGTTGGAGTCGTGGTCGGTGGAGCCTCAGGGGGCCCACGAGACAGGGGGCGCGCCCAGGGGGTGGGCACGACCCCCACCCTCGTGGACAGGGTGTAGGCCCCCTGGTCTTGATTCTTTCGCCAGTATTTTTTATATATTCCAAAAATATTCTCCGTTGGCTTTTAGGTCATTCCGAGAACTTTTATTTCTGCACAAAAATAACACCATGGCAATTCTGCTGAAAACAACGTCAGTCCGGGTTAGTTCCATTCAAATCATGCAAGTTAGAGTCCAAAACAAGGGCAAAAGTGTTTGGAAAAGTAGATACGTTGGAGACGTATCAACTTCCCCAAGCTTAAACCTTTGCTTATCCTCAAGCAATTCAGTTGACAAACTGAAAGTGATAAAGAAAAACTTTTACAAACTCTGTTTGCTCTAGTTGTTGCAAATATGTAAAGCCAACATTCAAGTTTTCAGCAAAGATTATGAAGTAACCACATTCCCAATAATTTTAGGTCTCATGTTTACTCATATCAATGGCATAATCAACTAGCGAGTAATATTAATAAACCTCGGATGACAACACTTTCTCAAAACAATCATAATATGATATAACAAGATGGTATCTCGCTATCCCTTTCTGAGACCGCAAAACATAAATGCAGAGCACCTGTGAAGATTAAGGACTGACCAGACATTGTAATTCATGGTAAAATAGATCCGGTCACAGTTATACTCAATGTAAATTAATAGCAATGCATGCAAATGACGGCGGTGCTCTCCAACTGGTGTTTTTTAATAAGAGGATGATGACTCAACATAAAAGTAAATAGATAAGCCATTCGCAGAGGAAAACAGAGATTTGTAGAGGTGCCAGAGCTCGAGTTTTGAAATAGAGATAAATAATATTTTGAGTGGCATACTTTCATTGTCAACATAACAACCAAGAGATCTTGATATCTTCCATGCTACACACATTATAGGCGGTTCCCAAACAGAATGGTAATGTTTATACTCCCCCGCCACCAACAAGCACACTGCACGGCTGGCCCAAAACAACGGGTACCGTCCATACCAACAACAGCCCTGGGGGAGTATTGTTTAGTTATTTTGATTTGATTTGAGCATGGGACTGGGCATCCCGGTTACCGGCCATTTTCTCGTGAATGATGAGCGGAGTCCACTCATCGTGAGAATAACCTACCTAGCATGGAAGATATAGACAACCCTAGTTGATACATGAGTTGTTCGAGCATACAATTTCATTTGAAGGTTTAGAGTTTGGCACATACAAATTTACTTGGAACGGCAGGTAAATACCGCATATAGGAAGGTATGGTGGACTCATATGGAATAACTTTGGGGTTTATGAAGTGGATGCACAAGCAGTATTCCCGCATAGTACAAGTGAAGGATAGAAAGAGACTAGGAAGCGACCAGCTAGAGAGCAACAATAGTCATGAACATGCCTTAAGATTAATCGACAATGAGTGAAAGCATGAGTAGGATATAGATCACCATGAACATAAATATCGTGGAGGCTATGTTGATTTTGTTTAAACTACATGCGTGAACATGTGCCAAGTCAAACCATTTGAATCGTTCAAAGGAGGATACCACCTCATCATACCACATCACAACCATTTTAATAGCATGTTGGCACGCAAGGTAAACTATTATAAACTCCTACCTAATTAAGCATGGCATGAGCAACTATGATCTCTAATTGTCATTTCAAGCATGTTTCATTCATAATCGGCTGAATCAGAAACGATGAACTAATCATATTTACATAAACAAGATAGGTTGAGTTCATACCAGCTTCTCTCATCTTAATCAGTCCTTCATATATCGTCATTATTGCCTTTCACTCGCATAACCAAATGGTGTGGATAATAATAGTAGTGCACGTCCATTGGACTAAGCTGGAATCTGTGAGCATTTAATACAAGAGAGAAGACAAGGTAATATGGGCTCTTGGTTAAATCAACAGTACTGCATATTAGAGCCACTAAAAAATTTCCACATGGTCTTCTCCTCTTGACCCCCAAAGAAAAGAAATGAAATAAAACTATTTACACGGGAAAGCTTCCAACAAGCAAACGAAGAACGAGAAATCTTTTTGGGTTTTCTTTTAATTACTACTACTACATGCATGAAAATTAAGCTAGCTAAAAGGCTACAACTATTTTTTTTGTTTTTCTTAAGGTTTTTCTAACACACAAGAAAAAGACTTAGAAAAGAAAATAAACTAGCATGGATATTACAATGAAAAAGTATGAGCACCGAATACTGGAATGAGTGTGTGAACATGAATGTAATGTCGGTGAGAAATACGTACTCCCCCAAGCTTAGGCTTTTGGCCTAAGTTGGTCTATGTCCACGGATCAAAGCCACTCTCTCCGATGCATGGAGGAGTGTCCTCTAGGTGCTACTAGCTGGCGATCTCCTCTGGATCCCACTAATAAACCGACTGCCGATAAGGGTCAAGTGGTGGCTCCGGCTCAGGCTCTAAAACTTATGCCAGGCTCCAGTACGCATAAACGGCATCTGGCAAGACGAGGTACGTGTCTGAAAGTATATCAAACAAAGAGGGTGCAAGCAAGGTAATAATCTCACAGTACTTTTTATCAAATATCAGTTTATACTTCATCAACTTCTTCTTATCTTTAACAATAAAATCATGTGCTATCATACTCTTATAATTTAGAAAAGCAGGGCCAGCAACTTCTCCTCCTTCTCATAGTGCCTAATAGGTATCCTAAAGTGTTCAGCAAGGCGTGAAGCAAAGATGCCTCCGAAGATGGGGCCCTTTGCACGATTCAGACTTAATCGTTTAGCAATAACAGCGCCTAAGCTAA
This sequence comes from Secale cereale, assembly GCA_902687465.1. Taxonomy (NCBI): domain Eukaryota; kingdom Viridiplantae; phylum Streptophyta; class Magnoliopsida; order Poales; family Poaceae; genus Secale; species Secale cereale. The sequence continues at coordinate 665,573,842 of LR738714.1, forward strand.
AAGTGGTATCTCGAAACAAAGCGTGTCACAAAATAAAAATATCAGGGGCACTAAGATTCCCACTGTTCCCGCGACCAATTAAGCATCTACTAGCAAATATCGCAAAGTAGCGTAGAACAGGAAAATGTATACTAGTGATTCTTGCCTCTGAAACTTTCCTCGATTCCCCTCAGCGATTGTATCAATAAACCCCTCCACATCCTTACGATGTGGTTCCTCTAAGCTACCCGCAAAGTGTATCTTAAAACTTGACAAAATTCATATAGTGACATCTCCCTAACCTCATTATATAAGTGAAACCCCACTGAAGGTGGTGATTTCTTAGCATGAAAATAGAAATTTTGCATGAAAATATCAGTGAGTAAGAGATACTATTCACGCTGGTCGTGGAGGAAGTCGGTGAGGCCTGCATCCTCAGCCAAGTAATAAAAGTCTTTATAAATCCCGGCGGCTCTCAAGAACTCTTCACAAAGCCATTGACACGGCCGAACTTCCACAGTGCGAGGAAGATTATATTTGGGCTTTTTTATTCTCCTCCTTCTGCTTATTTCCTGAGCTTTGGCTCGAAGAGCCTCGCAATAATCTCCTCAACATTTTCTTCCTTTAAAAAATTTCTGAAATTTTTAGTAACTCAAAAATAAAAGTGAACCAAACTCAACAAGATTGATAGCAACTACTCCCACAAGTGCCTAGAGGCTATATCATGCATTAGAACTACTTGGAACCACATAGATTTGACATGCAAGCTCAAGAACAGGGTCACCTAAGAAGCAAAATTTTGCAATAAATAAAACACTAGAACAAAAACTAATTGGACCATTGGAGGAGTCACATACCGAAGAACAATCTCCCCAAATAGTTTTGTGTATGAAGATTTGAGCAACGAGATCGAAAATGGTAGCAAGATGAGCTAGAACACCGGTTTGAGCCATGGGAGGATTTTTTCTGGAGGAAGATTAAGTGTGTGGGTGCTGGAATAAGTGGAGGGGCACATGGGGCCCACAAGGCAGGGGGCACGCCCAGGGGGGTAGGGCACGCCCTGTACCCTTGTGGCCAGGTGGTGTGGCCCCCTAATGTGTTCTCAGTGCCAAATATTCTTAAATATTCTAGAAAAAAATTATATTTCATTTTCGGGACATTTGAAAAACTTTTATTTTCGGGGTATTTTTTTATTGCAAGGATAATTCAGAAAACAGACAGAAAATACTATTTTTGCTTTATTTAATGCAAATAACTGAAAGTAAAAAGAGGGTACAGAGAGTTGTGCTTTCTAACTTTATCCATCTCATTCTCGTCAAAAGGAATCCATTAACAAGGTTGATCACGTCTTGTTAACAAAATCTTTCCAAATAACATAAAACCGGAGAATTTTCAAATAACACTAGGTTACCTCAATGGGGATATGTATGTCCCCAACAATAAGAATATCATATTTCTTCTTGACAGTAGGAAGAGGGAATTCATAACCTCCAATAGTGATCGTTGAAATTTTTCCAATAGAATTGATACTATGGACCTGAGGTTGTTTCCTCGGAAAGTGTACCGTATGCTCGTTACCATTAACATGAAAAGTGACATTGCCTTTGTTGCAATCAATAACAGCCCCTGCAGTATTCAAAAATGGTCTATGAAGGATAATCGACATACTATCATCCTCGGGAATATTAAGGATAACAAAGTCCATTAAAATAGTAACATTTGCAACCACAACAGGCACATCCTCACAAATACTGACAGGTATAGCGGTTGATTTGTCGGCCATTTGCAAAGATATTTCAGTAGGTGTCAACTTATTCAAATAAAGTCTACAATATAAAGAGAGATGTATAACACTAACGCCGGCTCCAAGATCACATAAAGCAGTTTTAACATAGCTTGTTTTAATGGAGCAAGGAATAGTTGGTACTCCTGGATCTCCTAGTTTCTTTGGTATTCCACCTTTAGAAGTATAATTGGCAAGCATGGTGGAAATTTCAACTTCCGCTATCATCCTTTTATTTGTAATAATATCTTTCATATACTTAGCATAAGGATTTGTTTTAAGCATATCAGTCAAACGCATACGTAAAAAGATAGGTCTAATCATTTCAGCAAAGCGCTCAAAATCCTCAATATCCTTTTTCTTGGATGGTTTAGGAGGAAAAGGCATGGTTTTCTGAACCCATAGTTCTCTTTCCTTACCGTGCTTCCTAGCAACGAAGTCTCTCTTATCATAACATTGATTCTTTGATTGTAGGTTATCAAGATCAACAGCAGGTTCAATCTCTACATCATCGTTATTGCTAGGTTGAGCATCATCATAAACATCATTATTAACATTATCACTAGGTTCATGTTCGTTACCAGATTGTGTTTCAACATCAGCAATAGAAATATCATTGGGATTCTCAGGTGTGTCAACAACAGGTTCACTAGAAGCATGCAAAGTCCTATCATTTTTCTTTTTCTTCTTCTTAGAAGGACTAGGTATATCAACATTTTTTCTCTGAGAATCTTGCTCAACTCTCTTAGAGTGGCCCTCAGGATACACAGGTTCCTGAGTCATTCTACCCCCTCTAGTCATAACTCTAACAACATTATCATTTTTCTTATTATTTAATTCATTGAGCAAATCATTTTGTGCTTTAAGTACTTGTTCTACTTGAGTGGTAACCATAGAGGCATGTTTACTACTGAGTTTAAATTCACCTTTAACTCTAGACATATAATCACTCAAGTGTTCAATCATATAAGCATTATGTTTCAATTGTCTACCAACATAAGCATTGAAGTTTTCTTGTTTAACAATAAAATTATCAAACTCATCTAAGCATTGGCTAGCAGACTTATAACGAGGAATATCACCTTCATCAAATCTATAGAGAAAAATTACCTTTACTACCTGTGTCGGGTTATCAAGACCATGTATTTCTTCAATAGGTGGTAAATTATTAACATATTCAGCTTTAATACCTTCTTCTTTCATAGATTTCTTTGCCTCTTGCATATCTGCGGGCTTGAGAAATAGAATACCCCTTTTCTTCGGAGTTGGCTCAGGAGTTGGTTCATGAAGTGTCCAATTATTTTCATTACTCAGCATATTATTCAATAGCAATTCAGCTTGATCGACAGTTCTTTCCCTGACAACACAACCAACACAACTATCCAGGTGGTCTCTGGAAGCATCGGTTAGTCCATTATAAAAGGTATCAAGTATTTCATTTTTCTTAAGAGGATGATCAGGCAAAGCATTAAGTAATCGGAGAAACCTCCCCCAAACTTGTGGGAGACTCTCTTCTTCAATTTGCACAAAATTATATATTTCCCTTAAGGCAGCTTGTTTCTTATGAGCGGGATTTTTTTTAGCAGAAAAGTAATAAATCATATCGTGGGGACTACGCACACAACCAGGATCAAGAGATTTAAACCATGTTTTAGCATCACCCTTTAAGGAGAACGGAAATAACTTAAGGATATAGTAGTAATAATTTTTTACCTCATTGGTGAATAGGGTGTCTATATCATTCATTTTACTAAGATGTGCCACAACAGTTTCAGATTCATAGCCATGGAAAGGATCAGATTCAACCAAAGTAATTAACTCAGGATCGACAAAGAAATCATAATCCTTATCAGAAATACAGATAGGTGAAGTAGCAAAAGCAGGGTCATATTTCATTCTAGCATTCAAAGACTTTTCTTTCAGCTTAGCTAACAATTTCTTAAGATCATACCTATCATTGCAAGCTAAAAGATCTCTAGCAGTTTCTTCATCCATAACATAACCCTCAGGCAGAACAGGCAATTCATATCTAGGGGGGAGAATCTTCATCATCACTTTTATCAATATTATCAGTTTCAATAATTTCATTCTCTCTAGCCCTAGCAAGTTGTTCATCAAGAAATTCACCTAGTGGCACAGTATTATCAAACATAGAAGTAGTTTCATCATAAGTATCGTGCATAGCTGAAGTGGCATCATCAATACCATGCGACATATCGGATTCAATAGCAGGAGTAGGTGTCGCAAATTTACTAATAACAGAAGGTAAATCAAGTGCAGAGCTAGATGGCAGTTCCTTACCTCCCCTCGTAGTTGAGGGAAAGATCTTGGTTTTTTCATCTCTCAAGTTCTTCATAGTGATCAATAGATATAAATCCCAAGTGACTCAAAGAATATAGCTGTGCTCCCCGGCAACAACGCCATAAAATAGTCTTGATAACCCACAAGTATAGGGGATCGCAACAGTTTTCGAGGGTAGAGTATTCAACCCAAATTTATTGATTCGACACAACGGGAGCCAAAGAATAATCTCAAGTATTAGCAGTTGAGTTGTAAATTCAACCACACCTGGAAGACTTAATATCTGCAGCAAAGTATTTAGTAGCAACGTAGTATGAAAGTAACGGTAATGGTTGCAAAAGTAACAGTAGCAGTTTTGTAGTAATTGTAACAGTGACAGCGGAAAAGTAACTAAGCAAGGAACAATATGTGAAAAGCTCATAGCCATTGGATCAGTGATGGATAATTATGTCAGATGCAATTCCTCATGTAATAGTTATAACATAGGGTGACACAGAACTAGCTCCAGTTCATCAATGTAATGTATCCATGTATTCCGAATATAGTCATACGTGCTTATGGAAACGAACTTGCATGACATCTTTTGTCCTACCCTCCCGTGGCAGCGGGGTCCTATTGGAAACTAAGGGATATTAAGGCCTCCTTTTAATAGAGCCAGACCAAAGCATTAACACTTAGTCAATACATGAACTCCTCAAACTACGCTCATCACCAAGAGTGGTCCCGATTATTGTCACTTCGGGGTTGTCGGATCATAACATATAGTAGGTGACTATTGACTTGCAAGATAGGATCAAGAACTCACATATATTCATGAAAACACAATAGGTCCAGATCTGAAATCATGGCACTCGGGCCCTAGTGGCAAGCATTAAGCATGGCAAAGTCATAGCAACATCAATCTTAGAACATAATGGATACTAGGGATCAAACCCTAACAAAACTAACTCGATTACATGGTAAATCTCATCCAACCCATCACCGTCCAGCAAGCCTACGATGGGATTACTCACGCACGGCGGTGAGCATCGTGAAATTGGTGATGGAGGAAGGTTGATGATGACGACGGCGTCAGATTCCCCTCTCCGGAGCCCCAAACGGACTCCAGATCAGCCCTCCCGAGAGAGATTAAGGCTTGGCGGCGGCTCCGTATCGTAAAACGCGATGAGTCCTTCTCTTTGTTTTTTTCTCCTCGAAAGTGAATATATGGAGTTGGAGTCGGGGTTGGTGGAGCCTCAGGGGGCCCACGAGACAGGGGGCGCGCCCAGGGGGTGGGCGCGCCCCCCACCCTCGTAGATAGGGTGTGGACCCCCTGGTCTTGATTCTTTTGCCAGCATTTTTTATATATTCCAAAAATATTCTCCATTCATTTTTAGGTCATTCTGAGAACTTTTATTTCTGCACAAAAATAACACCGTGGCAATTCTGCTGAAAACAGCGTCAGTCCGGGTTAGTTCCATTCAAATCATGCAAGTTAGAGTCCAAAACAAGGGCAAAAGTGTTTGGAAAAGTAGTTACATTGGAGACGTATCAACCCCTTGACGGTGGTGAAACTAGGGATTAAGTTTAATTTGGCTAGTCGCGACATGAAAGTAGGGATTAAGTTTAATTTGCCTAGTTGCGACATGCAACCAAAGTTAACATGACACTGACGTGAATGCCACACATTTGATTCATTATTGTTGCAAACATGATTAACAACTTTATTGCAAACATCTGACAAGGATTAACGAAACAGGCCTCCTGACTCATAGCCTTTGCCAACAAACGTTCCATACTTGGATATTATAAATTTATTCAACTCAAAGACAAGCTTGTAACCATCTCTACATAACAGAGATCCACTATCAAGATTCTTATTAACGGAGGGGACATAATGCACGTTCTTCCCCGAAGTAAACTTCAGATCGACCATGCCAACACCTCGAACAGAAGCACTTGAACCGTTGTCCATCAGCACGGTGGAAGTCCCTGCGGTCTGATAAGATGAAAACATGGAAATATCACCGCATACATGCACATTAGCACCCGTGTCAATCAACTAATCAGGAGAATGACATACTGAAAGAATAGTGGGAAATATACCATACCCATCATCCTTCATGTCAGTGTCTCCAATGACAACATTAGCGGTCTTGCCACCTTTCCCAAGATGACGCTTGTCATAGCGATTAGGGCCACTAGGATCCCAATGATCAGGATCTCCACTCACATGACAAACACATTTCTTCTTGTCATTCTTCTTCTTGAAGTTTGTGTGTTGTACATCCTTGTTCTTCTCATCAAACTTTGCTTTACCATCACTGGAAGTTTTTCTTCTATACCAGATTGGCACTAGATCCTCCCTCAATACCTCGAGCACGTGTGTCCTTTTCTCTCACCTTTTCTTCCACATCAAGAGTACCAATGAGATCCGGAACAGAAAACTCCTGCCTCTTATGCTTCAGTAAGGTAGAAAAGTTCCTCCACGAAGGAGGAAGCTTAGTCATGATACCCCCGGCAACAAACTTGTCTAGTAGCATGCAATTGAAGTGCTCAAGTTCTCTAGCAAATAAATGTATCTCATGAGCTTGCTCAACCACGGAGCGCTCTTCAGTCATCCTGTAATCATAGAATTGCTTCATGATGTACAGCTCAGTGCCGGCATCCGAGAGCCCAAACTTGTCCTGAGTGCGTCCCACATATCTTTTCCATTATCATTGACGCATAAGCATCAACTATGTTCTCACCAAGAACACTCAAGAGACCAGCCCTAAACAGGGTATCCATTTTCTAAAAAGCTTGTTCCTGTTGAGCATCATAATCTCCTTCAGGTTTGCCGAGAGTGGCTTCATAGCAACTCATGGTTTGAAACCAAAAGGCCGCTCTCACGCGCCACCTCTTATAGTGGATACCCTCGGACACAGGAGGTCTCATGGAAGCAAAAAAACCACTTGGGGTAAATTGCCTATAATAAGGTTTTTGAATTGTTGGAAATATGAGCAATTTACCAAGTGTTTTACTAACAAAAATACTAGATAAAACATGACTAATATAAAAGAGATAAAACAAGTACTAGTGCTAGAAACTGAAGCAGAACCTCAAACAGAGAGAGTATAAGATCATACGTAGCAGGAGCAGAAGCCCCGGTATCATTCCCGCAACCCGCGGAGCAACGAGGGATACGAAACGAACAGGCAGCAGCCAAAGGGTGCATCGTTCGTATTCGGCTCATTCCCGCAACCCGCGGCGCGGCGCGTCATGTCGAGGCGACGCATGGCAGGTGGCGGAGAGGAGCGCGGGAGGATGTCCCTCTTGTTCTCATGCTCGTACAAGTGGGGAAAGTGTTGGGGAACGTAGTATTTTCAAATTTTCCTACGATCACGCAAGATCTATCTACCAGATGCATACCAACGAGAGGGGAGAGTGTGTCTACGTACCCTCGTAGACCGAAAGCGGAAGCGTTTATCAATGTGGTTGATGTAGTCGTACACCTTCACGATCCGTCCCGATCTAGTACCGAACGTACGGCACCTCCACGTTCAGCACACGTTCAGCTCAATGACGTCCTCGCCTTCTTGATCCAGCAAGAAGGGCGAAGTAGTAGATGAGTTCCGGCAGCACGACGGCGTGGTGACGGTTGTCGATGAAGAACAATCTCTGCAGGGCTTTGCCAAGCAGTACAGAAACTAGACGGAGGATAAACTAGAGGGTCGGGTAGCCGGCACACGGCTTGGTGTATCTTGATGTGTCTTGGGTGCTAGCCCTACCCCTCTATTTATATGTTGAGCCTTGGGGCCGAAACTTGGAGTAAAAGCCTTCACAAAGTCGGTTTCACCCGAAAGGCAAGAGTCCTTCTCGGACTCCAGGGCCAGACGCCAGGGTTCACGGCGTCTGGACCCAGATGCCAGGGACCCTGGCGTCTGGCCCCTAGACTCCGCAAAACTTCCTTTTGCGCTTTCCAAAAACCTTGTGTGCTTTCCCTTTTGGCCCAAATAAAGTGTTCTCGTACCCAAACACTTCGGGAAACATCCGGAACCCCTTCCGATGAATTCCGGAACCCTTCCGGAGGTCAAACACTATTATCCCATATATTAATCTTTATCTCCGGACCATTCCGGAGTTCCTCGTCATGTCCGTGATCACATCCGGGACTCCGAATAACATTCGGTCACCAACATACATAACTCATTAAGTACTATATCGTCAACGAACGTTTAAGCGTGCGGACCCTACGGGTTCGAGAACGATGTAGACATGACCGAGACATCTCTCTGGTCAATAACCAATAGCGGAACCTGGATGCCCATATTGGCTCCTACATATTCTACGAAAATCTTTATCGGTCGAACCGCATAACAACATACGTTGTTCCCTTTGTCATCGGTATGTTACTTGCCCGAGATTCGATCGTCGATATCTCAATACCTTGTTCAATCTCGTTACCGACAAGTCTCTTTACTCGTTCCGTAATACATCATCTTGTGACTAACTCATTAGTCATTTGCTTGCAAGGCTTATTAATATGCGCATTACCGAGAGGGCCCAGAGATACCTCTCCGACACTCAGAGTGACAAATCCTATTCTTGATCTATGCCAACACCACGAACACCTTCGGAGACACCTGTAGAGTATCTTTATAATCACCCAGTTATGTTGTGACGTTTGATAGCACACTAGGTGTTCCTCCGGTATATGGGAGTTGCATAATCTCATAGTCATAGGAACATGTATAAGTCATGAAGAAAGCAATAGCAGCAAAAACTAAACGATCATAGTGCCAAGATAATGGGTATAGTCCATCACATCATTCTCCTAAAGATGTGATCCCGTTGATCAAATGACAACTCATGTCTATGGCTAGGAAACATAATCATCTTTGATCAATGAGCTAGTCTAGTAGAGGCATACTAGGGACACTCTGTTTTGTCTATGTATTCACACATGTACTAAGTTTCTGGTTAACACAATTCTAGCATGAATAATAAACATTTATCATGATATAAGGAAATAAATAATAACTTTATTATTGCCTCTAGGGCATATTTCCTTCAGTCTCCCACTTGCACTATAGTCAATAATCTAGATCACATCACCATGTGATTAACACCAATAGTTCACATCACCATGTGACTAACACCCATAGTTCTCATCGCCATGCGACCAATACCCAAAGGGTTTACTAGAGTCAACAATCTAGTTCACATTGCCATGTGACTAACACCCAAAGAGAACTAAGGTGTGATCATGTTTTGCTTCGTGAGAGAAGTTTAGTCAGCGGGTCTGTTACATTCAGATCTGTATGTATTTTGCAAATTTCTATGTCTACAATGCTCTGCATGGAGCTACTCTAGCTAACTGCTCCCACTTTTAATAGGCATCCTGATTGATACTTAGATTCATCTGGATTAGTGTCAAAGCTTGCATCAGCGTAACTCTTTACGACGAACTCTTTATCACCTCCATAATCGAGAAACATTTCCTTTGTCATCTAGTTACTAAGGATAATTTTGACCACTGTCCAGTGATCTACTCCTAGATCACTATTGTACCTCCTTGCCAAACTCATGGCAAGGTACACAACAGGTTTGGTACACAGCATGGCATACTTTATAGAACCTATGGCTGAGGCATAGGGAATGACTTTCATTCTTTCTCTATCTTCTGTCGAGGTTGGGTTTTGAGTCTTACTCAACTTCATACCTTTTAACTCAGGCAAGAACTCCTTCTCTGACTGATCCATTTTGAACTACTTCAAAATTTGTCAAGGTATGTACTCATTGAAAAAACTTATCAAGCGTCTCGATCTATCTCTATAGATCTTGATGCTCAATATGTAAGCAGCTTCACCGAGGTCTTTCTTTGAAAAACACCTTTCAAACACTCCTTTATGCTTTCCAGAAAATTCTACATCATTTCCGATCGACAATATGTCGTTCACATATACTCATCAGAAAGGTTGTAGTGCTCCCACTCACTTTCTTGTAAATACAGGCTTCTCCAAAAGTCTGATAAAACCATATGCTTTGATCACTTCATCAAAGCGTATATTCCAACTCCGAGATGCTTGCACCAGTCCATAGATGGATCGCTGGAGCTTGCACACTTTGTTAGCACCTTTAGGATCGACAAAACCTTCTGGTTGCATCATATACAACTCTTCTTTGAGATATCCATTCAGGAATGCAGTTTTGACATCCATTTGCCAGATTTCATAACCATAAAATGCGGCAATTGCTAACATGATTTGGACAGACTTAAGCATCGCTACGGGTAAGAAAGTCTCATCGTAGTCAACTCCTTGAACTTGTCGAAACCCTTTCGCAACAAGTCGAGCTTTGTAAACAGTAATATTACCGTCTGCGTTGGTCTTCCTCTTGAAGATCCATTTATTTTCGATGGCTTGCCGATCATCGGGCAAGTCAACCAAAGTCCACACTTTGTTCTCATACATGGATCCCATCTCAGATTTCATGGCCTCTAGCCATTTTGCGGAATCTGGGCTCATCATTGCTTCCTGATAGTTCGTAGGTTCGCCATGGTCTAGTAACATGACTTCCAGAACTGGGTTGCCGTACCACTCTGGTGTGGAACGTACTCTGGTTGATCTATGAAGTTCAGCAGAAATTTGATCTGAAGTTTCAAGATCATCATCACTAGCTTCCTCACTAATTGGTGTAGGAATCACTGGAACTAGTTTCTATGATGTATTACTTTCCAATTCGGGAGAAGGTACAATTACCTCATCAAGTTCCACTTTCCTCCCACTCACTTCTTTCGAGAGAAACTCCTTCTCTAGAAAGGATCCATTCTTAGCAATGAATATCTTGCCTTCGGATCTGTGATAAAAGGTGTACCCCACAGTCTCTTTTGGGTATCCTATGAAGACACATTTCACCGACATGGGTTCGAGCTTATCAGCTTGAAGCTTTTTCACATAAGCATCGCAGCCCCAAACTTTAAGAAACGACAACTTTGGTTTCTTGCCAAACCATAGTTCATAAGGCGTCGTTTCAACAGATTTAGATGGTGCCCTATTTAATGTGAATGCGGCTATCTGTAAAGCATAACCCCAAAAGGATAGTGGTAAATCGGTAAGAGACGTCATAGACCGCACCATATCCAATAAAGTATGGTTACGGCGTTCGGACATACCATTACGTTGTGGTGTTCCGGGTGGCGTGAGTTGTGAAACTATTCCACATTGTTTTAAATGAAGACCAAACTCGTAACACAAATATTAACCTCCACGGTCAGATCGTAGAAACTTTATTTTCTTGTTACGATGATTCTCTACTTATCTCTAAAATTCTTTGAACTTTTCAAATGTTTCAGACTTGTGTTTCATCAAGTAGATATACCCATATCTGCTCAAATCATCAGTGAAGGTCAGAAAATAACGATACCCGCCGCGAGCTTCAACACTCATCGGTCCACATACATCTGTATGTATGATTTCCAACAAATCTGTTGCTCGCTCCATTGCTCCGGAGAATGGTGTTTTAGTCATCTTGCCCATGAGGCATGGTTCGTAAGCACTAAGTGATTCATAATCAAGTGGTTCCAAAAGTCCATCACTATGGAGTTTCTTCATGCGCTTTACACCAATATGACCTAAACGACAGTGCCATAAATAAGTTGCACTATCATTATTAACCTTGCACCTTTTGGCTTCAATATTATGAATATGTGTACCACCACAATCGAGATCCAACAAGAATAGACCACTCTTTAAGGGTGCATGACCATAAAAGATATTATTCATAAAAATATAACAACCATTATTCTCTTATTTAAATGAATAACCTTCTCGCAACAAACAAGATCCAGATATAATGTTCATGCTTAACGCTGGCACCAAATAACAATTATCCAGGTCTAAAACTAATCCCGAAGGTAGATGTAGAGGTAGCGTGCCGACGGCGATCACATCGACTTTGGAACCATTTCCCACGTGCATCGTCACCTCGTCCTTAGCCAATCTTCGTTTAATCTGTAGTCCCTGTTTCGAGTTACAAATATTAGCAACCGAACCGGTATTAAATACCCAGGTACTACTAAGAGTATTAGTAAGGTACACATCAATAACATGTATATCACATATACCTTTGTTCACCTTGCCATCCTTCTTATCCGCCAAATACTTGGGGCAGTTCCGATTCAAGTGTCCAGTCCCTTTGCAGTAGAAGCACTCAGTTTCAGGCTTGGCTCCAGACTTGGGTTTCTTCGCGGGAGTACCAACTGTCTTGCTATTCTTCTTGAAGTTCCCCTTCTTTCCCCTGCCCTTTTTCTTGAAACTAGTGGTCTTGTTAACCATCAACACTTGATGCTCCTTTTTGATTTCTACCTCCGCAGCCTTGAGCATAGCGAAGAGCTTGGGAATTGTCTTTTGCATCCCTTGCATATTATAGTTCATCACGAACCCTTTATAGCTTGGTGGTAGTGATTGAAGAACTCTATCAATAACACTATCCTCGTCAACTTTGCAACCAAGTTGAGTCATATGATTGTAGTACCCACACATTCTGAGCAAGTGTTCACTGATAGAACTATTCTCCTCCATCTTGCAGCTGTAGAACATATTGGAAATCTCATATTTCTCAATCTGGGCATTTGCTTGAAATATTAACTTCAACTCCTGGAACATCTCATATGGTCCATGACGTTCAAAACGTCGTTGATGTCCCGGTTCTAAGCCGTAAAGCATGGCACATTGAACTATCGTGTAGTCATCAGATCGCGTCTGCCAGACGTTCAAAGCGTCTACATTAGCGGGAGGGGGCTTTTCACCTAGCGGTGCTTCAAGGACATAATTCTTCTGTGCAACAATGAGGATAATCCTCAAGTTACGGACCCAGTCCGTGTAATTGCTACCATCATCTTTCAACTTAGCTTTCTCTAGGAATGCATTAAAATTCAAAGGAACGGTAGCACATGCCATTGATCTATAACAACATAGATATGCAAAAACTATCAGGACTAAGTTCATGATAAATTAAAGTTCAATTAATCATATTACTAAAGAACTCCCACTTAGATAGACATCCCTCCGGTCATCTAAATGATCACGTGATCCAAATCAACTAAACCAACGTCCGATCATCACGTGAGATGGAGTAGCTTCAATGGTGAACATCTTATGTTGATCATATCTACTATATGATTCACGCTCGACCTTTCGGTCTCCATCGTTCTGAGACCATATCTGCATATGCTAGGCTCGTCAAGTTTAACCCGAGTATTCTGCGTGTGCAAAACTGGCTTACACTCGTTGTATTTGAACGTAGAGCTTATCACACCCGATCATCATGTGGTGTATCGGCACGACGAACTTTCGCAACGGTGCATACTCAGGGAGAACACTTATACCTTGAAATTTTGTAATAATCTTATAATGCTACCGTCGTTCTAAGCAAAATAAGAAGCAGAATAAGATAAACATCACATGCAAATCAAAATATGTGACATGATATGGCTATCATCATCTTGTGCTGTTGATCTCCATCTCCAAAGCACCGTCATGATCACCTTCGTCACTGGCGCGACACCTTGATCTCCATCGTAGCATCGTTATCGTCTCGCCAACTATTGCTTCTACGACTATTGCTACCACTTAGTGATAAAGTAAAGCAATTACATGGCGATTGCATTTCATACAATAAAGCGAAAACCATATGGCTCCTGCTAGTTGCCGATAACTTTACAAAACATGATCATCTCATACAAAAACGTATAACTCATCATGTCTTGACCATATCACATCACAACATACCCTGCAAAAACAAGTTAGACGTGCTCTACTTTGTTGTTGTAGGTTTTTACGTGGCTGCTACGGGCTTAGCAAGAACCGTTCTTACCTACGCATACAAAAACCACAACGATTTTTCGTCAAGTATGTGATGTTTTAACCTTCACAAGGACCAGGCGTAGCCACACTCGATCCAGCTAAAGTGAGAGAGACAGACACCCACCAGTCACCTTTAAGCAACGAGTGCTCATAACGGTGAAACCAGTCTTGCGTAAGCGTACGCGTAATGTTGGTCCGGGCCGCTTCATCTCACAATACCGCCGAAGCAAAGTATGACATGCTGGTAAGCAGTATGACTAGTATCGTCCACAACTCACTTGTGTTCTACTCATGCATATCATCTACGCATAGACCTGGCACATGATGCCACTGTTGGGGAACGTAGTATTTTAAATTTTTCCTACGATCACGCAAGATCTATCTACCAGATGCATAGCAATGAGAGGGGAGAGTGTGTCTACGTACCCTCGTAGACCGAAAGCGGAAGCGTTTATCAACGTGGTTGATGTACAGACACCTTCACGATCCGTCCCGATCTAGTACCGAACGTACGGCACCTCCGCGTTCAGCACACGTTCACCTCGATGACGTCCTCGCCTTCTTGATCCAGCAAGACGGGCGAAGTAGTAGATGAGTTCCGGCAGCACGACGGTGTGGTGACGGTTGTTGATGAAGAACAATCACTGCAGGGCTTTGCCAAGCACTACAGAAACTAGACGGAGGATAAACTAGAGGGTCGGGGTAGCCGGCAAAAGGCTTGGTGTATCTTGATGTGTCTTCGGTGCTAGCCCTACCCCTCTATTTATATGTTGAGCATTGGGGTCGAAACTTGGAGTAAAAGCCTTCACAAAGTCGGTTTCACCCGAAAGGCAAGAGTCCTTCTCGGACTCCAGGGCCAGACGCTAGGGTTCCCGACGTCTGGACCCAGACGCCAGGGACCCTGGCATCTGGCCCCTGGACTCCGCAAAACTTCCTTTTGCGCTTTCCAAAAACCTTGTGTGCTTTCCCTTTTGGCCCAAATAAAGTGTTCTCGTGCCCAAACACTTCGGGAAACATCTGGAACCCCTTCCGGTGAATTCCGGAACCCTTCCAGAGGTCAAACACTATTATCCCATATATTAATCTTTATCTCCAGACCATTCCGGAGTTCCTCGTCATGTCTGTGATCACATCCGGGACTCCGAATAACATTCGGTCACCAACATACATAACTCATTAAGTACTATATCATCAACGAACGTTTAAGCGTGCGGACCCTACGGGTTCGAGAACTATGTAGACATGACCGAGACATCTCTCTGGTCAATAACCAATAGCGGAACCTGGATGCCCATATTGGCTCCTACATATTCTACGAAGATCTTTATCGATCGAACCGCATAACAACATATGTTGTTCCTGTTGGGGAACGTAGTATTTTAAAATTTTCCTACGATCACGCAAGATCTATCTACCAGATGCATAGCAACGAGAGGGGAGAGTGTGTCTACGTACCCTCGTAGACCGGGAGCGGAAGCGTCAAGTGACGCGGTTGATGTTGTCGAACTTCTTCGCGATCCAACCGATCAAGCACCGAACGTACGGCACCTCCGTGTTCAGCACACGTTCAGCTTGATGACGTCCCACGAGCTCTTGATCCAGTTGAGCTTCACGGGAGAGTTTCGTCAGCACGACGGCGTGGTGACGGATATGATGTGTTCACCGGCGCAGGGCTTCGCCTAAGCTCCGCGACGGTACGACCGAGGTGTGATTCTGTGGAGGGGGGCATCGCACACGGCTAAAACAATTCAACTTGTGTGTCTTTGGGTGCCCCCCTGCCCCCGTATATAAAGGAGCAAGGGAGGAGGGCCGGCCAACTCTCTATGGTGCGGCTAGGAAGGGACTCCTACTAGGAATAGGATTGCAATCCTATTCCTAGTAGGATTCACCGAAAGGAAGAAGGGGGAAAGGAATAGGAGAGGTGGCGCCCCCCCAATCCTAGTCCAACTAGGATTCCTAGGTGGGGGCACCGGCCAGCCCTATGGACTGCCTCTCGCTCACCCTTTAGGCCCACTATGGACCATTCCCTCTCGTAGGGGGTTCCGGTAACCCCCTCCGGCATTCCCGATAAATCCGAAACTTTTCCGGTATACTTCCGGTGTCCGAATATAGCCGTCCAATATATCAATCTTTATGTCTCGGACATTCCGAGACTCCTCGTCATGTCCGTGATCTCATCCGGGACTCCGAACTACCTTCGGTACATCAATACTCAAAAACTCATAATAATGATCGTCATCAAACGTTAAGCGTGCGGACCCTACGGGTTCGAGAACTATGTAGACATGACCGAGACTCATCTCTGGTCAATAACCAATAGCGGAACCTGGATGTTCATATTGGCTCCTACATATTCTACGAAGATCTTTTATCGGTCAGAACCGCATAACAACATACGTTGTTCCTTTTGTCAAACGTTATGTTACTTGCCCGAGATTCGATCGTCGGTATCTTTATACCTAGTTCAATCTCGTTTACTGGCAAGTCTCTTTACTCGTTCCGTAACACATCATCTCGTGACTAACTCATTAGTCTTTTGCTTGCAAGGCTTATTATGATGTGTGTTACCGAGAGGGCCCAGAGATACCTCTCCGACACTCGGAGTGACAAATCCTAATCTTGATCTATGCCAACACCACGAATACTTTCGGAGACACCTGTAGAGCATCTTTATGATCACCCAGTTACGTTGTGACGTTTGATAGCACACAAGGTGTTCCTACGGTATTCGGGAGTTGCATAATCTCATAGTCATAGGAACATGTATAAGTCATGAAGAAAGCAATAGCAGTTAAACTAAACGATCATAGTGCTATGCTAACGGATGGGTCTTGTCCATCACATCATTCTCCTAATGATGTGATCCCTTTGATCAAATGACAACTCATGTCTATGGCTAGGAAACATAACCATCTTTGATCAATGAGCTAGTCTAGTAGAGGCATACTAGGGACATACTGTTTTGTCTATGTATTCACACATGTATTAAGTTTCCGTTTAATACAATTCTAGCATGAATAATAAACATTTATCATGATATAAGGAAATAAATAATAACTTTATTATTGCCTCTAGGGCATATTTCCTTCAGTCTCCCACTTGCACTAGAGTCAATAATCTAGCTCACATCGCCATGTGATTTAATACCGATAGTTCACATCGTTATGTGACCAACACCCAAAAGGTTTACTAGAGTCAATAATCTAGTTCACATCGCTATGTGATTAACACCCAAGAGTAATAAGGTGTGATCATGTTTTGCTTGTGAGAGAAGTTTAGTCAACGGGTCTGTCATATACACATCCCTATGTATTTCGCAAATTTCTATGTCTACAATGCTCTGCATGGAGCTACTCTAGCTAATTGCTCCCACTTTCAATACGCATCCAGATTGATACTTAGAGTCATCTGGTTTTAGTGTCAAAGTTTGCATCGGCGTAACCCTTTTACGACGAACTCTTTATCACCTCCATAATCGAGAAATATTTCCTTAGTCATCCAATTACTAAGGATAATTTTGACCGCTGTACAGTGATCTACTCCTGGATCACTATTGTACTTCCCTGTCAAACTCTTGGCAAGGTACACAACGTGTTTTGTACACAGCATGGCATACTTTATAGAACCTATGGCTGAGGCACAGGGAATGACTTTCATTCTCTCTATATTTTTCTGCCGTGGTCTGGCTTTGAGTCTTACTCAACTTCACACCTTACAAGTCAGGCAAGAACTTCTTCTTTGACTGATCCAATTTTTGAACTATTCCAAAATCTTATCAAGGTATGTACTCATCGAAAGTCTTATCAAGCGTCTTGATCTATCTATATAGATCTTGATGCTCAATATGTAAGCAGCTTCACCGAAGTCTTTCTTTGAAAAACTCCTTTCAAACACTCCTTTACGCTTTCCAGAAAATTCTACATCATTTCCGATCGACAATATGTCATTCACATATACTTATCAAAAAGGTTGTAGTGCTCCCACTCACCTTTTGTAAATACAGGCTTCTCCAAAAGTCTGTATAAAACCATATGCTTTGATCACCTCATCAAAGCGTATATTCCAACTCCGAGACGCTTGCACCAGTCCATAGATGGATTTCTGGAGCTTGCATAATTTGTTAGCACCTTTTGGATCGACAAAACCTTCTGGTTGCATCATATACAACTCTTCTTTGAGATATCCATTTAGGAATGCAGTTTTGACATCCATTTGCCAGATTTCATAATCATAAAATGCGGCAATTGCTAACATGATTCGGACAGACTTAAGCATCGCTACAGGTGAGAAAGTCTCATCGTAGTCAACTCCTTGAACTTGTCGAAAACCTTTCGCAACAAGTCGAGCTTTGTAAACAGTAATATTACCGTCTGCGTCGGTCTTCCTCTTGAAGATCCATTTATTTTCGATGGCTTGCCGATCATCGGGCAAGTCAACCAAAGTCCACACTTTGTTCTCATACATGGATCCCATCTCAGATTTCATGGCTTCAAGCCATTTTGCGGAATCTGGGCTCATCATCGCTTCCTCATAGTTCGTAGGTTCATCATGGTCTAGTAACATGATTTCCAGAACTAGGTTGCCGTACCACTCTGGTGCGGAACGTACTCTGGTTGATCTACGACATTCAGCAGAAACTTGATCCGAAGTTTCATGATCATTATCATCAACTTCCTCACTAATTGGTGTAGGAATCACTGGAACAATTTCCTGTGATGTACTACTTTCCAATATGGGAGAAGGTACAATTACCTCATCAAGTTCTACTTTCCTCCCACTCACTTCTTTCGAGAGAAACTCTTTTTCTAGAAAGGATCCGTTCTTAGCAACGAATATTTTGCCTTCGGATCTGTGATAGAAGGTGTACCCAACAGTCTCTTTTGGGTATCCTATGAAGACACATTTCTCCGACTTGGGTTCGAGCTTATCAGGTTGAAGTGTTTTCACATAAGCATCGCAGCCCCAAACTTTAAGAAACGACAACTTTGGTTTCTTGCCAAACCATAGTTCATAAGGTGTCGTATCAACGGATTTAGATGGTGCCCTATTTAACGTGAATGCAGCTGTCTCTAAAGCATAACCCCAAAACGATAGTGGTAAATCGGTAAGAGACATCATAGATCGCACCATATCTAATAAAGTGCGGTTACGACGTTCGGACACACCATTACGCTGTGGTGTTCCAGGTGGCGTGAGTTGTGAAACTATTCCACATTGTTTCAAATGAAGACCAAACTCGTAACTCAAATATTCTCCTCCACGATCAGATCGTAGGAACTTTATTTTCTTGTTACGATGATTCTCTACTTCACTCTGAAATTCTTTGAACTTTTCAAATGTTTCAGACTTGTGTTTCATTAAGTAGATATACCCATATCTGCTTAAATCATCAGTGAAGGTCAGAAAATAACGATACCCGCCGCGAGCATCAACACTCATTGGTCCACATACATCAGTATGTATGATTTCCAACAAATCTGTTGCTCGTTCCATAGTTCCGGAGAACGGAGTTTTAGTCATCTTGCCCATGAGGCATGGTTCGCAAGCACCAAGTGATTCATAATCAAGTGATTCCAAAAGTCCATCATTATGGAGTTTCTTCATGCGTTTTACACCAATATGACTTAAACGGCAGTGCCACAAATAAGTTGCACTATCATTATTAACCTTGCATCTTTTGGCTTCAATATTATGAATATGTGTATCACACGATCGAGATCCAACAAAATATTTTCATTGGGTGTATGACCATAGAAGGTTTTATTCATGTAAACAGAACAACAATTATTCTCTAACTTACATGAATAACCGTATTGCGATAAACATGATCAAATCACATTCATGCTCAACACAAACACCAAATAACAGTTATTTAGGTTCAACACTAATCCCGAAAGTATAGGGAGTGTGCGATGATGATCATATCAATCTTGGAACTGTTTCCAATACACATCGTCACTTCATCCTTTAACTAGTTTATGTTCATTATGCAACTCCCACTTCGAGTTACTACTCTTTAGCAACTGAACCAATATCAAATACCGAGGGGTTGCTATGAACACTAGTAAAATACACATTAATAATCTGTATATCAAATATACCTTTGTTCACTTTGCCATCCTCCTTATCCGCCAAGTATCTAGGGCAGTTCCACTTTTAGTGACCATTTCCTTTGCAGTATAAGCACTTGTTTCAGGCTTGAGTTTAGCTTTGGGTTTCTTCACGGGAGTGACAACTTGCTTGTCATTCTTCTTGAAGTTCCCCTTCTATCCCTTTGCCCTTTACTTGAAACAAGTGGTCTTGTTAACCATCAACACTTGATGCTTTTTCATGATTTCTACCTTCGCCTATTTTAGTATCGCGAAGAGCTGGGAATTCCTTTCGTCATCCCTTGCATATTATAGTTCATCACGAAGTTCTACTAACTTGGTGATAGTGACTAGAGAACTTTGTCAATTACTATCTTATTTGGAAGATTAACTCCCACTTGATTAAAGTAATTGTAGTACCCAGACAATCTGAGCACATGCTCACTGGTTGAGCTATTCTCCTCCATCTTGTAGGCAAAGTACTGTCAGAGGTCTTATACCTCTTGACACGGGCATGAGTATGAAATACTAATTTCAACTCTTGGAACATCTTATATGCTCCGTGGCGTTCAAAACGTTTTTTAAGTCCCGGTCATAAGCCGTAAAGCATGGTGCACTAAACTATCAAGTAGTCATCATACCGAGCTTTTGTCAAAACGTTCATAACGTCTACATCTGCTCCTGCAATAGGTCTGTCACCTAGCGGTGCATCAAGGACATATTTCTCTGTGCAGCAATAAGGATAATCCTCAGGTTACGGACCCAGTCCGTGTAATTGCTACCATCATCTTTCAACTTAGCTTTCTCTAGGAATGCATTAAAATTCAAAGGAACGGTAGCACGGGCCATTGATTTACAACGACATAGATATGCAAAACTATCAGGACTAAGTTCATGATAAATTAAAGTTCAATTTAATCATATTAATTTAAAGAACTCCCACTTAGATAGACATCCCTCTGGTCATCTAAATGATCACGTGATCCAAATCAACTAAACCATGTCCGATCATCACGTGAGATGGAGTAGTTTTCAATGGTGAACATCTTATGTTGATCATATCTACTATATGATTCACGCTCGACCTTTCGGTCTCCAGTGTTCCGAGGCCATATCTGTATATGCTAGGCTCGTCAAGTTTAACCCGAGTATTCTGCGTGTGCAAAACTGGCTTACACCCGTTGTATTTGAACGTAGAGCTTATCACACCCGATCATCACGTGGTGTCTCGGCACGACGAACTTTCGCAACGGTGCATACTCAGGGAGAACACTTATACCTTGAAATTTAGTAAGGGATCATCTTATAATGCTACCGTCGTTCTAAGCAAAATAAGAAGCATAATAAGATAAACATCACATGCAATCAAAATATGTGACATGATATGGCCATCATCATCTTGTGCTTTTGATCTCCATCTTCAAAGCACCGTCATGATCACCTTCGTCACCGGCTTGACACCTTGATCTTCATCGTAGCATCGTTGTCGTCTTGCCAACTATTGCTTCCATGACTATCGCTACCGCTTAGTGATAAAGTAAAGCAATTACATGGCGATTGCATTTCATACAATAAAGCGACAACCATATGGCTCCTACCAGTTGCCGATAACTTTACAAAACATGATCATTTCATACAAAACCGTATAACTCATCATGTCTTGACCATATCACATCACAACATGCCCTGCAAAAACAAGTTAGACGTCCTCTACTTTGTTTGTTGCAAGTTTTACGTGGCTGCTACGGGCTTAGCAAGAACCGTTCTTACCTACGCATACAAAACCACAACGATGTTTCGTCAAGTATGTGCTGTTTTAACCTTCACAAGGACCGGGCGTAGCCACACTTGATTCAGCTAAAGTGAGAGAGACAGACACCCGCCAGTCACCTTTAAGCAACGAGTACTCGTAACGGTGAAACCAGTCTCGCGTAAGCGTACGCGTAATGTCGGTCCGGGCCGCTTCATCTCACAATACCGCCGAAGCAAAGTATGACATGCTGGTAAGCAGTATGACTAGTATCGTCCACAATCTCATTGTGTTCTACTCGTGCATATCATCTACGCATAGACCTGGCTCATGATGCCACTGTTGGGGAACGTAGTATTTTTAAAATTTTCCTACGATCACGCAAGATCTATCTACCAGATGCATAGCAACGAGAGGGGAGAGTGTGTCTACGTACCCTCGTAGACCGGGAGCGGAAGCGTCAAGTGACGCGATTGATGTTGTCGAACTTCTTCGCGATCCAACCGATCAAGCACCGAACGTACGGCACCTCCGTGTTCAGCACACGTTCAGCTTGATGACGTCCCACAAGCTCTTGATCCAGTTGAGCTTCACGGGAGAGTTTCATCAGCATGACGGCGTGGTGACGGATATGATGTGTTCACCGGCGCAGGGCTTCGCCTAAGCTCCGTGACGGTACGACCGAGGTGTGATTCTGTGGAGGGGGGCACCGCACACGGCTAAAACAATTCAACTTGTGTGTCTTTGGGTGCCCCCCTGCCCCCGTATATAAAGGAGCAAGGGAGGAGGGCCGGCCAACTCTCTATGGTGCGGCTAGGAAGGGACTCCTACTAGGAATAGGATTGCAATCCTATTCCTAGTAGGATTCACCGAAAGGAAGAAGGGGGAAAGGAATAGGAGAGGTGGCGCCCCCCCAATCCTAGTCCAACTAGGATTCCTAGGTGGGGGCGCCGGCCAGCCCTATGGGCTGCCTCTCTCTCACCCTTTAGGCCCACTATGGACCATTCCCTCTCGTAGGGGGTTCCGGTAACCCTCTCCGGCATTCCCGATAAATCCGGAACTTTTCCGGTATACTTCTGGTGTCCGAATATAGCCGTCCAATATATCAATCTTTATGTCTCGGACATTCCGAGACTCCTCATCATGTCCGTGATCTCATCCGGGACTCCGAACTACCTTCGGTACATCAATACTCAAAAACTCATAATACCGATCGTCATCAAACGTTAAGCGTGCGGACACTACGGGTTCGAGAACTATGTAGACATGACCGAGACTCATCTCTGGTCAATAACCAATAGCGGAACCTGGATGTTCATATTGGCTCCTACATATTCTACGAAGATCTTTTATCGGTCAGAACCGCATAACAACATACGTTGTTCCTTTTGTCCAACGGTATGTTACTTGTCCGAAATTCGATCGTCGGTATCTTTATACCTAGTTCAATCTCGTTTACTGGCAAGTCTCTTTACTCGTTCCGTAACACATCATCTCGTGACTAACTCATTAGTCTTTTGCTTGCAAGGCTTATTATGATGTGTGTTACCGAGAGGGCCCAGAGATACCTCTCCGACACTCGGAGTGACAAATCCTAATCTTGATCTATGCCAACACCACGAATACTTTCGGAGACACCTGTAGAGCATCTTTATGATCACCCAGTTACGTTGTGACGTTTGATAGCACACAAGGTGTTCCTACGGTATTCGGGAGTTGCATAATCTCATAGTCATAGGAACATGTATAAGTCATGAAGAAAGCAATAGCAGTTAAACTAAACGATCATAGTGCTATGCTAACGGATGGGTCTTGTCCATCACATCATTCTCCTAATGATGTGATCCCTTTGATCAAATGACAACTCATGTCTATGGCTAGGAAACATAACCATCTTTGATCAATGAGCTAGTCTAGTAGAGGCATACTAGGGACATACTGTTTTGTCTATGTATTCACACATGTATTAAGTTTCCGTTTAATACAATTCTAGCATGAATAATAAACATTTATCATGATATAAGGAAATAAATAATAACTTTATTATTGCCTCTAGGGCATATTTCCTTTAGTTCCCTTTGTCATCGGTATGTTACTTGCCATAGATTCGATCGCCGGTATCTCAATACCTAGTTCAATCTCATTACTGGCAAGTCTCTTTACTCGTTCCGTAATACATCATCTTGTGACTAACTCATTAGTCATTTTCTTTCAAGACTTATTATGATGTGCATTACCGAGAGGGCCCAAAGATACCTCTCCGACACTCGGAGTGACAAATCCTATTCTTGATCTATGCCAACACCACGAACACCTTCGGAGACACCTGTAGAGTATCTTTATAATCACCTAGTTATGTTGTGACATTTGATAGCACACTAGGTGTTCCTCCGGTATACGGGAGTTGCATAATCTCATAGTCATAGGAACATGTATAAGTCATGAAGAAAGCAATAGCAGCAAAATATAAACGATCATAGTGCTAAGCTGATGGGTCTAGTCCATCACATCATTCTCCTAATGATGTGATCCCGTTGATCAAATGACAACTCATGTCTATGGCTAGGAAACATAATCATCTTTGATCAATGAGCTAGTCTAGTAGAGGCATACTAGGGACACTCTGTTTTGTCTATGTATTCACACATGTACTAAGTTTCCGGTTAATACAATTCTAGCATGAATAATAAACATTTATCATGATATAAGGAAATAAATAATAACTTTATTATTGCCTCTAGGGCATATTTCCTTCAAAAAGGACATCCCTTATAAGGAGGTCCAACTCCCTCTAAACTAGCAATGTGGGACTAAATTTTAGTAGTGCCCCTTGCCTTGCACGAATGGGCTAAGTGGGCCTTTAGTATTTATTAGGAATTTCTGAAATTATCATTGGGCTGGCCCATAAGTAGATAAAATTCCAGCAGTACATGCATGTTTCTAATGATCTCTTTGGCAAATCACAAATGCTTATTAGTTCTAGGCTTGTAGTGTCTGTTAAAGTTGCATGTTTCACTATAGAACGCGTATTCTAACCTGCTATCGAGCGTGTGTGTCGAATTGTGGGCTGATGTGTATGTCTAAGTTATTAGTTGTAGGCTTCTAGCGTCTGTTAAAGTTGCTAATATTCTTTCAGCTTCCATGCAATAGCTTTTTGTCTAAAATCATCGATGCTTGGTGTGCCATTTGAGATGCAGATCTTTGTTAAGACCCCCACTGGCAGGACCACCACTCTTGATGTTGAGAGTTCAAATACTATCGATATCGTGAAGACTAAGATTCGTGACAAGGAGGGTACCCCTCCATACCAACAACATTTCATATTTGCTGGCAAGCAACTAGAGGACGGCCACACCTTGGCCGATGAACGCATCCAAAAGAATTCACATTCATCTTGTCCCCCGCATTCGCGGAGGGATGGAGATTTCTGTGGAGACCCTTAACAACAAGTTGGTTGTTCGGCTCGCTCATTGACGAGTGAGTGCATGGTCGTACCTGGAAGATCGATCATGCATCAACAGTAAAAAAAACTGAAATTAGTAAATGGAGAATCATATATAATCTCTCCTTTCCAATTTATTAGACCCACCAAAAACTTTGCCGAGTCCCCGACGGATGACCCTCGGGAAAGTCTTCTTTTTGGGGCCGAGTACCCTTAGCCGAGAACTACACTCGGCAAACTCCCGAGTGTAAAACGGCTTTCACCGAGTTTTTTGGGCACTCGGGAAACTCGGAAATTCCAGAAGTGGCTAGCACATAATGCACAGGCAAAACTGCACAAGCAATTGCTGGCTAGAAGTATTTGGAGGCAAGAATCCTCACGCAATTGCTAGCTAGAAGTATCTAGATAACAATCCACAAAAGTATATCCATGCGATACACATGATCGCATGCAAAAAAGAACAAGGCATGGCTGTGGCAACCGACCTAGTAACCACAAGCATAATGTTATCTAGACTTTTTTTAAAGACACCTACATCACAAACTAGGATATTATGTAGCATGTTCCACCGGTCGTCCCTCATATCGTTGATAGTAGTCAAATAACAACAAATTTCAACCCAACAAGTGGCTACCAGGGTGGAGGCGGGCATGCCCTTGGAGTTTCTGCATGTGAGTATGAGTAAACTGCATGATCAGATCCAACCTTTGATTTCCACAAACAGGACCAAGGTGACTAAGGCACCCCCTAGACGAGAAGAGCCCGACACACGGCTTTGATCCTGAAAGATCAATAGGCACCAGTTAGTTGCATTCTAGACACGAAAAGGCATGAAGAATTCATTGTTACCAGAGCATGAATAGTATATTCGGTATCAGATCACTAACGACACTAATTGGACTAGTATGCAGAAAGTATAGATTTCAGACAGGGCTACATCTTTAAGAAATGGTGTGGTTTGGCATGGCATGACTAGTTTATTAAATAGATGACACTGCAGGGCGAGAGAGTGACTCAAGGTAGATGCATTGGAATATCAAGTAGAAGCAATGATCACAAAAAAGATACAACAAAAGGTAGAAGACCATACGGGGAAGAGTACAAAAAAACCAAATGGTTATCTACTCAGTAATGCACATCAATCATATTGATGTGAATTTACGACTATCGCGACGCGAGGTGTTGACGACGTCTCGTAGGATCGTTGCGCTGGGCATGTGGGGCTGCGGTTGGCGGTGGTGGTCTAGATCCGATCGGTCAGATGTGTTGGCCGTCTGCGTGTGCGGTACCGGCCGGCGATGCTATAATCTTCGGTTGGCGGTGGTGATCTTGATCCGATCGGTCAGATGGTGATAACTGTAGATTGTTCTGCAGCGACTTTCTACGGATCCACGACAAAGGAGGTCATCGGAAAGACTTCGGGAGGTTTTATCTCTTGATCTGATAGATGACTTCAGTGGTGTGTTACAAATTATGAATGGTGACTTGACACGGAGTGATAGTCGTGGAGTGGCAGCGGTCCAACTGTAGCTGTCGGGATTGCGGAAAAGAGGTGGCGACAACACTTGTGTGACTTGGATGGTGGTGCTGCGTGCACCCAGTCTCGAGTTCCGGGGTGAATGCCTAGGCCAGACCCGAGTGGTTATACCTGACAATACGATGTTTTTTTTTAAGTTGTTACCTTGTTGGAGGCATTGCTCGGATACGCTCGGACTCGTTCTTCATGGTGAAAACTTAGATTCTGGCTTTTATGGTTGGATCCGGTGATGGCGGCGCTTGAGTGTCGATCACTTCCTGAAGGCGTTGCCGTTGAAGATTCTCATCATCAATGTGGTGATCCAATGGTTGGTGCGGATATGGCCTCATTTGTAATTTGTCGATCACTGATCTAATCGCTTTAGGGCTTTTTTCTTTTTTTTCCTCGTCTGCGCATAGGTTTTAGTCTTATCACTTTGCTAGTTGCCGGTGTTTTTTTGTGTGTGTGTTGGGTTGGTTATGTGCATCCTAATTATGCAGAGACCGGGTATATGCTCATTGTGTTATATATCTTCTTAATGCTTCATTTTAAGCCAATAAAATCCATCCTTTATTGAAAAAACTGCTTTTGTACATGAAAACATATTTCCAGTCCAAAATTTGGGCAATGGGTTTACTCGTTGACTTATTGCGAGGGTTTGGTATAAACTAGTTAAGCGTAAAGTATAGTTTATACCGTCAACAACAATATAATACTCAAACTCTCATAGCTAATCAATACACGTACATATACACTGTGGCAAGAAATTAAAATTGGGTTCACTTGAATCCAACTACATAACACTACTCCGCCTCTGGACCAGAACACTGACCGACGATGGCGAATGTCCCGTAGCCGTCCACGTCGTTACGGCACCGTTGCGCTCATGTCATTACCGACCATCATCCATGGGTGGAGCTAGGAATTTTTTAAATGGGTGCACTCATGATTTGAGTATTAACTACCTATTGAACTATATTAGGTCATCTCATAGTAAGAAAATAAATAGTGGCAAATATATGTGTA
The DNA here is from genome assembly GCA_902687465.1 of Secale cereale. Classification (NCBI taxonomy): domain Eukaryota; kingdom Viridiplantae; phylum Streptophyta; class Magnoliopsida; order Poales; family Poaceae; genus Secale; species Secale cereale. The sequence goes on from LR738714.1 coordinate 665,601,555, forward strand.
AGGTGTGTGTGTGTGGGGGGGGGGGGGGGCTATTGTCCCCAACCTTGGATGTTAGCCCAAACTACTGACGAGTAGCTAGTTGTCCAAGGATCAACCAAACAGTGGAGTGACAACCTAAACTACAGCTAGTGTAAGCTAGCAGAACACACACACATACACTGAGATGGAGCTGCTCGTACTAGCTTTATATATGTAGCTGAGTGGCTTGTTGCCTTGCTTCTGATCGGAGTGGAATACCTACAACCGGAGGTACACAGCTCTTTTTATAGTTGCTACGAACCGACTAAGAGCTAAAAATATCTGCTAGTGCTGAGGTGAGCACATGCGTCACATGCTAGCTTCACTAGTAAGCTACGGTCCTTGCTGACCAAGTTTAGTGCTGCCGACATGCAGCTGTACCATTTTACTTCTAGGCTAAGTGTCCCCAACCTTGGAAATATATAACGTGGCGCTGTGGAGTCTTTCTGTACACGCCTTTCTTCATGTAGATCACGTACCGGCATCGCGGAGATTCCGCGTCCAGGGCTGAGTGATCCATCGTGTGGCGCTGTGGAGTCTCTCTGTACACTCCTTTCTTCATGTAGATCACGTACCGGCATCGCGGAGATTTGATGGCGCCGCGTCCAGGGCTGAGTGAGCCATCGTGTGGTTACCGCTTCCATCCTACGCCACCATGGCGTCCACCGGAATTCCCCCAGGCCCCACCAGCATCTACAGCAGCCGTCGCTCCCTAGTGCCAAGCCAGTGTGGGTACCGAGCCCCCGGCCGAGCCCACGCCCCCCGTGTTGATTTTCCGAACATATCAGTTTGTATGTAATTTTCACCTGTGACTACTCACAACCATGTTCTAGTATATCTCTAAAAAAATTCAGATGCTAAGCAGGACAAATAGAGAGGGAGAGAGATAAATCTGAACATAGTTCTGAAGATTCAAATGAATAAGGTCATCAGTACCTCTTGTTCTTTGCTCGAGATATGCAACAGCTAAAGTACAAGAATGCATATTGTATGCCTTAATCAGACTAGACATGAACAGGGAGAAAAACAAATTAGAAAGGGGTAATCCGATTTATTTTGGCGTAATCCGATGGGTTGGAAGTTAATGAGTGCAGAAGAAATAGGCCTCCAATTAGATGGCACGATTTAGGCGAAATTTAGACAACAAATTGGTATTGCAAAAGAGGAGCGGGATTACCTAGTTTGCATTATCCAACACTCTCCACTTCTTGAGATGCTCACTCTTCAGCTTGGTGGTATAAAGGAATGTTCTGTGTATAAGGTATCGTCACATATGTGCTATTGTATTACTGAATGTTTTTCATTGTATATAACCTCACTGCAAGAGGGGCCCAAAAAACAATAGAACAATCATTCATATGTGCCGAAAAAGGGTTTCACCCGCTTTGTATACAAAGCAACCAACCAAACCATACATGGATACAGTGGCGGAGGACTCCGGTGGGCAGGGTATGGCAGCCGCCATACCTAGATTTTGGGCAAAATAAAATTTATACGTATGTATCTATCGATCGGCATGCTCGGACTCGTTCGACCGCAGCCAGCGCTCGCCTGATGGGCCGACACATCCAGGCTGTTGGGCCTCTGCTAGTAGCCGGTGCCCGGTGGAGATTGACCACGCACGCATGGTCGATTCGATCGAGCGCCCGCGCCCACGAGGCAAAAAAAAAAGACGCTCACGCACGCTCCCCAGAGGCGTCGAACCCTAAGCTAGCGCGGCGGCGGCGGCGGCGGCTGGCCAGGTCGCGAGGACCTGGCGGGTGACCGACGACGGCGGCGGCCGATGACGGTGGAAGGCTCGTGGGTTAGAGGGATGCGGCAGCAAGTTCCAGCGGCGGCTCCAACACGGCTCCGGTGAAGGCAAGGCTCCGGTGATGGTAGCAACCGACGGCTCCGGCGGCGGCAGTTGGCATTTTCCTGGTAATTCCCCATGCCGAACCAGAGGACTAATTGCAGCCGCCGCTAGTGTACTATGCACTGTATGCACAACTTTTTGTTTTTGATGATTATACGTTTATACACGTACAAGGTAATAAGATGTCCAACCGATGTTGTTCTGTCCAGAATCCAGATTAGTAGAAGATGGATAGAAAGGGGAATTTACTAGCAAATCCAAAGAAAGGGGAATGGACTAGCAAACCGAAAGTGCCTTTTTGCTCCCGGGCTCAAATGAGCCCGGTGAAAAGTAAAATCGAAAAAAAATCGAAAAAAATTCAAAAAAATTCAAACTTTTTTTTGGATGAAACATTGACAAAAGTTCTAAGTGCATGCAAAAATTCGTCAAGGAATCACATTCCTAGAAGGCGTGCCAAAAAAAACAAAATCAGTGCTCCAAAATGCTTTTGAAAGTAGCATTTTCAGAGTACTGATTTTGTTTTTTTTGGCATGCCTTCTAGGAATGTTATTTCATGACGAATTTTTGCATGCACTTAGAACTTTTGTCAATGTTTCACCCAAAAAAAAGTTTGGAATTTTTTGAATTTTTTTCGAACTTTTTTCAATTTTACTGTTCACCCAGGCTCATTTGAGCCCGGGAGCAGATACTCCACGTCCCTAGCAAACTTCTTTTCTAGGTTCAACCTGAAAAAGCTTGCCAGGCTCACACAAATTTATCATGATGATTTTTCTGATTATGAATGTGAACATATAGAAGATAACCTTAATCTATTCATTATCCATACGACAAGAATTGATGACTTTAGAGCTTGTCATGATATTGCAAGCCTAGCTAAAATGATGGTTGAACTTGAAAGGCACGTCATGTTTTCTACTATTTATCGCTTCATTGAGTTGGCATTGCTATTACCGGTAGCGACGGCAACAGTTGAAAGGGCCTTCACATCAATGAAAATCATCAAGATTGAATTGCGCAGTAAGATGACCGATGGTTGGCTTAATGACTTGATGGTTTGTTATATTGAACCAGAGATCTTCAAAAGTATTGATTTAGCTAAAATTAAGGAAGATTTTCAGAATGAGGGTAGGGCATTGTCATTTCCTAGGTCTTCTAGACGCCATTGAAAGCCTCATTATCGGTATGTTTTAGGCTGTTTTCCAATTGAAACATGCCGACATTTTCATTGTATTTGGTTTTTCGTTTGTAATGTGTATTGACTCTTTTGATTTGCATCAAAAGAATTCTTTTAACAAGACTTCGCCACACCTTAATTTTTTTTCGTCCTCCGCCTCTGCATGGATAGGTGCTGGGGTGGTGGTGCATGGCCGTTCTTAGTTGGTGGTGCGATTTGTCTGGTTAATTCCGTTAACGAACGAGACCTCAGCCTGCTAACTAGCTATGCGGAGCCATCCCTCCGCAGCTAGCTGCTTAGAGGGACTATCGTCGTTTAGGCGACGGAAGTTTGAGGCAATAACAGGTCTGTGATGCCCTTAGATGTTCTGGGCCGCACGCGCGCTACACTGATGTATTCAACGAGTATATAGCCTTGACCGACAGGCCCGGTTAATCTTGGGAAATTTCATCGTGATGGGGATAGATCATTGCAATTGTTGGTCTTCAACGAGGAATGCCTAGTAAGCGCGAGTCATCAGCTCGCGTTGACTACGTCCCTGTCCTTTATACACACCACCCGTCGCTCCTACCGATTGAGTGGTCCGGTGAAGTGTTCGGATCGCGGCGACGGGGGCGGTTCGCCGCCCCCGACGTCGCGAGAAGTCCATTGGACCTTATCATTTAGAGGAAGGAGAAGTCGTAACAAGGTTTCCGTAGGTGAACCTGCGAAAGGATCATTGTCGTGACCCTGACCAAAACAGACCGCGCACGCGTCATCCAATCCGTCGGCGACGGCACCGTCCGTCGCTGGGCCTATGCCTCGGCCACCTCCCCTCCACGGAGTGGGTGGGGGCTCGAGGCAAAAGAACCCATGGCGCCGAAGGCATCAAGGAACATTGTGCCTAACACGGGGCCAGCTAGCCATCACTCATGTTGCAAAGCTATTTAATCCACACGACTCTCGGCAACGGATATCTCGGCTCTCGCATCGATGAAGAACGTAGCGAAATGCGATACCTGGTGTGAATTGCAGAATCCCGCGAACCATCGAGTCTTTGAATGCAAGTTGCGCCCGAGGCCACTCGGCCGAGGGCACGCCTGCCTGGGCGTCACGCCAAAACACGCTCCCACACCCCTCATCGGGAATCGGGATGCGGCATCTGGTCCATCGTCTCGCAACGGGCGGTGGATCGAAGTTTGGGCTGCCGGCGTACCGTGTCGAACACAGCGCATGATGGGCGTCTTTGCTTTAACAATCATTCATATGTGCGCACCTCAAGGTTGTCAATATCAAATGTGATGAGGTTGATGAGGACATTCGCAAAATTTTGAAGATCTTATGGCCATGTGGCATACTCCGTCATCACATTAGCATAAAGGCTCCATCCTTACCCTCATACTGTAAGTCGCCTATTTCCTTCTTCATGCCCCATATGTTTGTGCAATTTTCCTATTTGTTCTAACGCGTCTACTGTAACTACACTAGCTTTATAAATCCATTCATATTCAGTATTCATTATCCTTTAATATTAATTGGATTGCATGCTGGTGGAGTTCAGAATGGCCTTTAAATTCCAACAAATTTAATTACTCTGTAAATGCTGGTTGGACTACATTATTTAGAAAACATCGTTGTTCATCCTATAAGTCAGTGCCATTCGTGCAAAATTAGTTTTGTTGATTTCCTTCTCTTTGCACTGTTTATTTACTGATGAAGCTAGGAGCTGTTTTATCTCGAAATGCAGTTTACCTTTGCTGTCGTTCTAGTTGATAGATTAAATTTTACTGAGAATTTCCAGCTGACAGGGGATATAATCCTGTTTTTTTTAGAATAACAGGGTATATAATCCTAGGTTGTAGTTTTTCGTGTCCATCTAGCAAAGAGAAAGTGCATTTGCCTTCTTGTTTTCACTGTTGCTCCTAGCCTGCTGTTCGTGTGATCAGTTTGATATACGAATTATACGCATGCGGCAGTACTGTGTGAAACCACTTGAGTCTTGAGACCTATCTGAATGGTCATGTATATGTCGCCCTTACAAGGCTGAACTCTATTCTCCTGTGTATATCTATCAAGGGCATCTTGGTACCAAACTTATTGTGCACTGTCATGTTTTGTGCAGTTTTCAATTTCCAGAAGGACCTGATGCCACTGCTTCCTTCGGGCCGGTTCTTTTGCTAGCTTTTAGAATAAGCTGAAATAAGCTATCCCTATCTAGCTTATTCTAGAAGCCCAAATCAAATTATTTTTTTAGAAGCCTAGTAGTTAAGACTTCATTAGTTGGCTTCTAAAAGAAAAAAATTTGATTAGGCTTCTAGAATAAGCTGGGTTGGGAGCAGCTTATTCTGAAAGTCCAAAAAAGCTAACAAAAGAACTGGCCCTTCGTAGGTGCCGCACCAGGCCCTGCTGCTTCCACCCCTCAAGTCAATTAAGATGTGGGCTCGGCCGCATTGTAGGCGTAAAAGCCTTTTGTTAGTCTGTAAGGGCGCTCCTTTGCTGCCCGTTATCGCCTCATTTAGTTTTCTCGCTTTCTACCTTCCGGTCCATTTCCTGCAAATATACCTGGGTGTGTTGAATGTTTAGTGTGAGCCAGCAGATCAACACAACAGTTTCCAGTTGGTTGAAGTCCTGCTGTGTGACTGTGTCATGGTTAGTCAGAAGGCTTTTTTTTTTTTTTTTTGAGAAGCTGTTAGAAGGTTGCTCTGTTTCGGTTATCAGAAATGGAAACTGGGCCGGGACTTTGCCATGTCTAATGGAAACCGGGGTCGTGTGCCCCGTTTGACTGCATAAGTTTGTCTTGCAGGAAGTCTAGCTTCATCAAGAGGTTGTTTAGTTTCTAGCCACACTTTGTTATATTTTGTCACACCTTCTCTTAGCCAAGTTTGACCAAATTAGATGGGTGTTTGGTTCTAGGCACACCTTAGGCAAGAATTTTTTTATGAACTTTAAATCCCACATGTCATAGACACAAAAACTGTGGCAAGATTCCCTTAAACAAGCCAAAGTGTGGCTAACAATTTGAGCAACTCAGGGGCTGTTTGGTTCTAGGACTAGGAGTGCCACACTTTACCATACAATGTTGCCAAACTTGCCTAAGGTTAGTTCTTCAGAATGAGAGCCATAAGGGGCTGTTGGTTTGTGACTAAGTTTGCCAAAGATTGTCACACCTAAGGTTAGTCAAGTTTGACCAATTTAGGTGAGTGTTTGGTTCAAGTCACACTTAGGCCCCACATGACATGCACACAAAAAGTATGGCAAGATTTTCATAAGCTTGCCAACTTATGGCTCTCATTTTGAAAAACTAACCTTAGACAAGTTTGGCAACATTGTATGGCAACGAAAGTGCCTCACACACGACACTTTGGTGGACGATACTGAAACGATGGCTAATCCAACCGGCAGGGGCTGTTTGGCCTTGAGCTTGGATGGCGGGATGGCGGGATCTGACATGTCGTCTGTGTTTCGTCTGTTTAATTGTCGTGCGTGAAGCAGTGCTCGTATGGCAAAGTGTGGCACTCCTAGTCCTAGAACCAAACAGTTCCTAAGTTGGCAAGCCTAAGGGAATCTTGCCACACTTTTTGTATGCATGTTATGTGGGGCTTAAGTGTGGCTTGAACCAAACATCCACCTAAATTGGTCAAACTTGACTAACCTTAGTCACAAACCAAACAGCCCCTCAAGTTAGTCAAGTGTGACAAATATGACAAAAATAATATGGCAATATAAGGCAAATATAATCACAATCCAAACAACCCCTAAATCTTAGGTGCAGACTGTCGAGATGTTGCCATGTTGGGCTTTGTCTGGGATGGGATGCTACACCGGAACCCGGTTCAATGAGTCAACCCCTTATTTCTGTGCATGAATCCTCTTCTTTTTCAGACGCGGTGTGTTTGTCGGTCCGATTGCACCATCCACAAATCCTTTGGCTATGTGATAGGAGGTAAATTAAGTTTGCAGGAGAAAATAACAGTCATAGCATAAACGAAGTCCTGATACAAACCTTTTGTGTGAATGGTCTGGTGAAGCTCCCTCTTGATATATTGGCATCGACAATGGCAGGGCTGTCATTTCTTTGGTGGTGTTTCATATGTTTCCGTAATCCTCATGCCCGCTCTAACACGTCCACTTTATTAATTTACACATCAGTTGGAGGGTACAACACCTCATTATGAATCAGTTTTGACAGAGGCGGATGCCGAATTGCACGTACTCCCTCCGTTCCTAAATATTTGTCTTTCTAAAGATTTTAACAGATGACTATATACAAAATAAAATAATGAATCTACATTCTAAAATATGTCTATATACATTTGTATGTTGTAGTTAATTTGAAATATTTGAGAACGAGGGAGTATATTGCATGCATGCCACTGCTATATTCGTCTCGATCTGCGTGGCTCCGGCACATGGCGGGAGGGCTAGGCGAGTCTGGGAAGCTCGGCCGACCCAGTGCCCGTCGTAGCTACTCCCTCCATTCCAAAATAGATGACCCAACTTTGTACCAAAGTTAGTACAAAGTTGGGTCATCTATTTTGGAACGGAGGGAGTAGCCACGTGCACGGGACGGCGAGCGTACGTTTTTCCAAGGCAGCCAAGATCCAGCCATTTATGCCTCAAAAAATAAAAGATCCAGCCATTTATGCCTCAAAAAAGAGTAAATTGCAAAAAACATCATAATTGGGGACTCTAATTCAGAAGGCCACCACTATTCGTTTTTTTTTTCAAAAAACATCTGGTATTCAATAAATATTTTGCAAAAAACACTAATAGCATGATTTACAGCGTTGACGCTGAAATTGACAAGTAGGGCCCGCTGCATCTGGTGACATGGCGTGACGGTGACGGACATGAGGGCATGTACAATGGTTCTATCTTAACGGTGCCACTAGGATAAATGATGAGGTGGATGAGAGAGAAATCATAAGAGAAGGCTCGTCTTCTCTTATTTACGAAAAGCTAAGAGATGATCTCTTAGCACAATTTGTCTCACCATGTTTTTAGGAACAACTAATTATTAAATATATTGGCTAAGAGATGACCCATTGTAGACATCCTTTTTTATCTTATCTAATTTACATGCAAAACTTAAGATAAAACTATCTTATTAATCATTGTACATGCTCTGAGAGACGGAATTGTAGCCGAACAAGTAACTCTTTTATTACACGAGTGTGGTCCGACTGTCATTGAAACAAAAAATATATAAATGACAAAAAAGCAAGTTCAGGCAGTGGCAGCCCGTGCGTGCGCTGGATCCCGGCGAGCAGATAGCGTCGCTGCATCGCCGGGGCTCGCAGGACCGGCCGCAGCTGGGGATGCGGGACGCCGGATCCCTGCCGCTATCACCGCATCTCGGCTGCGGGTACCGGAGCCGGCCCATGCGTGCGCAGGATCCTGACGGCGGGCACAGATTGGGCGCGTCGCTGGCGGCGCGAATCCCTCCGGCAGCTCGGGCTCCGGACACGCCTCGCCGGGCAAGTGCGCCTCCGGCATGGCGACCTCGACGGAAGGGGCTCTTGCGCCGCCACCTGGGAGCGGATCAAGGAGGTGGGCGAGGGTGACTCCGGCGACCTGGGAGCGGCTTCTGCTCCATTGCGCCACCACCCCGAGCAGGAGGTGCCTCGCGGCTGGCTAGCTGCTGCTCTGACGGCGGAGGGCGGATGTCTGCGGCGGCACCGGAGCCAGTCCGTGCGCGGGAGGCGGCCGACGCAGATGGAGCGGCGTCACACACCGGCTGCTGGTTCGCTTGATGCGGCTCCCGAGTGGCGCACGGCTTGGGGGATTTTGACCTCGTCTTGGATTCGGGCTGGATCTAGCGACAGCGCTCGCCGGAGCTCGAGCAGCGCTGCTCGGCGTTGACCTCGCTTGCCTCCCTCGTCGGGCACAAACGTCCATGCCGTGAGACGCATGAGACACTGACGAGTGGCCCCCTTCTTCTAGTGTAACGGGCAGGTGCAACGGTGTCATGTTAATTTGGCCACATCAGCACTTACAGCGGGCCCTTTTTGTCAGAAGTGATGTCAACATGCGTTTAGTGACAGATCAGTGTTTTTTTAAAACTGCCAGCACAATGTTGGTTTTTTTTTTTCACAACCCCGCTGTTTTTCTTTTCTTCAAGGAAAAGAGTCATCTTCCTCCTCCAAGAAAGAAAGTTAGGGTTCGTGCCTCTCACCGGCGCCGGCGCCGGTCCGCCTCGGCTCCGGTGGCCCTAGGGCCATGGAGGCGAGGTGGATCCGGGCAAAGGCCGGCGAGAGGGCTCTGTTTTTAGTCGATTTTTTCAATCTTGTTAGGGTTTGTGTCCTACTCAGGAAGGCGAGACGGCGGCGGCTCCCTGAAGATGGAATAAAGGTCTCCCCGCCTAGTCCCCGTTCCGGCGGTGCGTCTAGCATCGTTGGTGGGCGTGTGGAGGTGTGTCTCCGGCGGATCTATCTTTGGTGGATTTGTTCGGATCTCGTCGTTGTTCGTCTTCGTTCGCGTGTCTTCGGTTTGGATCCTACCGATCTATGTTATTCTTCATCGGCGGCGGTTGCTGTTCTGAGGTGTTGGTCCTATGGGGCCTTAGCACGACGACTTCCCGACTGTCTACTACAACAAGTTGCGCCCGACTCCGGTGATGGAGGGGTGATGACGGCGGCGCGCCTTCGGCTCGCTTCAGTGTTTGTAGTCATCGCTAGGTGGTCTATGGATTTGGATTTAATTTTTATTTCTAGTGTTCCTTGTACTGCCATGATTGAAGATGAATAGATTAGAAGTTTTTTCGCAAAAAAAATGTTGATGGTTTTTTGATAAAAAATCGAATGGTGGTGGTTTTCTGAATTAGGGTTCCCAAGTATAGTGGTTTTTTTTTTCTCTCGCAAAAAAATAATTTATAGTGGTTTTTTGCAATTTACTTATAAAACAAAAGATCCAGCAGCGATCGCCTTGCCGGCCATCGAGTGTATACGTAAGAGCTAGCTAGTCAAAGATTGATCAATAAATAACGGTTTTTCCTGTTCGTTTTGGCGAGGGTGGAGTGGAGCGGCCATTGTGCTGCTGGCCGGATGCAGTGAGCAGCGAGAGTGGTAGCGGCGAATTCGTAAATCATCCAGGATCTAATCATCGCCTTGCCGGCCGGCCGGCGATGGTGATATACTGAAAATATATCTATTCCCCCTAAAGAAAAAACTGAGTTGTTTCTAACCACCAGATCTGCATCTAACGGCTGTGAGATCGGTTGTAGTATTTTTGCGACAATACCCTCACTTCTTCGCTTCGTTTTGAAGAAAAAAACTTAGCATCTTCAAACCAACCACACCCCTCATCAATACAGCTCGACGAATATATTTTGAGTGAAACATAATATATTTTTAGTTTGTGAACACATGTTATTAAAAAATAAACAAGACCAATCAGGACTAGCCTTTGAAGGTATATTTTTATAAAAAGAATTCTCTAAGCACCCAGGTCTCCTCCAGAGTCGAAACCGGGTGGGCTTGCCCGCACCCAGCGAGCCAAACCAGCAGGGTGACACCCTGCTCTCTGAACATGTGTTATTCAAGTGTAGCCAAAATTATAGTGTTTTTTTTTCAAGTTTGTGAACACCTATTATTTTACTTTGGATCCGTTGCAAACGCACGGCCACGGGCACATTACTAGTATGCAGAGAGAGACTTCACCATAATTCATAGGTCGCATGTGAGAGACAAGGAACAATACGCCACCCTCCGCCGGCTGCATTATCGGAGTTACCGCTGAACCGCTCGTCCACGGCGCGTGATGCCACACAATACATCCAGACGTGCTGCATCAGCGAGCTTTGGCTGCACTTGCATGGCTGCACGCGCCACCTACACACACCGCTTGACTGCATTGAAAGATTACCCATCTCGGCCGGCTACGCACCACCATTTCCCGGGAATTAATGCATGTAGGAAGGATGCCTTACAAAGGGACGATGAAGCTCTGAAGCTGGCATAGCAAGACATGGCTCCTCTCACCCCCAGGCTTGTAGTGCCCGTAGATGTCAAGAAGAAGCCATGGGAGCAGGAGGTTCCTCTCCACAACCGCTGGCACCCGGATATCCCTCCGGTCGCCGATGTGACTCAAGGGGAATTATTCCGTGTTGAGATGGTCGATTGTACCGGCGGGCAGGTTAGAGATGATGACTCGGCGGATGATATCAAATCTCTAGATTTCGCAGCGGTAAGTATGCATTCACTCGTTTTTATGGAAGAAATGTTTGTTTTATGCATAGTTGCTTGATTTAATTTGTTAGACAAGGCGCCCAAGATCGTTCGATCTAGTAGCTAGATCGGGGTTGGAAGGGAGGGGAACGTTTGGTTCGTGGTTACATATGTACCCTATATGGATTTTTTTTAGCAATTAAAAAGAAAGCCAAAAATTTCAGAAAATATTTTTGTAATAAACTTGACCATTCATTGTACTAGTGAGAAAAGTTCCACAACAAGAAAATTCTTCTTTGACTTCTTTTCAGAAAAGACAAATTTTCGGTCAAAATAGCGTGAATAGTGATCTATAATAGCAAATAAATTTTTTTCTTTTTCGCTGTGAAGTCAATGCATCCGGATCGACCAACTTCCAAAGGGTATTTCCCGGGTTGGAAGTTGCTCCTGTTCGCTGAGTATGGTTTGATGTTTTGTTTATTCTGGTAGAGTAGCAATTCTCTCATGCATGCATCAAATGAAAGCAAGTGGTAATTGTGCCAACAAACTGAATATATATGGGCCTTCCACAGCCTCACTATCTCAGTGGCCCCCTTAGAGTGGTTGATGCCGAAGGGGTTCCAGCTTCACCCGGTGATCTTCTTGCGGTGGAGATCTGCAACCTCGGCCCGCTTCCCGGTGACGAGTGGGGTTATACTGGGATATTCGAAAGGGAGCATGGGGGCGGGTTCTTAACCGACCACTTCCCAAGTGCAAGAAAGGCCATTTGGTATTTCGAAGGAATTTACGCGCACTCCCCTCAGATACCAGGTAAAAAGTTGTTGCTATATATTACTATAAATGAAGCATTTCAGTTTTGGATCATTCAAATAGTTCCATTTTGTGCATACCAGGTGTTCGGTTTCCGGGGTTAACTCATCCTGGTATAGTGGGAACTGCACCATCAGCGGAGCTTCTGAATATATGGAACCAAAGGGAAAGAGAGTTGGTCGAGGCGGGTCATGAGTCTCAGAAATTGTGTCAAGTTCTACACCAGAGACCTCTTGCTAGCTTACCAACCTCCCGCAACTGCTTACTTGGGAAGGTATGATGTGCTGCCTAATGAATGGTTCCACTTTAACAGCTTGTATATACAAGTACTTTCTTTCTGCCCATGTATCTGAGATGCAAGCTTTGCATTTTCTCTATTATTCTGGCACACCAGTTTTGCACGCAGATACTATCTATTCCGGCATAACAGTTTTGCATATGTAGGCACAACAGTATTTGTGTCTGAAAGCAGGGGCGATCCCTCATCTTCCTTGCATTAATAAAATCAGCATTAGTCTTACAACCTGAAGGACCAGTAAATAACCAGCTAATAGTCCCTAATATTCCTGTAGCACTGTGACTAACCTTCTCTAAGTCAGAGGATCCGGCTCCCACGGACAGACGGGTTTGCATGTGCTACATTGAAGTTTAAGGCGTGAAGACACCACTACAAAAACTGAAAGATAACATAATGTTTTTGTACTGCTGCTAAACATTTTTCTCGGAAGTCAAAAAATGGTCACCTGGGATCTAAACAATGATTGACATGCAATTAGATCTCTCCAGCTGATCCACATTTGCTCACCTCACTTGGCTCTTCTCCACCAGCAAGATGCAGCTGAAAAGATCTCTAATCTTCTACTCCCTCTGATCCATATCAGTTATCGCTGATTTAATACAACTTTGCATTAAATCAGCGACAATTCATATATGGACCGGAGAGAGTAATAAACACTCGTCACAGACCAATTCTAGCTACTAACCACCACGGCACGGAGTCAAAGAACAGTTGGTAAATGGTAACAACAATAAATATCACCACGGCCGGGATAGTTAGACTGAATAGATTATCAAAATGTACTCCAGAAAATTAAATTGTCAGAGAGGAACAATGAATGATACGCATGCTCATGCGTATTCGAGAAAAAAAAATTGTCAGAGAGGAAAAACAAATCCGATTCAGTGGTCAGGATCATATAATTACTAATTAGCAATCCGAACAACCTCAAACGCTGTGCTCATCGATACTTTGTTTATATATGGTTAAAGAGCTATGTTGACAATGCATGCAATGTTCCGCAGATGCAAGAAGGGACTGCTGAATGGGAAAAAATTGCAAATGAAGCAGCAAGAACAATTCCTGGAAGAGAGAATGGGGGTAACTGTGACATAAAGAATCTAAGCAGAGGTTCCAAAGTTTATCTACCGGTATTTGTTGAAGGAGCAAATTTGAGTACTGGTGATATGCACTTCTCCCAAGGTGATGGTGAAGTCTCATTTTGCGGAGCAATAGAAATGAGTGGATTTCTTGAGCTAAAGTAAGTGCCTTAATTTGTTCTTCTCTACACTTTTCAATACTTGTCACACTAACTACGTTTTACATGGGACTAGTATCTCATAGGAGTAGTTGTTTACTGGACAACCCAGATCCATTATTGTAATTGAAATTCCCATTGATAAGTTTCACCATTCTTTATCAAGAAACTAGATTGGCACAGTAGCAGGAAGCAGATGCTTCCCTGAGATCTGTCGGATTCAGATGGACAGAGAGCAGAGAGGAACATATAATAGTGCATAGCTATATTTCTAACAACATTGGGACGTGGAGAGGTCGGGCTCAAATGAGCCCGCATGAACAGTAAAATAAAAAAAATGATTTTTTTTTAAATCTGAAATTTTTTGTGATGAACTTTGACAAATTTTCTAAGTGCTTGCAAATTTTCATGATGAGATCGCATTTGAGGAAAGTGTGACAAAAAAACGATGTTCTGAAAATGCTATTTTTGAAAGCATTTTGGAACACTGATTTTTTTCACGCCTTCCACGAATACGATCTCATGATGAAAATTGGCAAACACTTAGAACATTTGTCAAAGTATACCATAAAAAAAATTCAGTTGTTTTTTCTATTTCTTTGAATTTTTTTACGAATTTACTGTTCATCAGGCTCAAATGAGCTCGAGCTCAAAAGGATAATTTCGACAACATTGCCAACTCATATCGTACCTAACAAACTGCAATTCTCAGTTGATTAACCAGTTGCTGAATTTGCTAGTTCCATAACAAAAGAATTGTCTCTATGATTTACTTCTAGCAACGTGCTTGTGAAAATCTAATGATTTATTTTATGTAGGTGTGAGATCATAAGAGGTGGGATGAAGGAATACTTGACTCCTGTTGGTCCAACACCACTTCATGTGAATCCTATCTTTGAGATAGGTCCGGTGGAGCCGCGTTTCTCGGAATGGTTAGTCTTCGAGGGCATCAGCGTGGATGAGTCGGGGAAACAACATTTCCTTGATGCATCAGTTGCCTACAAGCGTGCAGTTCTCAACGCCATTGAGTACCTTTCTAAATTTGGGTACTCCAAGGAGCAGGTAGGCACTGGGATTATTAAATATTAACTACCACATTGTATTTTAGTATCATATAAGAGGGATATATATTATCATAAGTTCTTAACTTTGGGTTGTATGCAGGTTTATATTTTACTGTCATGTTGTCCATGTGAAGGTAGGATATCTGGAATAGTAGACGCTCCCAATGCAGTGGCGACCATTGCCATCCCTACAGCGATATTCGACCAGGTATCCTGCAATAGCCCCAACACAGTGTCTTCTGCTGGTCATTTTAAACCATGTGCATCATATTCCCTCCGTCCGAAAATACTTGCCCGGCAATTAGATAAAATTGAATGTATCTAAAACTAAAATACGTCTACATACATCCATTTCTACGATAAGTATTTTCAAACGGAGGTAGTATCTGTTAATTGTTGCACCTTTTCTTTTTCAGCTTCTTAATAATAATAGAACAAGGTTGTGATTGATGCCTTTGGTCTGATCTTGGATATACCTTAAGCTTTTTGTGCAACATCTGTTTGAGGAAACCAAATAGTGGCGTGCATTGACAGTTAGTGGAGATATGTGTGGAGGTTTTCTGTATCACATCAGATCAGTGTTAATATGCTAGGTTCGCGTCTGAAT
Organism: Secale cereale; assembly: GCA_902687465.1. Taxonomy (NCBI): domain Eukaryota; kingdom Viridiplantae; phylum Streptophyta; class Magnoliopsida; order Poales; family Poaceae; genus Secale; species Secale cereale. The sequence goes on from LR738714.1 coordinate 665,616,762, forward strand.
ATGTGCCCAGTTATTCAATGGAAACATCAGTCTAATCAGTAATAGGCTGAAGTAGTAGTAGTACTAGCGGAAATTGCTTTTGGAGGCCGAGCTTCATGGATGCCTCCAAATGCAAAATTCAAAATTCACGAAAATTCATTTTTTTACATTTAAAAAAATTCTAACAAAAATACAGAGATACATGAAGGCATAATGCACAAGTGTGTAAATTTTGAGATGAAATACGTTGAAATTAATAAGGGCTGTGCAAAGAAGACAAATCTGAGTCTTTTCGACACATCATACTATTCATCCTCCCAGACCGTGAATTTGTCTTTTTTGTATAGGTTGCATTTGTACGAAATTCATCCTAAAATTTTACACACATACGCCTTACATCTTTGTTTACTTTTACACATTAAAAAAAGAAATTAAACCGAAATTTTTGAATTTTGAATATTTCAAAAATTCGGCCTCCATGGAGGCCGAGAGTCAAAACGATATTCTCTAGTACTAGTAGTATGTGTAGACTACCCATGTTTCTGTTTCAAATAATCTTGTTGCCTAAGGATAAATGATCTTGACTGGTCCATGTGGGCAAGAGAAGTGATATCACCGATATCACTTCAAGCATCAGGGTTAGCATGTCAACGGCAAAGTTAGTCGCGGTAGTAGGAAGTACTCCCTATGTAAACTAATATAAGAGCTTTTAGATAACTAAAGTAGTGATATAAACGCTCTTATATTAGTTTACGGAGGGAGTAGTAGTTTGCCTAGCTTGTAAGGTGGAACGTATCACTAGTAGAGTACCTCCTTCATTCATAGGTATTTTCAGTGTTACGAGTATTTTTATTTACAACTCCAGTGCATGACATTTCATTTGTTAACATAGGATATAAAGCCAAAACGCCTGGGGCATGGACCAAAGTTGAGAAGATTTCCGGATGTTCTGAGATGAACGTGAAGTGGACCATATATGTTAGCACAAGACCAAGGCGGTACAAGGGAACCACAATGTCAAATATCTACAGTAATGTGTGATCATGTTTGAACCAGTCCAATAATAAATCTAAATAACCATCTTTATTATTTGAACAGTCATTTCTGTGTGTTCGACACGGAATGCGGACTTGTAGTTGTAATGTGGGATTGCTTGATTCTAGACACTTGAAAATTTATAAATCAGACGCGTATGAAGATACATGTATGCCATAATGTTTATCTTTCTGCAAAGTTTTCTCATGTAAGACATGCAAGTATTTTGCTTGTGATTACTATTGAGACTAGCATAGCGGCTCTCGCAAATGCAAGTGCATCATCTTTAGTGTGCCGAAAGCGTCAACTCTCTATTTTTTTTCATATACAAGAAAATAAATCAGATACATTTTCAAGGTGTAACTTTTACCTCCTGTTTTCCATATGATTATGTTGCTAGAAATAACGGACAAGAATCATGAAACACTTTTACAAAAAATAGTGAGACCAACCTCTTTGTTCTCAATAACTTACTTTAATATGATACCTTGTCTGTTTCTGCAGAAACACGAGAATGTTTATGGAAACATAGTATATGTTGATGACAGGGAATTTTGTTTTGAAGAAATATTGTTCAAGTCGTCATCTAGATAAAACATCATCAAAAGCATAAAATGTGCCTACGTTTCCTTACATTGATAATTTATCATCGAGTTGATCAGGCAATAACACCGTTAACCTTTGATGTGCATTCCAATAAAAAAGCATCGCTTGAACTAGGAAAAAAAATGTTAGTTCACACATAAAAGTAGTGGATCCGGCCGAAACAGTGGAGCCATGTTGGAAATGGGTTTTGTAACCGTGCTTCCGGGTGGCGTAGGTGCTTTGTTCTCACCACTTCATCACATTGGGCTAACCATTGGTCCCCTTGGGTGTTCCACCAAGGCCCTAAAGTTTGTTCTCTGTAAAAACAAGTCATTAAATTTGATCATGTGAATAACCATAGCTTTTTTTTCAACGTGGTAAACAAAAATGTTGTTCATCCTGCATGGCAAGAGAAACATTGTTCATGTTCATGAATTCTTCATTTGAGATAATCTTGAGATTGCTCTCATTTAGTGTACCAAAAAAATCAATTACCGATTCCTCTCCATTTTATATTAGAATTGGCTTCAATTATCAAGAAATATTCATGTGAGATTATAATCCACCTAAAAACAATACAAATATGAACCCTATCAAGAATCATTTAAGCGTGTCCTACACCTCCGTAATTATTGCATTTAGTTCGAATAATAGTTTTGCACAATTACATAATGTCTCACATTTGAAGAGCAGTTTTTAATGGTCAGATGTACTATATATTTGCTACAATTAGTAATACACTAGTTAAACGCCTGTGTGTTCTACGGGCTCATAATATGGTCAAGTAGACAGAAAAATTTCATGGAGTAGACTAAAATGGTAAATTTTAATAACCGACTCACAATAAGTTAGTATCTTTATTGATATTTTTCCACTTTGACCCTGTTTATTATTTATTTCCTTTGGTTTATTAATTTGAATATGCAATCAAAGTTACCTTGTACCCTCACATCGTGTACCATCAGCTCCTGGAGACGCCTTTCATGACTATGATCCTACGGATGTTCCCAAGCCAATCATCAATAAATCATCCAATGCTCAAAATCGGATGTTCTAAACACATCGTAGGGTCTCGTCTGATGAATATGAACATTTTTTACTTATAACACCAGAATACAAAAAACATAACTTGTCATTCAGCGATGGTGAAGTCGGTGATACTTGTAGAATATGGTGAGGGTTTGGCAGCACAAACGAACGCCTCCATGTTATAAAGATAGTGCAGGGTCTCATATGTACAAAAAGGACACCATTAGTGCTCCGCAAAATTACCAACTACTCCATCCGTTCCTAAATATTTGTCTTTCTAGACATTCAAATGGACTGCAACATACAGATGTATGTAGACATATTTTAGAGTATAGATTCACTCATTTTGCTTCGTATGTAGTCACTTGTTAAAATCTCTAGAAAGACAAATATTTAGGAACGGAGGGAGTACAAGGGTATATATTTCAGTAGAAAAAAGAAAAATACAAATTTAAATGTTGGACATAAATTTTAGAACAAGGTCCCCCAACAATATTGACAACAAATTACACTGTATTGTTACCTCAAAACGTAAGTCAAATGCAAACATCTATAATTGTACACAACAACACATCAATTAGTATATTTCCAGTTTAAAAAACAATTCTACCTTTGCATTAATGAACATAAGTTCTACAACACTGACACCTCTAAACATGATGGAAGACATGGGAACTGATGTGAGTACTTATATGTCACTGTGAAAACATTTTCATATATACCAGAAAACAAATGATGTGTTCCTTGGGTCGTTTTGAAACATTTGTCATTCAACAAATAAATTACCTAAATCTCAATCCCCACGCCCACCTAAATACATGGACACATTCTAAATATTACATCCATCAGAACAATGACATAACGTTCTGCCGTGAAGTTTGGATAGCAAGAAAACAATGTACCATATCCATAAGAGCTCAAGATAGATGCAAAAGGAGAATAGCTTCAGGTACTAAGGATTTTTTTTTTTGCGAATATCTTCAGTTACTTATTTAGTTAAATATTTATTAAGATACACACTTCACATACATATTCAAGATGCATCGGTTGACGATGCAGGTGGAGATCGAGGGGAGCAGTGGTTGGGGATCGCAGATTGGACAGACGTGCATGCGTGGTTGTGATTGTTTCCTTTTTGGTTTTTCCATGTAAACCCGAGGTGGGAGTCGATCAAGCGGTGGCAAAAAATATCAGTGGCGATGCGAGGAAAATTGGAAGCGAGAGGTTGAACCATCACGACGACAATGGCATACCCCCCCCCCCCTTTTAATAGTAGGGATATTGTATATATTTATACTAAACTTGTATACTTATACATATATTTTTGTATAACCTGCTTTATGAAGATAAACCGGCCACAAAATCATATACTTTTCCTATTATATTTACTGTTAATTAACTACCAAACCGGGCTACTAAATATGAAGACACATATTTTTTTTTTCACATCTCCAGCATGCAAATATACTAGTGCACAACATAACATTTATTTTTCAATGAATGTTATAATGGTTTTCTCTATTTTAGTTTGAGAATTTTCCTCTCAAAGAAACCATCGGATCAACTAATCAATCGCCTTAGAATTAAGAAATATAAGACAAATCGTCGATATTTAGCTGGAACATTTTTATGGTTTAAATTTGGATGTATTTTGTTGTATTTGTAAATTTGCATGTCCAACTAGGTGACCTTTAATATTTGTATAGATCTATGGTTTACCAGTCCAGCAAATATAATTGTTGGGAATATGTTCAAGAAATGTATTAATATGATTTACTAGAGTATACGATTGTTGATTTTAGTTTATGTGCACGCAAATGGTTTGTCCTTGAAAATCTTCAATCGCTTATGTCGTGATGCTTACATCAATGCTTTAATATGAAATGTACAAGTTGGTGAATCCAAATGATTTCAACTCGACCTGTGCATGGTAAGCCCGTGCCAACGCCCCAAACCCGAAGCCTGATGGTCGGGCCGGGCTAGGGCTCCAAATTTGGTCCAAATTTAAAGTCTGAAAGCGCACCCATGATACCTTAAAAATAATGAAATTACTAATTGAGGAGTACTCCTCGTAAAGATCACTCCCACCTTCCCAGGTTGTGACAAGTGGCGCCATGTATGTGTGCCACTTGTCGCAACCTGCTAGTTTTCTCTTTTTTCGTAGATTTGTTTATTCAAAATGTTTTATCTCTTAAACTGTGCATCCAAATATCGAACCGTTTTCATCTCGCGTCGAGATCTTCAAAACTAGATCCCATATAGATAGGTTTTGGCGAACTTCTTTTTTCATGAAAAAAAAAATCGAAGGAATAAACGAACCGGGAGCACGGTTTTTTTGTTTACGAAAGAGGCACGACCGTGCCTCTCGCGAAATCACAACTGTGCCTCTGGCGGAAGCAAAACCGTGCCTCTCGTGAGAGGAAAAAAAAACAAAAAACAATTTTTTTTCGTTTCCAAGAAGGCACGATCGTGTCTGTCGCAAAAGCACAACCATGCCTCTCGTGGAAGAAAAAAGAAACAAAAAAAAATGCGTTTTTCTGTTTCTGAGAGGCACGGTCGCGAAAGCAAAATCGTGCCTTTCGCTAAAGCAAAACCGTGCCTCTAGCGGAAAAAAAAAATAGAAAACACGTTTTTTCGTTTCCGAGAGTCATGATCATGCCTCTTGTGAAAGCAAAAATGTGCCTCTCGCAGAAGCAAAACCGTGCCTCTTGCAGGTGAAAAAAAAACAGAAAACACATTTTTTTTCGTTTCCGAGAGTCATGGTCTTGCCTCTTGCGAAAGCAAAAACCTGCCTCTCGCGGAAGCAAAACCGTGCCTCTGGCGGATGAAATAAAAACAAAATGTGTTTTTTCGCACAATTATTTTTTGGTCCAAAAGTTAAGAAAGACCGGTGGAAAACCAAAACGTCGAAAACCCCCTAAAAACAACCGTTTAAAAAGCAGAAAACGCGTGCGGAAAATAGAAAATAAAATAAAATCCGAAGGTAGCGTCTAGAGAGCAACACGTGGCGGGTGGCTGAGAGCGCGCCAAGTGGCGGTGATCGTTGTGAGGCTCCCGAAAATAAGGTTGCTCTCTAAAATATAGTATTTATATACTATAAAATTGATTAAAATAAATTTATTTAGTATTACTAAAAGTATGTTGTTTAATCATTTTGGGTCAGGCCAGGCCGTGCTCGGATTTTTGCAGTTTGCTTTTTAAAGCCCGTACGATGAAATGGCCACGTCCACAAATTCTACTATCCAATCCAACCAGTCCAATGGCTCGTGAATTCCTATATGACGCGCGGGAGCGTCAAGGTGTCGCAGCTTCGCTGAAGCAAAGCGACCGATCGACAAGATACGAACCGGCCCAGTTGAGCGAGGATTTGGTTTTGGGAAGCTTCCAGAGGGTTCCCTGTACCGGTTTTTTCCAGTTATGGTTTCATTAACTGGTTTTCCCGGTTTCTTAATTACTTTAATTTTTCGTTTTTACTCTTATTTCTCCCTTTTATTTTATTTTTCCTACTTTTCCTGTTTTATTCTTTTCCTTTTTTATTTTCCATAAATTCAAAATTTCACAATCATGTTCAGATTTTTCTAAATTTGTTTGACTTTTCATAATATTCTATTGAAAATTTTGTTCATGTTTTCAAATTTTGTTCATGGTTCAAAAAAGGTTTTGAATTCCAATTATTTGTTCACCCAATTGAAGAAAAATGTTGACCATACATTGAAAAAAATGTTCACTGTGTCTAAAAATGTTTGCCATGCATAGAAATTTTGTTCAATATTCATTCAAAAACTAACCATCGTATTTTTAAAATGTTCGGTGTGTATTTGAATAATATTCATCGTATACTAAGAAAATGTTCCGTGTGTATTCTAAATTCGCTTTCGAAAAATTGTTCACAGCACAATTTTTTTTGTTTAGATTTCGAAATTTGTTCAATTTTTGGAAAACATATTTCACATTTAAAAAAAAATATTTATTTTTTACGATTTTCGAAACATTATTCACATATTTATGAATATTTTTCACATGTTTCCTAAGAATTGTTGGAAAACGTTTCCTAAAAATTATCTCACAAATCCAAATATTATTCGTTCTTTCAAAAAAATGTTCTAAAATTTCAAAAAAAAATCGTGCTTGCAAAAAAATATTTAAAATTCAAAACATGTTCACATTATCAATTTTTGTTCTCTAATTTTTTTAAATGTTCGAGTTTTGAAAAAAATGTTCAGGAGTTTCAATATATGTTTGTGCTTTACAAAATTATCCAATTTTTTCCTTCTCAAAAGTCAATAAATGTTTACTATTTCAGTAAATGTTCAGGGATTCTAAAAATTGTTTTTGTCGCAATATGTTAGCGAATTTATTTTCTTTTTTGAAATTTTTTCGAGTTTTTCAATTTTTTTCTTCTTTTCAAACTTTGCTCGTTGCTACAAATAATAACAACTTCCAAGGAGATTTCGAACAATATCAAAAAACTGTCTGGATTCTGCCTTGCTGTTAGTTCTTATACCTTCACCCTCCCATGTTTTCACAAGTACTCCCTCCGTTCGGAAATACTCCCTCCGTCCCAAAATTCTTTTCTTAAATTTGTCTAAATACGGATGTATCAAGCCATAATTTAGTATTAGATGGACCCTGGCGATGGACCCTGGCGACCTTGGCGACGTCTCGGCGGGCGCCGCGGGCAAGCAGGCCCCGACGTGGCATGTGGTCCGGCGTGGCCCCCCGCGCTCGCCGGCGGCCCGGCCGCTGCCTAGTCTGCGGGTGGAGCCGACGGTGTGCGGCGGCCGGTTCTGGGCCCTCGCTGCGGATTCGGAGGGCGAGAGTGAGGCGGAGTCGTGGACGAGCTCCATCCTCCCGGCGGCGGAAGGCCCCAAGGTGAGTGATTTCATTGCTTTTTCGCCGTTTTCCTCGTCGGGCGGTGGGCGCCCTCGTCGTTTTGCCCCGGGCGGCGCGGGGTCACGGGCGGTGGCTGGCCGGATCTGGATCCCGCCTCCGTCTTCGCCTGCGAGCAGCTGCTCGGCGGGCAAGGCGGCTGGTGCGATCCGTGCCCGCACTGCGGCGGTGGTTTCAGGCTCCTGCGTCCTTGGGGGGACGGCAGTTGAGTGGCCGGCGCTGGTCCCTTCTTCCGCCGGCGCTGGGGCGGCGGCGGCGCCGTCCGCGGTGGGGTCGCTCCTGCCGTCGGGTTCGGGCGCCCTGGTCCCTAGGGTTCCGTCGGTGACAGTTGGGCCAGTGGCCCCGAAGTGTTCTGGGCTTCTGGCTTCGGCGGCCCAGGCCCCTGCTGCCGGGGTGGCCCGTTTGTCTCCGCCGCATGGGATGGGGGGCGCTGGGCCCTGCGAGTCGGCTAGGCCGCAGGTGTGTATGGGCCTGGCCCAGGCCGCTGGGGTGGCTCCCCTATCGTATCCGGGAGGGGCCCCGGTGCCTGGCCCCGGTGGGACGAGGGCTGCCCGCCAGCCCACTCCGCCCCGCGGATATATCTGGCTGCGCAAGGGATGCTCTGACCCAGCGTTAGGGTTTCCCGCATCAGTTTCTGAATCGCGGCGGCTTGCCCACTCCGCTCGTCTTCTCCGCGTCTCCCTCCCTCCCCCCCCTCACCCTCTCCTTCGCTGAGGCCTTGATGGCCGACCGGCGGGCGGACAAGCGCCCGATGATCCCTACCGAGCAAGAGGCGGAGTCGCGCCGGGAGCGGGCCGGCCGCGAGAAGCCCAAGCTCCCCCTGGGTGGTCGTCTTGGTGGCCACGACGGGCGCGACGGCCGTGAAGAGCGCGAGATCCGCGGATCCTCGGCGAATCATGGCGGAGGGCGCGAGGGGGATTGGGGTCCCCCTCCCTCTTGGTGGATCCATCAGCAAGAGAAAAAGAAGATGAAGAAAGATGGGAAGCGGCGTCGAGAGCTTGAGAGGAAGCACGCGCCGTTGCCTTCCTTTGGAGCGGGTCATGGGGATCCGTTGGCCAAAAAGCCCCGGGGCCGTGCGGATTCGCTAGCTGTCGGTTTCCCGGCGGCCCCTCGCGGCTCCGCAGAAGCGCCCATCCCTGTGGAAGAGGTCCCGGATGTGGAATGCTTCAAATGCGGCCGTGCGGGTCACTTCCAATCGAAGTGCAAATTCCTGCCCCTGTGCGTGCTTTGCAAAGAGGAAGGCCATGTATCGGCGGCGTGCCCATCCCGCGGGAAGCCCCTCAACCTTCAGATCATGGGTAGCGCGGTTGCGGGCGAGGGCTTCTTCTGTCTTCAATATGAGGAAGTAGAGGCGACGGATGGGGAGGCTGCCATGCAGATCGACAACGCGGCCATCATCTCCGCGGATCCTGGCCTCCTCTCCCTTCGCATCCTCAAGCAGGAGCTCAAGCACATGGTGGCGGGGGACTGGGACTGGCAAGTGGCGCAGGTGGGCGACAACGACTTCTCCGTCATCTTCCCATCTGCCGACCTTCTCCATATGGCTAAGTCTAGCGGGAAGCTCTTCTTATCCATCAACGATATCACCGCAAGGGTGCGAGAATCTCTGTACGAAGAAGTCTCTCCGATGGCCATGCCGGAAGTTTGGGTTCGTCTCCACGGTATCCCCCGTAAACACCGTCGGGTCGATCGGTTGATGGAGGGGCTGAAGATGTTAGGCCGCCCTATCGTGGTGGATGAACTCTCTCTGATCCGGTTGGGGCCGGTGAGGATGAAGATTGCTTGCAAATCCCCGGAGAAACTCAATGACTTTGTTGAAGTTTGGTTCAATGGCGAAGGCTATCAGTTTAAGGTGGAGCTCGAGCTTCTGCCAAAGCGGACTGGTGACGTTGGTCCCAGGTCTGTGGGTCCGCCTGCCCCCCTGCCCCACCTGCCCCTCCAGCGTCGGGGAAGGATGCCGGCCCTCTGGGCGGCCATAACCCTGCCTCTGGTGGGCTTGGTGGGGCTGCTCAAACCCCGGCTAGCCATGGGGGTAGGGCTGGGCCGGGTCCTTCCAAGGCCGCGATGCTAGGTGGTCCAGAAGACGAAGCTGATGAGAGTTTGCACGACACGTCCATCGACACAGAGACCTGGGACAAGCTTGGTGCTCTGGGAGGTGGGGCTAGGGCGGTGGCGACCTAGGACACTGCTGTGAGTTTTCCGCCTACGGCCCACCCCACTGCCCCTGGCCCGGTGGCCTCCCCCCGGCCTCTCTGGTGATGGACACCCTCTTTGGTGGGTTGGGGTCCGATGTGCCCTGCTCCCCGATGGCCCTGGTTGTGGCTCCTTTGGGCTCGAGGAGTATCTCTACTGACCTGTCCCCCTCCCCTGGCCCTGTCGGTGGATCAGGCGGATCCAGCAGGCCCCCCAAGAAGACCGCGGGTAGGAAGCCGACGACCAAAGCTGGTGCCCTGGCGGCCCCTGTCCCGTTCCAAGGTGACCTGGGTGAAGTGCTGGCCTCTGCGAGCGCAGGAGCCAAGGCCAGACGTTCCAAGACAATCCCGGCGCCTCAACGTGCTCCTAGCGCCAGGGCCAAGGCCAAGCTGGGCGATCTGTCGTCCCTGGAGAGTGCCAAGCTTCGCACGGCGGACAAGAACCTGGAAGTCTCAGGTAACGATCTCCCTTCCTACCATATTCTTAATGCGTTTTCCGATACACATCTAGCCTGTATTCTAGACGATAGCGGAGTTTCCTCCTCCCAGCCCCCTGGGGAGCTGGTCTCTTTAGTCCGCGCGCGGGAAGAGGCCCATGCGGCCCTGGCCGAAGCCGCGGCCCGTGGCCCTCCTTCGTCTGTTCCCCCGGAGGCTCCGACAGGGGCTGGGGCCTCCCTTATGCCCGTTGAGGAGACAGAACCTAGGGAAGCTTCTCTGCCTCCTTCTTCCAGCCGCCCACGGCTCGGAAGCGAGTGGCCAAGGCGGTGACCTCGCGAGGGGTGCGCCTCCGCAACCGCATAATTTAGTCATGCGCTACCTTTTTTGGAACATTCGCGGGTACGGTCACGATGGCCGGCGTACCCAGCTCCGCGAGTTTATGGCCAAAGAACGTATCGATGTAGTAGCGCTTCAGGAGACTATCAAATCTGACTTTTCTCATCGTGACCTCCTGGCACTTGATCCTCTAAACTGTTTTGAATGGAATTGGATTGCAGCCTCGGGACACTCGGGCGGTATCCTTATGGGCTGCAACCGTGATATCTGCGAGGTACTTGCATGGGAGCAAGGGACCTTCTTTATCACTGCCACCATTAGACACAACATATCCAGGCTCAGTTGGGTGGTGGTTTGTGTATATGGCCCGGCTGATCACTCACGATCGCAGGCCTTCCTCACAGAAGTGTCTGACTTGGTAGGGACCAAGCGCGCCGCTAACCTGGCAGTAGTGGTTGGGGGCGACTTCAATCTCATCCGCTCGGGTGCGGACAAAAGCAACAACCGGGTGAACTGGACAAGGGTGTCCATGTTCAATAATGCCATTGCATCGGTGGCCTTGCAGGAAGCGGCCCGCACGGGCGCCAGGTTCACATGGACCAACAAGCAACTTGACCCTGTGCGCAGTGTGCTAGATAGGGTCTTTTTCACGCCAGAATGGGAAGTTCTATTCCCCCTCTGCTCCCTGCTGGCCGAAACTCGTATTGGCTCTGATCATGTCCCCCTGATCTTCTCGTCCGGTGAGGACCGCGCCAAGAGGAGCAAAAGATTCTTCTTTGAATCTTCTTGGTTTGAGTCTGAGGATTTCATCCCGTTGGTAAATAATCGCTGGGACGCAATCTGCACCCATCTCAGCCCGCAAAGGGGCCCCGTAGACTTCTGGGCTGCCGCCGCGGCGAAGCTGCGGTCGTTTCTTCGGGGTTGGGGCGCTAACCTAGGAAGTGAGTCGAAGCGGGAACGCGTTAGCCTAACGGCGGAGATCGCAAGTCTGGATGCCCGGGCTGACGCGCGCTCATTCTCCGAAGCCGAGTGGGCCCACCGATATGATCTTGAACGTAAAGTGTTAGCTATCCTTAGGGCCGAAGAGGAATACTGGAGGCGTAGGGGTAACATCAAGTGGGTCACTAAGGGCGACGCGAATACGGGATATTTTCATGCTTACGCTAACGGCAGAAAGCGAAAGAGCGACATCCTTCGGCTTCAGTCAGAGCAGGGGCTTCTGTTGTCGCAGTCGGACATCTCCAAGCACATATATGACTACTTTATTGGTCTTCTAGGCTCGGCTGAAGAAAAGGGCATTTGCCTCCATGAGAATCTGTGGGACCCTGTGGATAAAGTGTCTTCCCTGGAAAATGAGAGCTTGGCGCTTTCCTTCCTCCCGGAAGAAATAGACAAGGCCGTTTGGGGTATGAAGAAGGGCACGGCTCCTGGCCCTGACGGCTGGACGGTCGAGTTCTTCTGCAAATTCTGGCCCAAGCTTCGACCCTTATTCATTGACATCGTTAATGGATTTGCCTTGGGAACGGTGGATATCGGCCGGCTCAACTATGGCGTCATCAGTCTAATTCCTAAAGTTAAAGGCGCTGACAACATCAAGCAATTTAGGCCCATCACCCTCATTAATGTTCCTTTTAAACTATGCGCTAAAGCTTACGCTACCCGGTTAGCTCCGGTGGCCCAGCGGACCATTTCAAAAAGCCAAACCGCATTCCTAAAAGGCCGTAACATCCTAGAGGGCCCGATTGCTTTGCACGAGATAGTTCACGAACTTCATACTAAAAAGCAGGCAGGGGTCCTGCTCAAACTAGACTTCGAAAAAGCCTATGATCGGGTAAACTGGGAGTTTATTCGGGAAGTCCTCCTCAAAAAGGGCTTTGAGGCGGGTTTTGTCCATCGTATTATGAGCTTGGTCAGCTCAGGGCATACGGCTATTTCCATCAACGGGGAGATGGGAGGTTTTTTCCGCAATAGAAAGGGTTTAAGGCAAGGGGACCCAATCTCCCCACTAGTATTTAACTTCGCTGTGGATGCCCTATCGGCCATGATTGCCAAGGCCCGCTCGGCTGGTCATATCAAAGGGTTAGTCCCGCATTTGATTCCAGGTGGGGTCACTCACCTTCAGTATGCAGACGACACGATGCTGCTCTTTGAGCCTGATATGAATAGTATTGCATCAGTCAAGCTCCTTCTCTTGGCTTTCGAACTTCTCTCTGGACTTAAGATCAATTTCCAGAAAAGCGAGGTTATTACCATGGGGATGGATAACCTTGTTAGCAGCCAAGTGGCCAACCTGCTCAATTGCAAGCTAGGGAGTCTGCCTATCAAATACCTTGGTCTGCCTATCTCTCATAGGAGGGTATCCATTAAAGAATGGGAACCTCTATATGGGAAGGTTGCGGGAAGAGTGAGCCCGTGGAGAGGGAGGTTCATGTCTTCGGCCGCAAGACTTATTCTTACCAATTTGAGCCTCTCCTCCCCCCCCCGATGTTTATCATGGGAATGTTCTTGTTGGCCGATGGGGTACATACTAAATTAGACGCCCCCCGATCCCGCTTCTTTTGGGAAGGAGCGGGTACTAAGCGGAAATATCACCTTGTCAAGTGGGCCGCGGTCTGCCGCCCTAAGAAGTTGGGAGGTTTGGGTATTCTCAACTCCAAACTGATGAATGTGGCCCTCTTGACCCGCTGGTGGTGGAGGCTAGCACAAAAAGAATCAGGCCTTTGGGTTGATCTCCTCAAAGCTAAATACTTCCCCAATGGTAACGTTTTCTCGGCTACCCCCCGTGGGTCATCTTTCTGGAATGGGATTCAGGAAGTGCGGCCGGCCTTCACGCTAGGAGCGAGGTTCCTTGTCGGAGACGGACAATCTACCAGGTTCTGGCTTGACCATTGGATTGGAGACTCCCCCATATGGCAAAGCCACCTGGCTTTGTTCCAGGATGCGGCAAACACTAACCTGACTGTGAATGAGGCCTTGCGTTCCTCCCCTCCCACTATCTCCTTCTTGAGGCCACTTCTCCCTCAGGAGGAGCAAGATTGGAATGAGGTGCTGAATATGCTTGAGCACCACAACTCCAGCTCAGGGGAGGACGTGATTTCGTGGAAACTCACTTCATTGGGAACCTCCTCTGTCAAGTCTCTATATAGCAGGCTGACTGAAGGGGCCATGATTGATGTAGCTCGGGGGCTATGGAAAGCTGGCCTTCCACTGAAAATAAAAATATTTCTGTGGCAGATGTTCCAGAATCGTCTACCCACGGCGGATAATGTGGCGATCCGCAATGGCCCCTCGGATGGCTCATGTTCCCTGTGCGGAAACATTGAGGACGCCAACCACGTATTTTTCCAGTGCCAACTAGCTAGATTTGCGTGGAGTGCGGTGAGAGCGGCTTTCCAACAAAATTGGAACCCATCCTCGAGCAATGGTCTGCTGCACATTATCCGGTCGCTTAGAGGTGCCAATGCTAGGATCTTTTGGCGTTGCGTAGGGGCGCTTTTTTGGTCACTTTGGACTACACGTAACAAGATGACTATCGAGCAGAAGTTTCCCTCACACCCAGCTGATATTCTGTTCAAATGCCACATCTTCTTACAGAGCTGGATGCCTTTGGGGAAACAACGTGATGAGGACCTCATGGCGGAGACAATGGCAAAGATTCGCTCCATCCACTCAGAGGCGCGCCAGGACCCAGCCCCTTGAGCTTTATTTTGGTTCCTTACCTTTTCCAGCCTGCGTGCTGATGCTTTCACCGGACTTGTCTACCGGCCTCTTGTAGCGTCCTGTTCCTTTCCAGTACTGTTATGCTCTTTTGTTCCGTACTTTGTCAGATGGTTGCCGTATGGCTTTATTAATTTAAAGCCGGACGCCCTTGACGTCTTCGTTCCAAAAAATAATTTAGTATTAGATACATCCGTATCTAGACAAATGTAAGACAAGAATTTTGGGGCGAAGGGAGTACTTGTCATCAAAATGAATAAAATGGGATGTATCTAGATGTATTTTAGTTCCAAATACATCCTTTTTTGTCCATTTTGATGACAAGTATTTTCGGACGGAGGACGTACTTCTTAGGTCTACTGGTTAGCCACTCTCCGACCCTCCTAGATGGAGGTGCAGAAATCGAATCCTAGCGAGAAATTCTGCGCCCTTTTTCCTTTTTTTAAACATCAATGCGCTAAAGACAGACAGGCGCGCTCACTACAGAGCCCTCTATTGGGCCGGCCCAGTTGGGGTGTCCGTTCATGCGTCCCTTCGCTGTTTGACGCAGAATGCGTCGAACAGGAGCTCCCGGAGTTCGAGTCCCTTTGCGGTCGTTTTTCAGTTACCTTCGACGCTTCGTTCCGGTCCATTTATGCGTCAGCTTTAGCGAAAGCAACTCGTTTTGACGCCCAATAAGTTGTGACAAGGTTGTAGCATGGTTAATTTGTGACAAGGTAATCTTTTCAGATTTTTGTCCAATAAGTTGCATGCTTATGCAGTAACGTTAGATGATATCTGCACACCCAGATAGGGTTTGATGTAGTGCTTTAGCCTACGCACACACGCATCCTCCGCTGCCTTCTCCAAAAAAGTTAGGGTCCTTTGTCTTCCGCCGGTGATGCCGCCATGGTGGGTCCTAGCCCTTGCGGATGGCAGGGCTCCATTTTTAGATATTTCGTTTGATTTCGTTAGTGTTTATATCCTGTTCAGGAAGACGAGACGGCGGCGATTCCCTGAAGATGGAATAAGGTTCTCCCCGCCTAGCCGCGGTCCGGTAGTGCGTCTAGTATCGTCGGAGGGTGTGTGAAGGTGTGTCTTCGGCGGATCTCGCATGATTCGGTCGGTGATTGTCTTTGGTGGATCTACCCGGACCCGACGTTCGTTCGTCTATGTTCGTGTGTCCTCAGGTTGAATCATTCCGGTCTACGCGTCCCTTAATCGGTGGTGGTTATTGTTAACGTGCGCTGTTCCTATGGGTCTTAGCACGATGACTTTACGACTATCTACTATAAAAAGTTTTGCCTGGCTTAGGCGACGGAGGGGCGATGTGGCGGTGCGCCTTCGGCTTCTTTTATTGCTTGTAGTCATCGCTAGGTGATCTACGGATCCGGATTAGTTTTTATTATTTCTAGTATGTGTCGTACTATCATGATTGAAGATGAATAGATAGAAAATTTTCTTGAAAAAAATAGTTGCATTCTTATTCCCATATTGCATAAATTTGAACAAGACCTATTTTTTCTTGTTCATAAACTTGATGTTTTACTTCTAGAGATTAGAGGGTTAAAGAAATGGAAGGTTTCACTTTTAGTTGGAGGTTTCAGAAAATCACGGGTTTCTGTACCAGAAATTATAAGTTTCGAACTAAAGACAGCCATAAAAAGGTAGAAAAGAAGAGAGAAAAAAAATCTATGGTTGTTCCACCACATCCATTGCATCATTAAGAAAGTGACCTTAAACTTTCAACAAAAATTCTATTTTATACAGCAGAAAGGAATCTATTATATATTAAAAGTATATTATGAGTTAGTAAGAAAAATAAACCTAATATAAAATCTTGCAAGAAAATCATTTGACCATTAATTTGATGTCACATATAAATAAAAATATAATCAATTGATTTTTAGAACAATTCGCCCGCTTTATTGATGCATAGTAATGTTTTGAGGAATACGAATACACTTTGATCATGAGGATGAAGAAGCCAGGAATGTCACATCAGCCGCCCCTCCTCCTCCTCATCCAAAACAAAGCTAGGGTTTGTGCCTCACGCCGGCGCCGGCGCAGGTCCGCCTCGTCTCTCATGGCCTTAGGGCCACGGGGCGCGGTGGATCTTGGCAAGAGCCGGCGGGAGGGCTTTGTTATTAGTCGTTCTTTCGAGTTTTGTTAGAGTTGTCCCGCTCAGGAAGACGAGGCGGCAGCGGCTTCCTGAAGATGGAATAAAGGTCTCCTCGTCTAGCCCTCGTTTCGGTGATGCGTCTAGCATCGTTGATGGGCATGTGGAGGTGTTTCTCCGACGGAGCTATCCTCGGTGGATTTGCTCGGATCTGGTTACTGCCCGTCTTTGTCTGTGTGTCTTCAGGTTGGATCCTTTCAATGTACGTTATTTTTCATCGGCGGCGGTTGCTGTTCTGGTGTGCTAGTCCTATGGGGCCTTAGCACGACGATTTCCCGACTGTCTACTACAACAAGTTGTGCCCGACTCCGGCGAGGGAGGGCTGATGACAGCGACGCGGCTTCGGCTCGCTTCAGTGCTTGTAGTCGTCGCTAGATGATCTACGGATCTGGATGTAATCTTTATTATTTCTGGTGTTCATTGTACTGCCATAATTAAAGATGAATAGATCGGAAGTTTTCTATAAAAAAAAGCCAGGAATGCCGACCAACATGTAAAGAAAGAGCATAACGGGCTAAATTATGAACTTTCAAATTGGGAGTTGGAACAACGTCCTTCATGAGCGAACGTTACTTCCTAGAACTTCTTGGACTATTCGCCTAGTTCCTTAATCACCGAGGCATTATGGCCACATGAATTTTGATGGATGTCATCGACAAACCGAGAGACGGTCTAAAGCGATCTTCAGTCAACGAACTCCCAAATCCTCAGTCAAAGCTAAAGCCTTCTGGCACGCAAGCGTTTCTAAGATAGCTGGATCGGAAAGAGCCAGAAACGTTACTGCTGATGATCGGAGTATTTCCCCTCGCTGGATGAGGGCACAAAATATATGTCACGGTTGTATTTTTTGGGTATGCATTCAAGTAGCCCCATTTTATTTTTTTGCGAGAAGCATTCAAGTAGCCTCTGTATGACCACTGCAATCTGTAGCTTGTTATATAACCTCGTTTCTTCTAAATTGGAGTGCGGTGTATATTTCTAAACACTATTTAGAATTAAGGATACAATTCTTACCGACATGACATTAATTGAAAAGAAGCTGGTAGAATTCAACAACCACCCCAAATTGAGACCATGGTAAGGGGGTACATAGGTAGATACTATGTAACAAATGTTGCTCGTAATTTGTAGCAAGAACATAAAGGGTTCTTGAAGATTAATTACCTGTTCAACAACAATTAATTATTTTTGTTAGTAAATGCCTTTTTCTGATCTGACGACGCACCTCACTACTTACTTTAAACCCACCTCCAACCACCGATGTTTAAAAATTGGTAGATGCAAGCACCCTCTCATCCATCCCCTCATAGTCCAAACGAGTCCCCTCCAACAAACCTCTCCCCCTCCCCCCAAAATCTTCTTCTAACCTCCTCGCCCAATAAGTTGCTTTTTTCTCTATCTCCACCAACAACCTTTTATATGGATGCATGGTCACCTCACACTCACCCTGTCCCGGTGCCCCGCCCCGCCGTCGATACCTCGCGTGATCATCTATCTACAAATCTTGATATATATGATTTTAACACCAGCTAACTAAATAGGTGACTCAGTTTAGTTTTGAAGATGAACTACTAGGGCACAACTGGTTCATATTTAAACCTTGGTGTGTGTGTCTCACACATAGGGTGGCGCACATGTTGTGGTGATCTCCACGTGTGACAAGCCAACCACCTTGACCCATTGCTTGGTAGGGCTTCGCTTCATGCAGTTTCGAGCATGTTTGTAATTTTTTTGGACTTGATTCTATTGGTCGCCTCGATCGTCCAAGAAGGGAATTGGAACATCATGTTCCTTCATACACTTGACCATCGGGAGGCATTAGCTTGGGCCTATTTCAGGGGCTCTCCCTCTAGTGCTGATGGACTCTTCGGAAGAGGTGTTTTGGCACTTGGCCCCGTCCAGGCTCTTCTTTGTGAGCTCAGCCTATCGTGCCACGGGTCGTGCGTCGATTCTGGCATGGACAAATCATTATGGCATGCCCCGCTTCCAACAAATGTATTCATTTGGTAGCTTATGCGAGATCTTCTCCCCTAAAGAAGGAGGTGGCTAAGCATCATGGGTCGGGCAATGGTATGTGCCTCTTTGTGGTGTCTCCGACTCTTGGACCCACATTTTCTTCTTTCGTCCTGCTACCCTCTTCATATGGAGCTTTTTCCATGAGGTTCTAGCTTGAATGGCAGCCCCAGACATGGGCTAGTTTCTGGAGGCTCAGGCCAACCGTACACATGAGAGGAGACACCTCTTTTGATTAGTGTTCGCGGCGTTGGCCTGGATCATTTGCACAATTCGTAATAAGATGGTTGATCGAGTGAACTTGCAGCAATGCCACTGACTCGGTATTTAAATTTGTAGTCTTCTTGTAGCACTAACACCCGTTTTCTAGGTAGTGGGACAAGGAGCGACTGGGGCATGATCGATACTCTCATTGCGGATGGACGCCGACTTGCTTAGCCTCTTTATCACGAGTAGTCGGTTTGTGGAGCCTTGTATCCCTTTTCCTTCTTTGCTTCTTTCTTTTTCTTTTCTAGTTTGTACATGATTGTGTTGTTCCAAAAGTAGACATTTTTTTCATCCACTTGAACATGTTTTTGGGATGTGGTGCTTCGTTTTATGTACTATTTATCTGTCTATTTTTTATCCATCTACTACTTCTTATAAAAGCATGAGTTTGATGAATCCAAATGATCTCAGCCATTCAACCACCTATATGTAACGTCTCACATTTGATCTAATGATGTATCCATGACATCATTATCATTTTGAAAAGGCTAACTATGCACGTCGGTCCATCGGCCAAGCATCGCGTCGACCGTGTGCGCTCTTTGTGGTCGGTTTGTGAACGTGTATCCTTGTGCCACGCAGATGACAGGAGAAATAACCATGAACCTAAACGCATATCCCTTCAAGGGGGAGGGGCGCAACCGCCTACTCCGCTTTATCCATCTCGCATCTTCCTCACCTATTCTTTTTCCCGCCATTTGTCTTCCTTGACATTCATCACGAGCAGCTGGTGCTCCTCCACAATGGCACTTATGAGTGATATTTTTACACTCATTTCAACCTTGTTTAAACCAAGATATTTCATCAAAAGAGAAAAAAAATCTCCTATATTGCCACTACTGGCTAATGAATTAAAAGGATTCCAGAAATCCTCTCTTTGATATTTTTCCACGGTAAATGGCCTAAAAAGGGAAGAAATCACGTGGGAGAAAGGAAAGGAAGGAAAATGGAGGAGAAACAAGTCACCACGAGGCGTTAGAAGGCCTCCAAAGCCAAAGACGGTGTTCCATGTGACCGCACGCACTCGCATGAGCGGTCGTTTAGTGTCGAAACCGAGGCAGGTCGTCCACCTGAACAACTTTTATTAAGGGGACCCCGTCGAAATGTTAACAAAGCAATCAGAGAAGGAGCGCCGAGCACAACCACAACCAGCTCATCATCATTCACAAACCCTAGCCTGGAAATATGTCTATGTATGTATTGCTATGGAACTAACACCGCGGGAAAATGAAGAAAAATACAAGTTTCGGAAGAAACAGACAAAAAGACGGCCCTTCATGTGACCGCAGCGGTCGTTGGGGCGGTTGTTTGACCCGCAGGAGGTTCCCGCGCAAAACAACAGAGACAACAATGTGAAGGACGGCGTATCAAATGAACGCACACGCTTGTTTTTGTGGTCATTTGATTATCTGCAAAAACCATCAACGAGTCCAAAGCGCTCGAGGACATTCCAAACGGGTTCACACGCCCGTTTGAGCGGTCGTTTGACATCCTCGACCAGACGCACAAAAACAACATAGCGTTCAATGGCATTCAAAACAGACACCAACCCCCGTTTCAGTAGTCGTTTCATCTGCACGCAGCCAAAGGTGAGTTTAACCGAGTTGAAGACGACGTTCCATGCAGGCTCTTGCGCCCATATGAGCGGTCGTTTTACATGCCGGTGGCTCCAATAAGCCTGAGGAAGGAGGTATTTCGCCCCCTTCTCTCTCTTTTCTTCTTCTTATTCCTCCAAACCCTAGCAATACTGCACCCGATCTCTCTAATCATTCGTTTTCAGTTTGACTCCTTTCGTGTGATCGATCAAATTTATGTTTCACCTCCGATCCCCAACTTATTTTTCGTGAATCCATGTTCTACATGCGTAGCATTGCCATGACTAGGATATTCATATTTTTATTCAAACTTGAGTTTAGCATGGATTTGTTATGTTTTTAGAGGAGTATAATGTTGTGTGTATCGTAGGATCATCATTGCTTCATTATGTTGGACTGAAATATCATTTTATAGATGTTTACACGGAGGTCTTCTCACGTATGTGGTGATTCAAGTTCATCCACCTTGGAACCACACAAGTTTTCACTCAGGGGATCGTCTTCACCGACCGTGGAGCAAGGAAGAAGTTCCAGAAGCTCACTACAAGGAAGATCAAAGCAACCAAATGGGCCTGTGAGAATACACTCCTGAAGCTAGGTATCACTCATGATTTTAATTTTCTTTGTCATAATGTCGGGTTGCACCATTTTGTTTACTAGATGAAACCCCGCGCGTTGCTGAGGAACTTCTAAATTATACTTTTTTGCAAAAAATTGAAAGAAACACATTATAGTATTTGAAATAGAAAGAAACAAAGTTGATATTTCCTTTCGTAATGTTGAATGATATATAGATACATGGTATGGACTTGGACTCAGACACTAACATGGCATAATCATGTATTTCTGTCCTTGGTAGTCAGGGTTATTACTTCCAAGAGCATTGTTCAAGACAAAGGCATTTAAATTCACTTGTAATCAAATGTAAAATCTGTGTATAGTTAACCCTGCTAAATAAAGAATAAATACGACCATATGAAATTGAAGATTGTTTCTCGCTAATTCAAATCACACAAAAAACACAGTACTATGTTCAAGAATAAACTATAATGATAACACACATTTTGGGGGTATGCAAAACAAACTGGAGCACTGCTATTTGGCATTTAGCTCACTTTTCTGCAGCAACAAATGAATATGCATACTTCCTGCAAAAAGAATGAATGCTTATTTCACATAAACCGTAAACATGTTTTCTTGTGCTTTGGAAGTTTATTGTGCTAGCAATACTCGATATGATTATTTAATAATGAAAAATGATGTGAGAGGCTAAAGACACCAAAAAGTTAGGAATCAAGAGAGCGAGACTTGAGCAGCCATATGAGATGATTTAAACAGCCAAAGACATCAATGATAGAGGGCTAAGATATTTACCTCTTAGTAATGTTGCAAAGGAGCGTGCTATGAAACCTACATAACCTGCCGACTTAGATACTTATCTTATTTATTCCATAGAAAGAAGCAACTATAAAGCAGAATTAGCATACAATGGAACTTGGTATGTACTCTAAATTCAGTTAGGTAATCCATGATTATAATGGGGCTAGCACTTTTACAATAGCTAAAAAACAATTACATGTTATGACTCGGGATGTGCTTGTCACCCTTGGAGAAAATTTAGGTGCACTTGAAACTGAAATAAAAGTAAACTCGGAATGTAAAAAGAGAGGGGATATACCAACACGACATGGTAGGTAACTGAAATCTTCATGTTCACTTTAGGAACGAATTGCGACAGAACTCGATTCCTCTAGGAAGACGACCAACCTTCATAAATGAACAAAGTAATAAAGAGAAATATGGATCAATCTTAATTCTTGGTCTCAATCTAAAAATTCATCTATCTGTACAAATGAAAAATTATAAACCAAATCATGGAGAAATAAATGGCCTGGCCCAAAATTATTCGAATATTTAGGTTCATAACCAATTAACCACTTCATCAAGGTTTACCAATCGGCATGTGGAGACTGCAACATCTCCAGGTGAAGATATAGGCCATGACAGCAAGGCAATAAGTACTGCATGTGGGGGGATTATCATGCTTCAACCCGCGGGCTCATCGAGAGTAGACGCATATTAGGGCATAATCTTGTGTATGGTTAATTACAAAGAGACACTTCAACTCGACAAAGCAGAAAAAACCAAAACAAACTACAGAAGCAAGGGGGATATTGGCTGGCATACCGTATGTTGATCAATACGTACATCTTGTAGAATGGCTGCATCCGTATAGTAGGCGAAAGGACAGAGCCAGGGTGAGGCAGTTACAGTCCCGGCATAGACATTGATGACTCGATGGTTGGCAGCGTTGCAACGTCGATTTTCAGTGGCGGCAGACAATTAGATCATTCGTACTTCCAGAGCCCCAGATTAAAAAAACCAGATGAGGAAATTAGAGAAAAAACAGATTATAGATCAGATGCAATCATCTTCGCTGTGTGCTTCAGCGGCCGGCTCAGCAGCCCCCCACCATGGACCGCGGGAACGCCCAGAGGACCAGGTTGCCGAAGTAGCCCGGCAGGTCGGCCAGGCGCCGCCGCCCATGCATGGAGATGCCATGGTGGAGGTCTCGCCGTGGCTGAGCCCACGCGCGCGCATCAAAGTGCGCCACAGGTGCGCGGGCGTGTTATCGAACCGGCAGAACGACTGGCCGCACCGCTTCGATGCCTTGGCGCGCAATCCGGAGATTTAGTCCTTGGTGAAGTGCGCCTTGTAGATGATCACGTTGTCGGCGCCGTGGTGCTGCCCACCCTCGACATGCTTAAGGTTGCTGGACGACGACCGGATGTCCATACCTCGCGCGACACGGCCCCACATGACGAGGAAGTCGCTGGTCGCGTGGCCGTCGACGACCGCGTGGTTGGCCGTGAACCTGACAGCGAGCGAGCTGCACACGAAGCGCGTGAGCTGGACCTGCAGTACCTCCTGCACATCGCGCTCCAGGTCCTAGTGGAGCCGGAGCATGAAGGCCGACGGCTTGGCTGGCGCAGATTCGACCAGTGTGGGCCTAGACGCCCAGTACATCCACCGCGCGCTTTCCACGAGCCAAGCGCCGTGGTCATTGAGCAGCACCCACAGCGCACAACAAAATCACACTCAGAACTTTGTACGAACATCTGTGGAAGATTCAAGGATGAAAGAGGGAGATCAGGAAGAATAAATGACAGGAAGAAGAGAAGATTGAAGATGAAGAGGCAACCATGTCAATTCTTTGCAATGAGAAGATAAAAGGGGTGAGGTGAAGTGCCTCGTGGGGAGAAACCGATGATGGAGTAATGAAAAGATTTGAATGGGGTGATTATCACAAGACAAATAATTTTTGTTAGACTTGGAGCGAGAGAGGGGTTGTTGGCCTTCGACTCTTGGGGAAAATATGGTTTTTTTCTGAGGCAGAGAGGCATGGCCTTTTTTCCTACACGGCTGGGCGTTAATCAGTTGTTACACCTGCTAATTAACTATTAGCTAGAAAAGGGTTGCTGAGATGGCACATGTGTTGTGGTGGGATGGTTGCATGTCAAGAGAAATGAAGTAATGGACCTACTTGATGATCTGGAAAGTTTGCATTTCAAGAGAAATAGATAGTGGGGATGCACTATTTAGGTATTATAGATTAGGGATGTGAGACTTATGAACGATTGACGCTTGAGTTTTTTAGTACTCTCTCACACAATGTCGGTTTAGTGCCAAATGCATATGAGGAAGAGATGATCACTTTCCGTCTCCTTGACCAAGACTGTAGCATCACTTTGGTTGAGTGGTGTAACTACTTTCGCTCCCCGACAATGATGCTGATATTAGATATGCTTATGATTTCACTGACCCACATCCGAGGCAATCCTTTTATAAGATGAGTCATGGTGGCTCTAAGCAAAGAGTCAGTTGCATTGAAAGTCCTGCTATACGTTATTTCTACTAAGTTATCACTAACTCGTTGCAGGCATGAGGAGAAGTTTCTAAGATGAATGATGAGAACATGCTAGTTCTCGGGAAAGCAGCAAACTTGAACGTCGGTTATTCGCCCAACCTAGAGGCAATACTTTTGCTACACCTTGCGCATTAAGAAAATCATGCTCAAGGAGATATCATGTGTGGAGGAGTGATCACCAATTTGGCCAACTCCCTTTGCCTTTACTACAGTCATGTTTGCCCCATTGTAGGTAAAACCCTTATTAACATTCGTGTTCTTACTAGCGCTGGTATGGTAGTAGTTCGTAATGATTGGAGTGGCGTACTTGTTTCCAACACATATGCCTAACCTTTTTTTCCAGTTAGAATGGATAATTGCATAATGTTGCCCAGGAAAGGGATGCATATTTTGACCAGAAGGGCCAGAACTTGAAAAAGTTGATGAAGAGGAACTCCCCACCAATAAAGGGGAGGAGCAGCCCCAACAAGACTACACCACCTACGCGGACCTCAGTAGCTTCCAGGGCTCTATTGATCATATGAGCAACCTCACATCATCCTTGAGGAGCACATCTGCCTACATGAACATGAACTTCTCCAACTGGAGTCAAGAGTGGACCCCTGACCAACCGCTGCAATGATCATGCCGATTTGGGATTACAAAAGCCTAAGCTTGGGGGAGGTTAAAAATACTTCTACATCAAGATCTAGGGTATTTTAATAAATTGTGATGAGGTTGTACTTAAGCTCTAGGGGCTTCAAAACACTCGTGTTGGTCTGTTCTAACACTTTGCTTTTTATATGCTTTTGCCTTTGTGATTTTTCGGTTGCAAGTTAGTTTTCAAAAACCCAAAACCCCAAAAATATAACAAGCTTTGCTTTGCTCATGTTCTTATTTAGCCCCATAGAGTTCATTTGCATTTTGTTTCAGAGGAGTTGATCTATGCCAGGACAACGAGGAATGCAAGAGTAAGGAAGAGAAGTGTGTAAATTCGCAAATGTGAAGGTATGTCCTAGGACCCCCATCTTTTGCACTTGATACTTAGACTAGATGTAGGAGTTGTATGTGTGATATGTGTGGATGGGAGTGAGTCTTGATAGTTGATACAAAGGTTTTTCTCTGTAGTGGCTGAAATAATTTTGTAGCCTTTGTTTTTTTAGTTTGGACAACTAAGACTTGCAGTGGGACATTTTTTAAATGAAATTAACCAAGTATAACTTGACACAAGAGAAAGTCTCTCAAGACTTTGGAGTTGAGAAATTGTAATGGAAGTGATGTTTGACATGGTCAACCCCATGTTGTTAATTTTAATAGACTTGATAGCACTTGTGGATTAAATTGTCTAGAGGAACTTAGTTGAAAGGTGGGTGACATTATGCCAAAAATCTGTGTTAGTATGGGCGTGTTCTGATCTCCTCCAGCTTCACAAAACTTCCCAAATCCAGCTTCCCTAGCCAACTTCTCGCTTTAGGTGGCGATTCTCAAGCGTTCGGCATTGTGCGTAGCTTCTCCTATTGCTAAAGACCAGCTGGGAGGTTGCTGGCCTAGTTGGGCCTCCATTTGGGTCGTTGGAGGCAGCCCAGTTTGGGCTAGACATCAAGGGAACGAGCCTCTGTAGCGTTTTCTGTTGAGGGAACGAACGCGGTCTGTTTGAGAGAGCGTACCGATTCGATGGCTTCACTTAGCGGTGGCAATTCGATTGTAATATTGGCTAACTCCAGCTTTTCATATCGGTGGAGCTGGGCCGACCGTGCTTCGTATTTTTGTACTGCGATCGATTGTAACTTCTTGAAGCCAGCTTCTCGGTGTTATTTCGTTCGGCTCATATCTGCTCCAGGTATTTGTGAAGCATGGAGCGGGAGAAGATCAAAACACGCCCTATATCTCAAGATGATGTTACACCCTCCGGCTGGTGACATGGCCTTTGCTACTATATGTGTGTGTACGTGTGTAACTATGGCTTCATCATCCTTCTTGATGCTATGTTGAGGACTCCACTGCCAATGAACTATCCGCCAAGAGCGATAGCTCAGATTGCGGCTATGAGTTTGTTACCATACGTAATGGCAACACTACAAACGAGTATTATTCGGCTTTCTCTTGAATGGGTGTGTATGTGATAAATAAAGGGAACTGGTCAAAAGAGGTCGAAAGAGACATTGTTGCTAAAGGTCCATAGTTCACAAACGTTAAGCCACAACGAAAACCAATGCATGATCACTTATTTGGCATAATCTCCTTCATGTGAAAATCAAAGTTCCAGCAAACAATGATTGAAAAAAAGTGTTTTAGATCCTAGAAGAAGATACAATTGTGCGTGTGTTCAAGAGCACATGAGCATCATGTTTCACTATATGCTTTCTACTACTCAACCTATGTTTCCATGGCTCTATCTTAAGAACTCTTTCATGCATTCCCGGCAAGCAAGTGTTATCTATATTGAATGAAATGAATTGGTGCAAAGTTATTTTATCTAGTAGATCAGAAACTTTGTGTTGACTATCTTTGCTTCACTAACACTTTCACTATAACCATGCCACCGCTATATCTATGATAAGTTTTCAGGTCACGAAGCGGATTGCTATCTAGGCATATCGATCATAAGTGAACCAAAAACTTCTCGTTATTTCGGTTTAAACAACTGAGTTCATTATGCTTCGTAATTCTCTCTATGTTGCACGAGGACGATCAAGTTTAAGCTTGGGAGTGATGAGTGATATTTGTACACTCATTTCAACATTGTTTAAACCAAGATATTTCATTAAAAGAGATATTTTCACTTCGATATTTCCACTAATGACTAATGAATGCAAAAGATTCCAGAAATCCTCTCTTTGATATTTTCCCACATGGAATGGGCTAAAAAGGGAAGAAGTCATGTGGGAGAAAGGAAAGGAAGGAAAATGGAGAAGAAATGAGTCACCTCCAGAGCCAAAGACGGTGTTCCATGTAACGCACGCGCCCGCATGAGCGGTTGTTTAGCGTTGAAACCGCGGCAGGTCAACCTGAACAACTTTTATTAAGGGTACCCCATCAAAATGTCAACAGAATTATCAGAGGAGGAGCGTCGAGGACAACCACAACCAGTTCGTCATCATCTTCGTCCATAGACCCTAGCCGCTGCCATTTTGAGCTCCATAGCCATCTCCATCAACATACACCTCTCTCATCTAGTTCATACTTGTAATCGTGCACCGCACAAGTCATCATTGGAAGACATATTGCAATCAATCAAACTCAAGATGTGTTCTTCAATGATTTCTTCTCGTGATCTGATTGCCATATGTGAGTAGTTTGTAAGGTATGGGGTGAGGCATGAGCGTTGCAGCCCCACGTATTTAGTGACGGGATCAATGGAAGTCTTTGACACAACATCTCATGTGTAAAATAAAATTGTTTCGTGAGGTATCTCTTGTCTTGTCCATGATCTTCATCCCATCAGGTACCTAGAATCATGGAGATCGAACAACAATGAAGCTAGGAGAAAGGGTACCCTGAAATATTATGTCGAATAGCGGTAACAGTAAGATTTAGTATGCTAACATTGATCATATCCTTAGGGAATCATGAGGTATAGTCATTGAATGCCCGAAGATTTTGTCTGATATTATTATCTTAATTATCGAGGCAACCCCGCGAGATAGATAGGGCCTTCAGTAGGACAACTGATTCTTGATGCAGGACTCATGCCGGTCAGGATGTTATTTGGACACATCCACATTCGAAACGAAGCAAGAACCTCTTGATGGGTGACTTCCTAAGCAAAAACTATTTTTTTTATCCCAACACCAATACATGGTTGTAAGCATTAAGACCTCATCCCCGTACATTACTTTTATTATAAGTGTTTGAATCACTATTTGTTTGCTGATTCGGTCAAAAGCTGGATTTGACACTTTGGCAAAAGCTTGCTAGAGACCATTGCTTGAAGGGAGTCTTCCTCTCATGAGTTCGACACCTGGGGTCATCTCTGGGGAAATAGGTGTGGGATACCCTTTCTTTTCCAATACCGGATCAATAAAAAGGAGATATCAGACACCTCATCGGTCCGAATGCCGCATGCAACAACCCCACCCTCCTTTTCCGCTCTTGGGAGTTCATTCAGCAGCTCCTACTCCTTCACCAACCACCACGCACACCGTGCCACACGGGGACGAGCTGAAGGTAGTGGAGGGTGTAAGTGTTGCATCAACTAGGACAATGATGCAGGTGAAGACGACCGGACAAACAAGGGGCACCCGGTGCTGCGATGGGGGAGGCCATCACCTTGGCATCATATTCGCCTCCTCCAGTCCTGGTTGATTGGTCTAGGCGTTGCGACCCATCTGCAGCGGCATTAGGACGGCACTGCAACCATGGGGCGTGATGATGGCATGAGTTGGCGGCGGTGTTGGAACCAACAAGATGAAGAGTTGCGACCCACATCGGTACGAAGAGGTAGGGGGTGCTGCAACCAGTGGGTGGCGGTGCTAGAAACAGCAAGACAACAAGGTGCGACCCACGGAGGCAAGGGGGTGTTGCAACCGTGGGTGTGGGATGATGGGATCAGCGGTTGGCAGTGTTGGAACCAGCAAGATAGCAAGCTGCAACCCATGCTATTGGAACCATCAGCCGGTGGTGCTGCAACCAACGAGGACTAGAGCTGGAACTAGCATCGTCTAGTGCTGCAACCAGCAAGGAGCAGTGACATAGTGAGGATGTTGTGTCTGGTTGTCGCTAGGGTTAGAGACGACACAGACCAATTCTACCACCAGTGAACAGAGTTACTCAGCCGAAACGCGACTTTGATGGAACCAGCGCAGGCGATGGTGGCTGTGCTGGAATCAGTGTTTCCGGAAACTGCGATGAGCTTGCGGCGGTGCTACAATGGGGCACGAGTGCGAAGACAATGCTGGAATGGGAGCAGACAGATGCTAGCGGCACATGATACGTCCAAAACGTATCTATAATTTCTGATTGCTCCATGCCACTTTTGGGTGATATTGCTATGATATTCATACACTTCCATACACTTTTAATCATATTTGGACTAACTTACTAATCCAGTGCACCCCAGTGCCAGTTTCTGTTTTCGGTTGTTTTTGTATTTCAGGTTTTCACATTTCGAGAACTACCCAGAAAAATACAGAAAAAATATATAAAAAATCAGCGTTCCGGGAACGACACTGCTTCCGAAGGGGAGCATGGGGGGGCCACAAGGGCTCCAGGCGCCCTGTGGGCGCCCCCCCCTGGGACGC
>LR738714.1:665655576-665713671 GCA_902687465.1 Secale cereale
ATCTACTTGTTCTTGAGCAATCAAAGAATTTAAAGGAACATCACGAGGATCAACAGTAGATTGCTTAGAAAGTAGAGACATGATCAAGTCAACTTTTTCATTTAAGGAGGAAATCTCCTCGACAGATTTTACCTTCCTACCTGTTGGAGCGCGTTCGGTGTGCCATTGGGAATAGTTGGTCATCATCTCATCGAGAAGCTTCGTGGCAGCACCAAGTGTAGTTGACATAAAAGTTCCTCCCGCGGCCGAATCTAACAAGTTCCGCGAGGTAAAGTTCAAGCCTGCATAAAAAGTTTGGATAACCATCCAAGTAGTCAAACCATGAGTAGGGCAGTTCTTGATAAGAGATTTCATACGTTCCCAAGCTTGGGCAACGTGTTCATTATCCAATTGTTTAAATTCATTATGTTACTTCTAAGTTGGATAATTTTAGCAGGTGGATAGTATTTTCCAATAAAAGCATCTTTGCACTTGTCCCATGAATCTATGCTATTTCTAGGCAAAGACTAAAACCAAAATTTTAGCTCCTCCTCTCAAAGAGAAAGGAAAAAGCTTAAGCTTAACAATATTACCATCTATTTCTTGGTACTTTTGCATATCACAAAGTTCAACAAAGTTGTTTAAGTGTAAAGCAGCATCATCTCCAGCACCGGAGAATTGATCTTTCATGACTAAGTTCAGTAAAGCAGGTTTAATTTCATATGAAGGTGCTGAAGTGGCAGGTGTAGTGATAGGTGTGCTAATAAAGTCATCGTTGTTGTGACTAGTGAAGTCACACAACTTGGTGTTCTCGGTGGAACCCATAGTAGCAAGCAAGCAAGATAACTATTTTTGTGATTTTCGATAAAAAGGTACTAAAGCAAAATTTGAAAGGTAAACTAACAAGACTAAAAAGCAAAGGTAAAAGATAGCATGCAACTCCCCTATCCTGATGAGAACATGCTAGTTCTCGGGAAAGCAGCAAACTTGAACGTCGGTTATTCGCCCAACCTAGAGGCAATACTTTTGCTACACCTTGCGCATTAAGAAAATCATGCTCAAGGAGATATCATGTGTGGAGGAGTGATCACCAATTTGGCCAACTCCCTTTGCCTTTACTACAGTCATGTTTGCCCCATTGTAGGTAAAACCCTTATTAACATTCGTGTTCTTACTAGCGCTGGTATGGTAGTAGTTCGTAATGATTGGAGTGGCGTACTTGTTTCCAACACATATGCCTAACCTTTTTTTCCAGTTAGAATGGATAATTGCATAATGTTGCCCAGGAAAGGGATGCATATTTTGACCAGAAGGGCCAGAACCTGAAAAAGTTGATGAAGAGGAACTCCCCACCAATAAAGGGGAGGAGCAGCCCCAACAAGACTACACCACCTACGCGGACCTCAGTAGCTTCCAGGGCTCTATTGATCATATGAGCAACCTCACATCGTCCTTGAGGAGCACATATGCCTACATGAACATGAACTTCTCCAACTGGAGTCAAGAGTGGACCCCTGACCAACCGCTGCAATGATCACGCCGATTTGGGATTACAAAAGCCTAAGCTTGGGGGAGGTTAAAAATACTTCTACATCAAGATCTAGGGTATTTTAATAAATTGTGATGAGGTTGTACTTAAGCTCTAGGGGCTTCAAAACACTCGTGTTGGTCTGTTCTAACACTTTGCTTTTTATATGCTTTTGCCTTTGTGATTTTTCGGTTGCAAGTTAGTTTTCAAAAACCCAAAACCCCAAAAATATAACAAGCTTTGCTTTGCTCATGTTCTTATTTAGCCCCATAGAGTTCATTTGCATTTTGTTTCAGAGGAGTTGATCTATGCCAGGACAACGAGGAATGCAAGAGTAAGGAAGAGAAGTGTGTAAATTCGCAAATGTGAAGGTATGTCCTAGGACCCCCATCTTTTGCACTTGATACTTAGACTAGATGTAGGAGTTGTATGTGTGATATGTGTGGATGGGAGTGAGTCTTGATAGTTGATACAAAGGTTTTTCTCTGTAGTGGCTGAAATAATTTTGTAGCCTTTGTTTTTTTAGTTTGGACAACTAAGACTTGCAGTGGGACATTTTTTAAATGAAATTAACCAAGTATAACTTGACACAAGAGAAAGTCTCTCAAGACTTTGGAGTTGAGAAATTGTAATGGAAGTGATGTTTGACATGGTCAACCCCATGTTGTTAATTTTAATAGACTTGATAGCACTTGTGGATTAAATTGTCTAGAGGAACTTAGTTGAAAGGTGGGTGACATTATGCCAAAAATCTGTGTTAGTATGGGCGTGTTCTGATCTCCTCCAGCTTCACAAAACTTCCCAAATCCAGCTTCCCTAGCCAACTTCTCGCTTTAGGTGGCGATTCTCAAGCGTTCGGCATTGTGCGTAGCTTCTCCTATTGCTAAAGACCAGCTGGGAGGTTGCTGGCCTAGTTGGGCCTCCATTTGGGTCGTTGGAGGCAGCCCAGTTTGGGCTAGACATCAAGGGAACGAGCCTCTGTAGCGTTTTCTGTTGAGGGAACGAACGCGGTCTGTTTGAGAGAGCGTACCGATTCGATGGCTTCACTTAGCGGTGGCAATTCGATTGTAATATTGGCTAACTCCAGCTTTTCATATCGGTGGAGCTGGGCCGACCGTGCTTCGTATTTTTGTACTGCGATCGATTGTAACTTCTTGAAGCCAGCTTCTCGGTGTTATTTCGTTCGGCTCATATCTGCTCCAGGTATTTGTGAAGCATGGAGCGGGAGAAGATCAAAACACGCCCTATATCTCAAGATGATGTTACACCCTCCGGCTGGTGACATGGCCTTTGCTACTATATGTGTGTGTACGTGTGTAACTATGGCTTCATCATCCTTCTTGATGCTATGTTGAGGACTCCACTGCCAATGAACTATCCGCCAAGAGCGATAGCTCAGATTGCGGCTATGAGTTTGTTACCATACGTAATGGCAACACTACAAACGAGTATTATTCGGCTTTCTCTTGAATGGGTGTGTATGTGATAAATAAAGGGAACTGGTCAAAAGAGGTCGAAAGAGACATTGTTGCTAAAGGTCCATAGTTCACAAACGTTAAGCCACAACGAAAACCAATGCATGATCACTTATTTGGCATAATCTCCTTCATGTGAAAATCAAAGTTCCAGCAAACAATGATTGAAAAAAAGTGTTTTAGATCCTAGAAGAAGATACAATTGTGCGTGTGTTCAAGAGCACATGAGCATCATGTTTCACTATATGCTTTCTACTACTCAACCTATGTTTCCATGGCTCTATCTTAAGAACTCTTTCATGCATTCCCGGCAAGCAAGTGTTATCTATATTGAATGAAATGAATTGGTGCAAAGTTATTTTATCTAGTAGATCAGAAACTTTGTGTTGACTATCTTTGCTTCACTAACACTTTCACTATAACCATGCCACCGCTATATCTATGATAAGTTTTCAGGTCACGAAGCGGATTGCTATCTAGGCATATCGATCATAAGTGAACCAAAAACTTCTCGTTATTTCGGTTTAAACAACTGAGTTCATTATGCTTCGTAATTCTCTCTATGTTGCACGAGGACGATCAAGTTTAAGCTTGGGAGTGATGAGTGATATTTGTACACTCATTTCAACATTGTTTAAACCAAGATATTTCATTAAAAGAGATATTTTCACTTCGATATTTCCACTAATGACTAATGAATGCAAAAGATTCCAGAAATCCTCTCTTTGATATTTTCCCACATGGAATGGGCTAAAAAGGGAAGAAGTCATGTGGGAGAAAGGAAAGGAAGGAAAATGGAGAAGAAATGAGTCACCTCCAGAGCCAAAGACGGTGTTCCATGTAACGCACGCGCCCGCATGAGCGGTTGTTTAGCGTTGAAACCGCGGCAGGTCAACCTGAACAACTTTTATTAAGGGTACCCCATCAAAATGTCAACAGAATTATCAGAGGAGGAGCGTCGAGGACAACCACAACCAGTTCGTCATCATCTTCGTCCACAGACCCTAGCCGCTGCCATTTTGAGCTCCATAGCCATCTCCATCAACATACACCTCTCTCATCTAGTTCATACTTGTAATCGTGCACTGCACAAGTCATCATTGGAAGACATATTGCAATCAATCAAACTCAAGATGTGTTCTTCAATGATTTCTTCTCGTGATCTGATTGCCATATGTGAGTAGTTTGTAAGGTATGGGGTGAGGCATGAGCGTTGCAGCCCCACGTATTTAGTGACGGGATCAATGGAAGTCTTTGACACAACATCTCATGTGTAAAATAAAATTGTTTCGTGAGGTATCTCTTGTCTTGTCCATGATCTTCATCCCATCAGGTACCTAGAATCATGGAGATCGAACAACAATGAAGCTAGGAGAAAGGGTACCCTGAAATATTATGTCGAATAGCGGTAACAGTAAGATTTAGTATGCTAACATTGATCATATCCTTAGGGAATCATGAGGTATAGTCATTGAATGCCCGAAGATTTTGTCTGATATTATTATCTTAATTATCGAGGCAACCCCGCGAGATAGATAGGGCCTTCAGTAGGACAACTGATTCTTGATGCAGGACTCATGCCGGTCAGGATGTTATTTGGACACATCCACATTCGAAACGAAGCAAGAACCTCTTGATGGGTGACTTCCTAAGCAAAAACTATTTTTTTTATCCCAACACCAATACATGGTTGTAAGCATTAAGACCTCATCCCCGTACATTACTTTTATTATAAGTGTTTGAATCACTATTTGTTTGCTGATTCGGTCAAAAGCTGGATTTGACACTTTGGCAAAAGCTTGCTAGAGACCATTGCTTGAAGGGAGTCTTCCTCTCATGAGTTCGACACCTGGGGTCATCTCTGGGGAAATAGGTGTGGGATACCCTTTCTTTTCCGATACCGGATCAATAAAAAGGAGATATCAGACACCTCATCGGTCCGAATGCCGCATGCAACAACCCCACCCTCCTTTTCCGCTCTTGGGAGTTCATTCAGCAGCTCCTACTCCTTCACCAACCACCACGCACACCGTGCCACACGGGGACGAGCTGAAGGTAGTGGAGGGTGTAAGTGTTGCATCAACTAGGACAATGATGCAGGTGAAGACGACCGGACAAACAAGGGGCACCCGGTGCTGCGATGGGGGAGGCCATCACCTTGGCATCATATTCGCCTCCTCCAGTCCTGGTTGATTGGTCTAGGCGTTGCGACCCATCTGCAGCGGCATTAGGACGGCACTGCAACCATGGGGCGTGATGATGGCATGAGTTGGCGGTGGTGTTGGAACCAACAAGATGAAGAGTTGCGACCCACATCGGTACGAAGAGGTAGGGGGTGCTGCAACCAGTGGGTGGCGGTGCTAGAAACAGCAAGACAACAAGGTGCGACCCACGGAGGCAAGGGGGTGTTACAACCGTGGGTGTGGGATGATGGGATCAGCGGTTGGCAGTGCTGGAACCAGCAAGATAGCAAGCTGCAACCCATGCTATTGGAACCATCAGCCGGTGGTGCTGCAACCAACGAGGACTAGAGCTGGAACTAGCATCGTCTAGTGCTGCAACCAGCAAGGAGCAGTGACATAGTGAGGATGTTGTGTCTGGTTGTCGCTAGGGTTAGAGACGACACGGACCAATTCTACCACCAGTGAACAGAGTTACTCGGCCGAAACGCGACTTTGATGGAACCAGCGCAGGCGATGGTGGCTGTGCTGGAATCAGTGTTTCCGGAAACTACGATGAGCTTGCGGCGGTGCTACAATGGGGCACGAGTGCGAAGACAATGCTGGAATGGGAGCAGACAGATGCTAGCGGCACATGATACGTCCAAAACGTATCTATAATTTCTGATTGCTCCATGCCACTTTTGGGTGATATTGCTATGATATTCATACACTTCCATACACTTTTAATCATATTTGGACTAACTTACTAATCCAGTGCACCCCAGTGCCAGTTTCTGTTTTCGGCTGTTTTTGTATTTCAGGTTTTCACATTTCGAGAACTGCCCAGAAAAATACAGAAAAAATATATAAAAAATCAGCGTTCCGGGAACGACACTGCTTCCGAAGGGGAGCATGGGGGGGCCACAAGGGCTCCAGGCGCCCTGTGGGCGCCCCCCCCCTGGGACGCGCCGGGGGGGGGGGGGGGCCTCGGCCCCCCGAGAGCCCCCCGGTGCCCTACTTTGGCAGATATTTAAAGGGTCCCCCGTAACCCTTGAAACAGGACTTCTTTTCGCGATCCCATCTCTGTTCCGCCGCCGCCGCCGCTTCCAAGATCGGGAGCACCAGGAGAACTCTTCCCGGCACCCTGCCGGAGGGGAGGATCACCACCGGGAGCTTCTCCACCACCATGGACGCCTCCCGGATGACTCGTGAGTAGTCTCCCTTGGACCATGAGTCCATCACCAGTAGCTATGTGATGTTCTCCTCCCGTTCTTGTGCTTCACTAATTAGTCCTCGTGAGCTGCCCTACATGATCGAGGCACCTATGTAATCCTTATGCTGTTGCTATGTTGAGTTTGCTGGGATCCGATGGATTATGAGATTATGTTCAGATTGATCTTGAGTAATATATTTGATTCACCTCTTTTATATTTTAGTTCATAAGTAATTCTTGCATGTTCTCCGTTGTTATTTATTGCTTTGGCCAAGTAGTAAGTAGTGACTCCAAGAGGGAACGTTATGCTCGATTGTGGGTTCATGCCCCTCGATGACTAGCTTGAGTGACAGAAACATGAGTCTAGGGGATGTGCTGTTGCCACAAGGGGGAAAACAACGGTGCTTGTGCCCGCGGGTGCAAGAATTGTTTACTTTACGCAAAGTTCTTTTAATGCAGTTGTCTGTTGCATTGAGTTTACACTATGGGTGGGACTCGCAACTTAATACCAGCGAGATGTTCTAGATAGATATCTCAAGGTGGATGATTAGTAGTAGGTGCAGATGGATTTCGGTCAACTTACTTTGGCGTACCGCCCATGCTTTGAACCTCAACCTTTCTTGTAATGTAGTCAGCATTGGTTTGCGTTCGTGGTCCTGTCAATTGCCCAGCTGTAATTTGTTACCTCACATAGCTGTTTTATCGTCTTTTGGGAGAGAGACATCACTAGTGAACATCATGTGACTCCGGTCCATATTACCATCATTGATCACATACACTATTTTACTTTCCGCTATTTTATTTACTATTGCAAATTACTATCTATCACTACTATCATATTGCTTTTAACCCTTTGTGAACTGCAAGGCCGGAGAGATTGACAACCTCTCTGTACTCGTTGGGAGCAAAGTTATTTGTATCTGTGTGCAGGTCCACGTTGATTGCTAATTGCACCGTTAGCGGTTGACACCTACCTGTTGAACCTAGGAGTCTCTGGGGATTCGATCCTTGGCATCTTTGCTAAGGGAAAACACTTCTACTTACTGCATCTTACACCTTCCACTTGGGGTAATCCAACGAGGGGTTCGAGGCCCATCAGCACATCACCGAGCTACAATGATTACCCGCATATGCCATGATGCAAGCCAACCTGGGGGTGGATGGGTGTGCTACTTCTTGAGCTTGCGTAGATTTTTCCCTTGAAGAGGAAAGGGTAATGTAACAAAGTTGATTTTTCCTCAGTTGAGAACAAATGAATCAATCCAGTAGGAGGTACAAGCAAGTCTCCAATACATGCACCTGCAGAAACTAACAAACACTTGCTCACAATGAGGAAAAGGGGTTGTCAATCCCTTCAACGTCCCGAACAAGAGTGAGATCTGATGAAGATAGATTTAAAACTAAAGTAAAAAAAACTAAATAAAGTAAACACAAAATAATTGCAACAAGGTATCTTTGGGTTTTTGGTTTTATTGATCTGAAAATAATAGATGTAAAATAGACCCGGGGGCCATAGGTTTCACTAGAGGATTCTCTCTTGAATAAAGCATACGGTGGGTAAACAAATTACTGTCGAGCAATTGATAGAAAAGCGCAAAGTTATGGTGATATCTAAGGCAATGATCATGAATATAGGCATCACGTCCGTGACAAGTAGACCGACTCCTTCCTACATCTACTACTATTACTCCGCACATCGACCGCTATCCAGCATGCATCTAGAGTATTAAGTTCATAAGAACACAGTAACACCTTAAGCAAGATGACATGATGTAGAGGGATAAACTCAAGCAATATGATATAAACCCCATCCTTTTATCCTTGATAACAATAATACAATATGTGCCTCGCTACCCCTTCTATCACTGGGTGAGGACACCGCAAGATTGAACCCAAAACTAAGCACCTCTCCCATTGCAAGAACTACCAATCTAGTTGGCCAAACCAAACCAATAATTCGAAGAGAAATACAAAGATATAAAATCATGCATATAAGAATTCAGAGAAGATTCAAATAATATTTATTGATATAAATTCTGACCAATAATTCGAAGAGAAATACAAAGATATAAATTCTGACGGTCCCTTTTGCACTATTTGGGCGACGCAGATAGGCATTCAATGCCCTTGTCCCCTGCCGTCAGAGTTAGGTATGATACACTATAACAGGTAGTTGTACCAACCATAACACCTTTCCATTTTTACCCTTATCTATGTTGCCACTTGTCGGTGACCCCTTGAGCATATAAAAGGAGGCCCATGCGCGACGTAGAGGGGGGAGGAGAACACTCACGCTCGGTCTCGTTAGCTGCTGGTGTGTACTGTAGCACTCAGCGCTCCCGAGCAAGAACTGAATACAAACCACAAAGCAGGAGTAGGGTTTTACGCATCCGTGCGGCCCGAACCTGGGTAAACTGCTCGTGTGTTTCGCCTCGATCCGCTCTTCGTGCGATCTTCGCCGCCGCCGAACCGAAAGGGGCTCGGTCCGCCGGTCCCATAGGTGCTCGTGGATTCGTTCCCCGACATCTTTGGTGCGCCATGTAGGGGCGTCGAGGTTGTGTGAACCTGATCCGGCGTTCACACGAGCTAGATCTTCGTCGTCTTCATCGACATGCCGCCGAAGAAGAAGGCTTCGGAGGCGGCGGCTCCGTCCGCGTCGAACCCACCACTGCCGAAGCAAACGGCTGGTGGGGTAGACGCCGGCGGAAGAACGGGCGTCGACGAGGGAGCTCACGGTGTTGCCAGGACCAAGGACAAGGATGCGTTGCCCATCGGCGGCGTAGTCGGCTCCCACAACGACCGGGCGCACTCCAAGACCTCGGCGTCCGTACATGCACCGCGCCCATCTCAGGAGGCGCGGGACCGGCAGCGTCATGGTACTCACGGTACCATATGTTTGCTGGACCAAGATCGAGCTGGTGGATCTCGGAGTGCTCAAGACCAGCATGCACGCCAATATGCTGGCACGAGCGAGGCACGGTCGCCTGGACGGGATACTGCTCCTTCTAACATAGTTAGAAGTCCGAGCATATCCCGCTCCTCACACCGTTCGCCACCGCCACCCACCACTTCAGCAGAAGCTTTGGCGTGAGCTCAACTGCTCCTGGACTACCCTCCAACGGCAGACAAGATCGACGACTGGAGGGCCACCATTCAGAGTCTCATCGGCTTCGCCAACGGCGACACTCCACGGCAGCCGAGTACATCGCAGCCGCGGCAAGTCAGCCAGGCACGAGCCGGTGGCGACAAGACCGGTGGGGGTGCAACCACCGTGCACTCTCCGCCCCGAAGACCAAGATCGCCGACTCGCCGGATCCACCTCAACAGCGACTCCACCGCGTCATCAAACCCACGAGCTCATCGCGATCAGCGCCAAGTTCTTCACGAACGACAGCAAGAAGACACTCGTACTCGCATCGAGCGCCGAAGAGAAGCGGGGCGTCAATCGGACCAGCGCGCTGGGCCCTTTGTCGACATGCATGCGCCAGGGGAACCAGGCGACTTGCCGTACGCGGTAGGTTGCCCTGCGTTTACTCGTGAGCTGCGGCAAGTCTAGTGGCCCAACAAGAAGAATTTCAAGCCAGACGTACCAGAGAAGTACGACGGCAAGTCGCATCCGTCGGAGTTCCTCAGCATCTACACCATCGCGGTGCAAGCTGCTGGGGGGCGGGACGACAAGATCCTTGCCAACTACTTCCCGCGGGTGCTCAAGCCCAACGTCAGGTCCTGGCTCATGCACTTGCCGGACAACTCCATATCCTCCTGGGCAGACCTATGCCATCAGTTTGTCGGCGCCTTTACAGGCGGCTGATGGGCCTCGAACCCCTCGTTGGTTACCCCAAGTGGAAGGTGTAAGATGCAGTATGTAGAAGTGTTTTCCCTTAGCAAAGATGCCAAGGATCGAATCCCCAGAGACTCCTAGGTTCAACAAGTAGGTGTCAACTGCTAACGGCGCAATTAGCAATCAACGTGGACCTGCACACAGATACAAACAACTTTGCTCCCAACGAGTACAGAGGTTGTCAATCCCTCCGGCCTTGTAGTTCACAAAGGATTAAAAGCAATGATAGTAGTGATAGATAGTGTTTTGCAATAGTAAATAATAGCGAGAAGTAAATAGCGGATGTGAACAATGATGGTAATATGGACCGGAGTCACATGATGTTCACTAGTGATGTCTCTCTCCCAAAAGATGATAAAACAGCTATGTGAGGTAAACGAATTACAGCTGGGCAATTGACAGGACCACGGACGCAAACCAATGCTGACTACATTGCAAGAAAGGTTGAGGTTCAAAGCATGGGCGGTACGCCAAAATAAGTAGACCGAAATCCATCAATATCTACTACTAATCATCCACCTTGAGATATCTATCCAGAACATCTCGCTGGTATTAAGTTGCGAGCCCCACCCATAGTGTAAACTCAAAGCAACAGACAACTGCATTAAAAGAACTTTGCGTAAAGTAAACAATCCTTGCACCCGCGGGCACAAGCACCGTTGTTTTCCCCCTTGTGGCAACAGCACATCCCCTAGACTCATGTTTCTGTCACTCAAGCTAGTCATCGAGGGGCATGAACCCACAATCAAGCATAATGTTCCCTCTTGGAGTCACTACGTATTACTTGGCCAAAGCAATAAATAACAACGGAGAACATGCATGAATTACTTATGAACATAAATATAAAAGAGGTGAATCAAATATATTACTCAAGATCAATCTGAACATAATCTCATAATCCATCGGATCCCAGCAAACTCAACATAGCAACAGCATAAGGATTACATATGTGCCTCGATCATGTAGGGCATCTCACGAGGACTAATTAGTGAAGCACAAGAACGGGAGGAGAACATCACATAGCTACTGGTCATGGACCCATGGTCCAAGGGAGACTACTCATGAGTCATCCGGGAGGCGTCCATGGTGGTGGAGAAGCTCCCGGTGGTCATCCTCCCCTCCGGCGGGGTGCCGGGAAGAGTTCTCCTGGTGCTCCCGGTCTTGGAAGCGGCGGCGGCGGCGGAACAAAGATGGGATCGCGAAAAGAGTTCCTGTTCTGAGGGTTTCGGAGGACGCTTTAAATATATGCCAAAGGGGGGCATCGGGGAAGCTTCGGGGGGCCCAGGCGCCCCCCGGCGCGGCCCAGGGGGGCGCGCCGCCAGGGCGCCTGGAGCCCTGGTGGCCCCCCCCCGGCTGCCCTTCGGACGCACGGTTGTTTCCGGAAAGCTGATTTTTTATATAATTTTTCTGGATTTTTCCTGGCAGTTCTCGTAACGTGAAAACCTGAAATACAAAAACAGCCGAAAACAGAAACTGGCACTGGGGTGCACTGGATTAGTAAGTTAGTCCGAATATGATCAAAAGTGTATGGAAGTGTATGCATATCATAGCAATATCACCCAAAAGTGGCATGGAGCAAGCAGAAATTATAGATACATTTTGGACGTATCAACATCCCCAAGCTTAATTCCTGCTCGTCCTCGAGTAGGTAAATGATAACAAGAATAATTTCTGTGGTGACATGCTATTAACCATATAGGACTTTCTCATAGTCATATGACAAAAGCTTATGAGACAATGATTCTATAGTAATTAAGTTGCCTCAAGAGAAAATCACAAATGACTGAAAGTTTTACAACATGACATTGAAGCATCAAATAGATTTGCAATGAACATGATGTGCAAATATGATAAAGTGATATCTAGCTTGCCCCCTTTCGTGATGCAAAACATAAATGCAGGGACACCTTCAAGGTTTAAGTGATGACTAGATACAATGATTTCAAAATAAACGATATCACAATCATGCAAAAGACAATGCTACTTTGGGACAATGCACATTACACTCAGAATGACAATCATGCTCTCAGTAGTTGGTGCTTTTAAAAGAAGGTGGAGACTCAACCTAAAAGTAAAAGAATGGTTATGTGCTAGAGCTTTTTATAGAAGCAATTTTGTCAACGGTAGTAGTACTTCATATGTGTCATGCATAAGACATCCTATAAGTTGCAAGCCTCATGCATCGAATACCAATAGTGCTCGCACCTTGTCCTAATTAGCTTGGATTTCCATGGGTTATCATTGCATTACATATGTTTCAACCAAGTGTCACAATGGGGTACCTCTATGCCACCTGTACAAAGGTCCAAGGAGATAAATCGCATTTGATTTCTCGTTTTTGATAGATCTCAACTTGAGGACGTCCATACCGGGACAACATAGAAAATAGATGATGGACTCCTATTTAATGCATAAGCATATTCTCATAAGAGATTGAGGATTAAGGTCCAAGCTAAAACTTCCACCATGATACATTGCTTTGGTTGGCGGCCCAATGTTCTTCTCTAACAATATGCATACTTATTCAACCCACAGCAAATCACCCTTACTTCAGACAAGACGAACATGCATAGCAACTCACATGATATTCAACAAAAGTGTGACAGTTGATGGCGTCCCCAAAAACATGGTTACCGCTCAGCGAGCAACTTATAAGAAATAAGATACATAAGCAACATATTCTTTACCACAATAGTTTTTAAGCTACTTTCCCATGAGCTATATATTGCAAAGATTGAAGGTTTTAAAGTTAGCACATGTAATTAATTGGAGTGGCGGTGAATACCACATATAGGTAGGTATGGTGGACTCGTATGGCATAACTGGTTTAAAAGGATATGGACGCACAAGCAGTATTCCGCTTAGTACAGATGGAGGTTAGCAAAAGACTGGGAGCGACCAACTAAAAGAGCAATGACGGTCATAATCATGCAGAGCGACAAAGCAACATTGAATCAGGCATGGTAGTTATATCGCTACTCAGAAATAAAAGATCATCAAGGCTTGACAGACTTTCTTTACAGTCTTAAATATGCGTGAGCATACGCCAAGTCAATCAAAATAAATTCTCGAAGGAAGATATTACTAAACCATACCACATCATAGGCAAACAAATCAAGTTGGTATTCCAATAACACATTGGGAATCCCCCAGCTATTTGAGACTAACCATAAGAAACCTGAACTACTACGCACCATTATGCACGTAGCATCCTTATCATAGACATATTAACCAATGCAACAGAAGCAAACTCTCTTAATAAGGTGAGCATGGTAATTAAAGAGAGTTCAAGCAACCAACTAAACAAAAGCTCTTTGAAAAGATAAGCATGAATACTAAGAGCAGAGCACGATAGTAGCTATTAAAAGACAAAGAACACACACATCAAAGATAGATATGAAAATTCTATGTTATGTTCTAGGTAGAAGTGGAGTGTGTTTCTCTCCCACATAAAGGAATGCTGAGTTCCGACTCGTTATGAAAAACTAAAAAGAAAACTAAAAGCAAGACGCTCCAAGCATAGCACATAACACATGAAGTGATAAAAATATAGCGAAACGAAAGACGAACTGATAACGTTGATGGAGAAGGGGATGCACGGGGGCATCCCCAAGCTTAGATGCTTGAGTCTCCTTGAATATTTCTTGGGGGTGCACGGGGGCATCCCCAAGCTTGAGCGCTTGACACTCCTGAATCTTTTTATCATCTTCCCTCGCACACTTGAAAACTCCCTTCATACATAACTCATCATAATATGATTAGCGAGGTTAGTACCCTTAATAAATTAATTATACCTTGCTGGAAATAAAGATATTCTTGAAGTTCTACTGTTTCTCAAGATTGCCAAAAGGTTTTTGCAAAGAAAAAGCAAGCTCTTGGTTTGCAAACTGAAGGAAAGGCAAAACAGGACAGAATCTGTGAAAAACAGAACAACAGGTAGTAATCGATCTGTTCGGGATACTTCTGCAACTCAAATCAAAAAACTCAGAACAGACGCACGA
Organism: Secale cereale; assembly: GCA_902687465.1. NCBI lineage: Eukaryota > Viridiplantae > Streptophyta > Magnoliopsida > Poales > Poaceae > Secale > Secale cereale. The sequence continues at coordinate 665,669,776 of LR738714.1, forward strand.
AAGAAAATTATATAGAGAACGCTGTCGAAAAAATTCAGACCAAAAAGATAATCTGGTGGTTTTATAAGAATTTTTCTATCCGAGGATAGAATCTGTTTCCTGGACAGCACCTCACAACTTTTGAACTTTCTAGCAATCAGAGGCTATACTTGGCACAAATATGAAAAGTAAAGATACAATGATGATGCTACAGCAGTAAACAACATCAAGACACAACAAAAGCAAAAAAATTATTCATGTGGGCTGCCTCCCAAAAGCGCTTTCTTTTATGCCTTTAAGCTAGGCATAATGCATAGAGATCAAGTTTTATCAAGAGTAAAAGAATAACTAGCCCGTACAACGGACTCAAAAGGTAACTTGATCTTCTTTCGAGGGAAGTGTTCCATCCCTTTCTTGAGAGGAAACTGAAATTTTATATTACCCTCTTTCATGTCAATGATAGCACCAACGGTGCACAAAAAGGGACGTCCCAAAATAATTGGACATGAAGGATCACATTCAATATCCATAATAGTGAAATCAACGGGAACATAATTATCATTAACAACAATAAGAACATCGTCGATCCTCCCCAAAGGTTTCTTTATGGAAGAATCAACGAGACGAACACCAAAAGAACAAGAATCATAAGGTTTCAATTTAAGCATATCATATATCCTTTTGGGCATAACAGAGGTACTAGCTCCAACATCACACAATGCATAGCAAGAGAAGTCATTCAAATTAATTTTTATCATAGGATCCCAACCATCTTCTAGCTTTCTAGGTATGGAGGCTTCTACTCTAAGTTTCTCCTCCCTAGCTTTGATGAGAGCATTAGTGATATGCTCTGTGAAGGCAAGGTTAAGCGTGCTAGTGCGGGGGTCTCTAGACATGTTGTGAAGGAAATCAATAACTTCAGTAAGAGTGCAATTATCAAAATCAAGGTCACGAGCATCAAGTAAAGTGGTAGTAGTATCCTTTAGGTTCACATGTTTGGTAGTTTCTATAGTCATAGCATCACCATTAATAGGTCCATTGGGACCAGCAGTACATTGGGTGCTAAGAGTTTGAACATCCTCAATAACTTGGATAGTAGCAACAGTGTGGTGGGTAGGAAGGCTCTTAATTCTATCCTCTTCCTCCCTTTCTCTAGCCCATCTCTCTTTAAGTTTAGCCATCATCCTAATATTTTCATTAATTTGCACTTGAGTAGCATTTATAGGAATGACTTCCCTCTCCTTAAGAGGAGAAGTTTCAATTTTTAGCAATTTTACCTCATTGGCTAAATGGTCTACCTTAAAAGAAAGATCATCTAGTTTATGTAGTTTTTCTTCTACACTCTTATTAAAGGCTTTTTGGGTAGTGATGAAATCTTTAAGCATAATCTCTAGTTCAGTAGTGGAGTTCTTGGTGATAGGATAAGCACTGTTGTTCCCATAAGAATTAGAGGGGAATGGTCTAGGATTGTTACCAAAGTTACTCCTATAAGCATTGTTGTTAAAATTGTTTCTAGAGATAAAATTCACATCTACTTGTTCTTGAGCAATCAAAGAATTTAAAGGAACATCACGAGGATCAACAGTAGATTGCTTAGAAAGTAGAGACATGATCAAGTCAACTTTTTCATTTAAGGAGGAAATCTCCTCGACAGATTTTACCTTCCTACCTGTTGGAGCGCGTTCGGTGTGCCATTGGGAATAGTTGGTCATCATCTCATCGAGAAGCTTCGTGGCAGCACCAAGTGTAGTTGACATAAAAGTTCCTCCCGCGGCCGAATCTAACAAGTTCCGCGAGGTAAAGTTCAAGCCTGCATAAAAAGTTTGGATAACCATCCAAGTAGTCAAACCATGAGTAGGGCAGTTCTTGATAAGAGATTTCATACGTTCCCAAGCTTGGGCAACGTGTTCATTATCCAATTGTTTAAATTCATTATGTTACTTCTAAGTTGGATAATTTTAGCAGGTGGATAGTATTTTCCAATAAAAGCATCTTTGCACTTGTCCCATGAATCTATGCTATTTCTAGGCAAAGACTAAAACCAAATTTTAGCTCCTCCTCTCAAAGAGAAAGGAAAAAGCTTAAGCTTAACAATATTACCATCTATTTCTTGGTACTTTTGCATATCACAAAGTTCAACAAAGTTGTTTAAGTGTAAAGCAGCATCATCTCCAGCACCGGAGAATTGATCTTTCATGACTAAGTTCAGTAAAGCAGGTTTAATTTCATATGAAGGTGCTGAAGTGGCAGGTGTAGTGATAGGTGTGCTAATAAAGTCATCGTTGTTGTGACTAGTGAAGTCACACAACTTGGTGTTCTCGGTGGAACCCATAGTAGCAAGCAAGCAAGATAACTATTTTTGTGATTTTCGATAAAAAGGTACTAAAGCAAAATTTGAAAGGTAAACTAACAAGACTAAAAAGCAAAGGTAAAAGATAGCATGCAACTCCCCTATCCTGAAGAGTGGAGTCCCCGGCAACAGCACCAGAAAATACTCCTTGATGGGCCTCGAACCCCTCGTTGGTTACCCCAAGTGGAAGGTGTAAGATGCAGTATGTAGAAGTGTTTTCCCTTAGCAAAGATGCCAAGGATCGAATCCCCAGAGACTCCTAGGTTCAACAAGTAGGTGTCAACTGCTAACGGCGCAATTAGCAATCAACGTGGACCTGCACACAGAGACAAATAACTTTGCTCCCAACGAGTACAGAGAGGTTGTCATTCCCTCCGGCCTTGTAGTTCACAAAGGATTAAAAGCAATGATAGTAGTGATAGATAGTGTTTTGCAATAGTAAATAATAGCGAGAAGTAAATAGCGGATGTGAACAATGATGGTAATATGGACCGGAGTCACATGATGTTCACTAGTGATGTCTCTCTCCCAAAAGACGATAAAACAGCTATGTGAGGTAAACGAATTACAGCTGGGCAATTGACAGGACCACGAACGCAAACCAATGCTGACTACATTGCAAGAAAGGTTGAGGTTCAAAGCATGGGCGGTACGCCAAAATAAGTAGACCGAAATCCATCAATATCTACTACTAATCATCCACCTTGAGATATCTATCCAGAACATCTCGCTGGTATTAAGTTGCGAGCCCCACCCATAGTGTAAACTCAAAGCAACAGCCAACTGCATTAAAAGAACTTTGCGTAAAGTAAACAATCCTTGCACCCGTGGGCACAAGCACCGTTGTTTTCCCCCTTGTGGCAACAGCACATCCCCTAGACTCATGTTTCTGTCACTCAAGGTAGTCATCGAGGGGCATGAACCCACAATCAAGCATAACGTTCCCTCTTGGAGTCACTACGTATTACTTGGCCAAAGCAATAAATAACAACGGAGAACATGCACGAATTACTTATGAACATAAATATAAAAGAGGTGAATCAAATATATTACTCAAGATCAATCTGAACATAATCTCATAATCCATCGGATCCCAGCAAACTCAACATAGCAACAGCATAAGGATTCCATATGTGCCTCGATCATGTAGGGCAGCTCACGAGGACTAATTAGTGAAGCACAAGAACGGGAGGAGAACATCATATAGCTACTGGTCATGGACCCATGGTCCAAGGGAGACTACTCACGAGTCATCCGGGAGGCGTCCATGGTGGTGGAGAAGCTCCCGGTGGTGATCCTCCCCTCCGGCAGGGTGCCGGGAAGAGTTCTCCTAGTGCTCCCGATCTTGGAAGCGGCGGCGGCGGCGGAACAGAGATGGGATCGCGAAAAGAGTTCCTGTTCTGAGGGTTTCGGAGGACGCTTTAAATATATGCTAAAGGGGGGCATCGGGGAAGCATCAGGGGGGCCAGGCGCCCCCCGGCGCGGCCCAGGGGGGGGGGGGCGCCGCCAGGGCGCCTGGAGCCCTGGTGGCCCCCCCGGCTGCCCTTCGGACGCACGGTTGTTTCCGGAACGCTGATTTTTTATATAATTTTTCTGGATTTTTCCTGGCAGTTCTCGTAACGTGAAAACCTGAAATACAAAAATAGCCGAAAACAGAAACTGGCACTGGGGTGCACTGGATTAGTAAGTTAGTCCAAATATGATCAAAAGTGTATGGAAGTGTATGAATATCATAGCAATATCACCCAAAAGTGGCATGGAGCAAGCAAAAATTATAGATACGTTTTGGACGTATCAGCGGCCACAAACCTCATGGCCAAGAGAGTGACCTTCATCTACTCGCCCAGAAGGAAGGAGAGCCCCTGCGCAAGTACATTCAGAGATTCAGCCGTGTACAGCACAACATCCCAGATGTCCACCCTGCCGCGGTCATCAGCGCATTCCATCAGAACGTGCGTAACCGCAGGATGCGGGAGGAGATGGCGATGTGCAAGATCAGAGACGTCAGTGAGCTGTATGCCCTGGCCGACAAGTGTGCACGTGCAGAGGAAGGGAGGAAACTCCCCGGAGAGAATACAGGAGCAGGAGGATCTGATAGCGAGGATGCTGCCCCGGCAAAGAAAAACCGGCGGCGGAACAACAGGAAGAAGAAAGGCAAAGATGTGCTAGTCATTGAGCAGTCCGGCAACGAAGGTGGCGCCAAGAAAGCCAAAGCTAGTAGCTCCGGCAAGGAAATTGCCGCATGCACCAACTGCCAGGCTGTGGCGGTCGCCGACAAGCAGGACGGCACCGACAAGCAGTACTGCAAGATCCACCGCACCAAGGGCCATGACCTCCAGAGCTGCAAGAAGGTTGAGCAGCTTGTCGAGCAGCAAAAGGCTGAATACGAGCGACGCGACAAGGAGAAGGCCCAAGGAGGTGCTGGAGGATCCGGCAAGAAGCGCCCCGGCCGGGGAGGACGCCGCGGCAAGGCCAAGCAGCGGCAAGGAGACAGACCTCCCCGCGGCCGCGAAAAGGATGAAGATGATGACGACGATGAAGACATGGATGATGTCGAGACCAGTGAGCAGGAGTTCCAGAAAGCCACAGAGGTCTTGTGCGTTGACGGTGGTGCTTCTCTGCATACTTCACACAGACAACTCAAGCAGTGGGTGCGGGAAGTCAATGCGGCAGAACCACCTGTCGAAGCACGCAAGCTTCTGAAATGGTCCAGCACGCCTATCATCTTTGATATTGAGGACCACCCTGATCGCACACTGTGGTCGGGTGCTTGACGATGTTGGTTTCACCAACTATCCGCAACCTCAAGGTCACTAAGATGCTAGTTGACGGCGGGGCCGGCTTGAACCTGATCTCCTCCGCTGTACTCCAGAAACTCCAGATCCCTGACAGCGAGCTTGAAGAGACCGTCACATTCCAAGGAATCAACCCGGGAAGGAGCAAGCCGAAGGGGAAGGTCACGTTGCCGGTGACATTTGGCAGCGAGTTGAACTTCAGGACTGAGAGGGTCACTTTTGACGTTGCTGATTTTCCATTGCCTTACAATGGGATACTCGGCCGTCCAGCACTCGCCAAGTTCATGGCAGCCTCTCACTACGCATACAACATGCTGAAGATGCCAGGCCTGATAAGTGTCATCTCTGTCCCTGGCGACAAGAAGGATGCTCTTATCTGCGCTGACAAGATCTACCGGGAAGCGTCAGCCGCAACAGATCGCAAGTCACCTGCCGTTGAAGCTCCCGGGGGGAAGAAGAAGACCAAGTCCGGCAAGAGTTCTGATGCCCACTCCGGCAAGCGCACCTCTTCGGAGTGCTGCGCTATCGTCGAGGACGCACCATCGAGCTCCACCGGCAAGTGTAAGAAGACAATGGCAGCTCCGCCAGAGACCAAGAAGGTGTCCGCCAAGGAGGAGGGCACTGGTGGTACCTTCACCATCACTGCCACTCTTGACCCTAAATAGGAAAGCGCGCTCATTGCTTTCCTGCGGGCGAACGTCGACGTGTTTGCGTGGCAACCGTCTGACATCCCCGGTGTTCCCAGGAAAGTAATTGAGCACCATCTTGCCGTCTGTCCTCATGCGCGGCCCGTCAAGCAGAAGGTAAGGAAGCAAGCAGTGGAGCGCCAAGAATTCATCGCAGAAGAGATCAAGAAGTTGGAAGCAGCAGACCTTGTCAGAGGAGTGCTCCATCCTACGTGGTTGGCCAATCCTGTAGTCGTGCGCAAGGCAAATGGGAAGTGGAGGCTTTGTATCGACTTTACCGATGTTAACAAAGCTTGTCCCAAAGACCCATTTCCCTTGCCGCGCATTGACCAGATTGTTGATGATACGTCCAAAACGTATCTACAATTTCTGCTTGCTCCATGCCTCTTTTGGGTGATATTGCTATGATATTTATACACTTCCATACACTTTTGATCATATTTGGACTAACCTATTAACTCAGTGCACCCCAGTGCCAGTTTCTGTTTTCGGCTGTTTTTTGTATTTCAGGTTTTCACATTACGAGAACTGCCAGGAAAAATCCAGAAAAATTATATAAAAAATCAGCGTTCCAGAAACTACCGTGCTCCAGGGCTCGAAGGACAGCCGGGGGGGGGGGGCACCAGGGCTCCAGGCGCCCTGGCGGCGCGCCCCCCCTGGGCCGCGCCGGGGGGGCGCCTGGGCCCCCCGAGGCTCCTCCGATGCCCCCCTTTGGCATATATTTAAAGCGTCTCCCGAAACCTTCAAAACAAGAACTCTTTTTCGCGATCTCATGTCTGTTCCGCCGCCGCCGCTTCCAAGATCGGGAGCACCAGGAGAACTCTTCCCGGCACCCTGCCGGAGGGGAGGATCACCACCGGGAGCTTCTCCACCACCATGGATGCCTCCCGGATGAGTTGTGAGTAGTCTCCCTTGGACCATGGGTCCATGACCAGTAGCTATGTGATGTTCTCCTCCCGTTCTTGTGCTTCACTAATTAGTCCTCGTGAGCTGCCCTACATGATCGAGGCACATATGTAATCCTTATGCTGTTGCTATGATGAGTTTGTTGGGATCCGATGGATTATGAGATTATGTTCAGATTGTGTTTGAGTAATATATTTGATTCACCTATTTTATATTTATGTTCGTAAGTAATTCTTGCATGTTCTCCGTTGTTATTTATTGCTTTGGCCAAGTAGTAGGTAGTGACTCCAAGAGGGAACGTTATGCTTGATTGTGGGTTCATGCCCCTCGATGACTAGTTTGAGTGACAGGAACATGAGTCTAGGGGATGTGTTGTTGCCACAAGGGGGAAAACAACGGTGCTTGTGCCCGCGGGTGCAAGGATTGTTTACTTTACGCAAAGTTCTTTTAATGCAGTTGTCTGTTGCTTTGAGTTTACACTATTGGTGGGGCTCGCAACTTAATACCAGCGAGATGTTCTGGATAGATATCTCAAGGTGGATGATTAGTAGTAGATATTGATAGATTTCGGTCTACTTACTTTGGCGTACCGCCCATGCTTTGAACCTCTACCTTTCTTGCAATGTAGTCAGCATTGGTTTGCGCACATGGTCCTGTCAATTGCCCAACTGTAATTCGTTTACCTCACATAGCTGTTTTATCGTCTTTTGGGAGAGAGACATCACTAGTGAACATCATGAGACTCCGGTCCAAATTACCAGCATTGATCACATCCGCTATTTACTTTTCCACTATTTACTTACTATTGCAATTATACCTATCACTATTATCACTTGCGTTTGATCCTTTGTAAACTACAAGGCCGGAGGGATTGGCAACCTCTGTGTACTCGTTGGGAGCAAAGTTATTTGTATCTGTGTGCAGGTCCACGTTGATTGCTAATATCTGGCGCCGTTAGCAGTTGACACCTTCTTGTTGAAACTGGGAGTCTCTGGGAAATCGATCCTTGGTATTACCAAGGGAAAACTTCTGCTACACTGCATCTCAAACCTTCCACTTGGGGTAACCAACGAGGGGTGAGAAGCCACCTAGCAAAGCAATTTCTGGCGCCGTTGCCGGGGACTCCACTCTTCAGGATAGGGGAGTTGCACGCTATCTTTTACCTTTGCTTTTAGTCTTGTTAGTTTACCTTTCAGTTTTGCTTTAGTATCTTTTATCGAAAATCACAAAAATAGTTATCTTGCTTGCTTACTATTATGGGTTCCACCAAAAACACTAGATGGGAGGAGTACACCCCTTCTTCCTTTACACCAATCACAACTGTCGGGATCTACAAAAGTAATAAACCTTGTGACTATGTTAGTCTTGACGGAGGGTTATGCCCATGGCATGGTCTTCCAGGAAAAGAGTATGAGCCTCAGTTTAAAATTGCTCCTAAGCTTCCCCAAACTTGGGAAGATGTTCAAACTCTTATAATAGAGAGCGATTCAAACAAAGAGGATGACACTACAATTCTGCCCAATCATGATAAAATTAATTTTGATAATTGTAGTATCTTAGAAGTTGTCACCTTTCTACAAGGAATGGCCAAAGATCCCCACACTAGCACGCTTAATCTTGCCTTCACAGAGCATATCACTAATGCTCTCATCAAAGCTAGGGAGGAGAAACTTAGAGTAGAAGCCTCCATACCTAGAAAGCTAGAAGATGGTTGGGATCCTATGATTAAAATTAAGATAAACAACTTCTCATGCTATGCTTTATGTGATATTGTAGCTAGTACTTCCATTATGCCCAAAAGACTATATGATATGCTTAAATTGAAACCTTTTGATTCTTGTTCTTTTGGTGTTCGTCTCGTTGATTCTTCCATAAAGAAACCTTTGGGGAGGATCGACGATGTTCTTATCATTGTCAATGACAATTATGTTCCCGTTGATTTCACTATTATGGATATTGAATGTGATCCTTCTTGTCCAATTATTTTGGGACGTCCCTTCTTACGCACCGTTGGTGCTATCATTGACATGAAAGAGGGTAATATAAAATTTCAGTTTCCTCTCAAGAAAGGGATGGAACACTTCCCTCGAAAGAAGATCAAGTTACCTTTTGAGTCCGTTGTATGGGCTAGCTATTCTTTTACTCTTGATAAAACTTGATCTATATGCATTATGCCTAGCTTAAAGGCATAAAAGAAAGCGCTTTTGGGAGGCAGCCCAAGAATAAATTCATTTTGCTTTTGTTGTGTCTTGATGTTGTTTACTACTGTAGCATCATCATTGTATCTTTGCTTTTCAATTTTGTGCCAAGTATAGCCTCTGATTGCTAGAAAGTTCAAAAGTTGTGAGGTGCTGTCCAGGAAACAGATTCTGTCCTTGGATAGAAAAATTCGTATAAAATCACCAGATCATCTTTTTGGTCTGAATTGTTTCGACAACGTTCTCTATATAATTGTCTTTCGTGCATCTGTTCTGAGTTTTTTAATTAGAGTTGCAGAAGTGCCCCGAACAAATCAATTACTACCTGCTATTCTGTTTTTCACAGATTCTGTCATGTTTTGCTTTTCCTTCATTTTGCAAACCAAGAGCTTGCTTTTTCTTTGCAAAAACCTTTTGGCAATCTTGAGAAACAGTAGACCTTCAAGAATATCTTTATTTCCAGCAAGGTATAATTATTTTATTATGGGTACGAACCTCGCTAATCAGATTATGATGAGTTATGTATGAAGGGAGTTTTCAAGTGTGCGAGGGAAGATGATAAAAAGATCCAGGAGTGTCAAACGCACAAGCTTGGGGATGCCCCCGTGCACCATCAAGAAATATTCGAGGAGACTCAAGCGTCTAAGCTTGGTGATGCCCCCGTGCATCCCCTTCTCCATCAACATTATCAGTTCGTCTTTCGTTCCACTATATTTTAATCACTTCATGTGTTATGTGCTATGCTTGGAGCGTCTTGCTTTTAATTTCCTTTTTAGTTTTCCATAACGAATCGGAACTCAGCGTTCTTTATGTGGGAGAGAAACACACTCCACTTCTACCTAGAACATAACATAGAATTTTCATGACTATCTTTGCTGTGTGTGTTCTTTATCTTTTAATAGCTACTATCATGCTCTGCTCTTAGTATTCATGCTTATCTTTTTAAAGAGCTTGTGTTTAGTTGGTTGCTTGAACTCTCTTTAGTCATCATGCTTATCTTATTAAGAGAGTTTGCTTCCGTTGCATTGGTTAATATGTCTATGATAAAGATGCTACGTGCATACTGGCGCTTAGTAGTTCAGATTTTCTTGTGGTTAGTCTCAAATAGCTGGGAGATTCCCAATGTGTTATTGGAGTACCAACATGATTTGTTTGCCAATGATGTGGTATGGTTTAGTAATATCTTCCCTCAAGAATTTATTTTGATTGACTTGGCGTATGCTCACGTATATTTAAGACTGTAAAGAAAGTCTGTCAAGCCTTGATGATCTTTTATTTCTAAGTAGCGATATAACTTCCATGCCTGATTCAATGTTGCTTTGTCGCTCTGCATGATTATGACCGTCATTGCTCTCTTAGTTGGTCGCTCCCAGTCTTTTGCTAACCTCCATCTTTACTAAGCGGACTGACTGCTTGTGCATCCACATCCTTTTAAACCAGTTATGCCATATGAGTCCACCATACCTACCTATATGTGGTATTTCGTCGCCACTCCAAGTAAATTTACATGTGCTACCTTTAAAACCTTCAGTTTTTGCAATACATAGCTCATGGGAAAGTAGCTTAAAAACTATTGTGGTAAAGAATATGTCGCTTATGTATCTTATTTCTTATAAGTTGCTTGCTGAGCGGTAACCATGTTTCTGGGAACGCCATCAACTGATACACTTTTGTTGAATATCATGTGAGTTGCTATGCATGTTCGTCTTGTCTGAAGTAAGGGTGATTTGCCATGGGTTGAATGGTTTGAGTATGCATATTGTTAGAGAAGAACATTGGGCCGCCAACCAAAGCCATGTATCATGGTGGAAGTTTTAGCTTGGACATTAATCCTCAATCTCTTATGAGAATATGCTTAAGCATTAAAGAGGAGTCCATTATCTATTTTCTATGTTGTCCCGGTATGGATGTCCTCAAGTTGAGATCTATCAAAAACGAGAAATCAAATGCGATCTATCTCCTTGGACCTTTGTACAGGTGACATAGAGGTACCCCTTCGTGACACTTGGTTGAAACATATGTAACGCAATGATAATCCATGGAAATCCGAGCTAATTAGGACAAGGTGCGAGCACTATTGGTATCCGATGCATGAGGCTTGCAACTTATAGGATGTCTTATGCATAACACATATGAAGTACTACTACCGTTGACAAAATTGTTTCTATGTTTTCAAAATAAAAAGCTCTAGCACATGAGTAATCCCTGCTTCCCTCTGCGAAGGGCCATTCTTTTACTTTTATGCTGAGTCTCCACCTTCTTTATTCAAAGCACCAACTATTGAGAGCATGATTGTCATTCTGAGTGTAATGTGCATTGTCCCAAAGTAGCATTGTCTTTTGCATGATTGTGATATCGTTTATTTTGAAATCATTGTATCTAGTCATCACTTAAACCTTGAAGGTGCCCCTACATTTATGTTTTGCTTCACTAAAGGGGGCAAGCTAGATATCACCTTATCATATTTGCACATCATGTTCATTGCAAATCTATTTGATGTTTCAGTATCATATTATAAAACTTTCAGTTCTTTGTGATTTTCTCATGAGGCAACTTAATTACTACAGATTCATTATCTCAGTAAGCTTTTGTCATATGACTATGAAAAGTCCTATATGGTTAATAGCATGTCACAATAGAAATTATTCTTGTTATCATTTACCTACTCGAGGACGAGCAGGAATTAAGCTTGGGGATGTTGATACGTCCAAAACGTATCTATAATTTCTGCTTGCTCCATGCCTCTTTTGGGTGATATTGCTATGATATTTATACACTTCCATACACTTTTGATCATATTTGGACTAACCTATTAACTCAGTGCACCCCAGTGCCAGTTTCTGTTTTCGGCTATTTTTTGTATTTCAGGTTTTCACATTACGAGAACTGCCAGGAAAAATCCAGAAAATTTATATAAAAAATCAGCATTCCAGAAACTACCGTGCGCCCGAAGGACAGCCGGGGGGGCCACCAGGGCTCCAGACGCCCTGGCGGCGTGCCCCCCCTGGCCGTGCCGGGGGAGCGCCTGGGCCCCCCGAGGCTCCTCCGATGCCCCCCTTTGGCATATATTTAAAGCGTCTCCCGAAACCCTCAAAACAAGAACTCTTTTTCGCGATCTCATCTCTGTTCCGCCGCCGCCTCCGCTTCCAAGATCGGGAGCACCGGGAGAACTCTTCCCGGCACCCTGCCGGAGGGGAGGATCACCACCGGGAGCTTCTCCACCACCATGGACGCCTCCCGGATGTGTTGTGAGTAGTCTCCCTTGGACCATGGGTCCATGACCAGTAGCTATGTGATGTTCTCCTCCCGTTCTTGTGCTTCACTAATTAGTCCTCGTGAGCTGCCCTACATGATCGAGGCACATATGTAATCCTTATGCTGTTGCTATGATGAGTTTGCTGGGATCCGATGGATTATGAGATTATGTTCATATTGTGTTTGAGTAATATATTTGATTCACCTCTTTTATATTTATGTTTGTAAGTAATTCTTGCATGTTCTCCGTTGTTATTTATTGCTTTGGCCAAGTAGTAGGTAGTGACTCCAAGAGGGAACGTTATGCTTGATTGTGGGTTCATGCCCCTCGATGACTAGTTTGAGTGACAGAAACATGAGTCTAGGGGATGTGCTGTTGCCACAAGGGGGAAAACAACGGTGCTTGTGCCCGCGGGTGCAAGGATTGTTTACTTTACGCAAAGTTCTTTTAATGCAGTTGTCTGATGCTTTGAGTTTACACTATGGGTGGGGCTCGCAACTTAATACCAGCGAGATGTTCTGGATAGATATCTCAAGGTGGATGATTAGTAGTAGATATTGATGGATTTTGGTCTACTTACTTTGGCGTACCGCCCATGCTTTGAACCTCTACCTTTCTTGCAATGTAGTCAGCATTGGTTTGCGCACATGGTCCTGTCAATTGCCCAACTGTAATTCGTTTACCTCACATAGCTGTTTTATCGTCTTTTGGGAGAGAGACATCACTAGTGAACATCATGAGACTCCGGTCCATATTACCATCATTGATCACATCCGCTATTTACTTTTTCGCTATTTACTTACTATTGCAATTATACCTATCACTATTATCACTTGCGTTTGATCCTTTGTAAACTACAAGGCCGGAGGGATTGACAACCTCTGTGTACTCGTTGGGAGCAAAGTTATTATTATCTGTGTGCAGGTCCACGTTGATTGCTAATATCTGGCGCCGTTAGCAGTTGACACCTTCTTGTTGAAACTGGGAGACTCTGGGAAATCGATCCTTGGTATTACCAAGGGAAAACTTCTGCTACACTGCATCTCAAACCTTCCACTTGGGGTAACCAACGAGGGGTGAGAAGCCACCTAGCAGTTGACTCCACGGCCGGATGTGACTTGCTTTCATTTCTTGACGCATACTCAGGATACCATCAGATCTTCATGGCAGAAGAGGATGAGGAGAAGACCGCATTCATCACTCCATGTGGCACGTACTGTTTCATACGGATGCCTTTCGGTTTAAAGAATGCTGGTTCAACATTTGCAAGGGTAGTCCATGTCACTTTTGAGCCACAAATACACAGAAATGTGGAAGCCTACATGGATGACATTGTGGTCAAGAGCAAGGACAAGGCAACTCTTATTCAAGATTTAGACGAGACCTTTGCAAATCTGCGCAAGATCAGCCTCAAGCTCAACCCCGAGAAGTGTGTGTTTGGAGTCCCTTCCGGCAAGCTTCTCGGGTTCTTCGTGTCTCAGCGGGGAATTGATGCCAATCCCGACAAGATCAAGGCCATTGAGCAGATTGAAGCACCAAAGCGCGTCAAGGATGTACGAAGACTTGTCGGTTGCGTGGCTGCTCTCAGCAGGTTTATCTCTAAGTCTGCTGAGCGCACCCTGCCGTTTTTCAAAATATTGAAAAAGGCAGGTCCAATGAAATGGACTCCGGAAGCGGAGGCTGCGCTGCAAGACTTGAAGAGATACCTGTCCTCCACTCCAACACTTGTCGCACCTAAGCCACAAGAGAAGTTTCTGCTGTATATAGCGGCAACCAATCAAGTGGTTAGTGCTGCGTTAGTAGCGGAGAGGGAAGCAGATGATGAGCCAGCAACCACGGCAGGGGCATCCAGCGTCAAGCAGGGGGTTCCCCGACAAGCTCCGGTCATGACAAAGATGGATCTGCGCAGGCGCGCGGGGAGATACAGAAGAGAATGGTGCATCGCCCAGTTTACTTTGTCAGTTCCCTTCTGCAGGGGGCTAGGTCAAGGTACTCTGGTGTGCAGAAATTGCTTTTCGGCCTTCTCATGGCCTCGAGAAAGCTGCGCCATTACTTCCAAGCACATGAGATCACAGTTGTCACTCGTTTTCCGCTGAAGAGGATACTGCAGAATCCAGAAGCAACAGGCAGGATTGTTGAGTGGGCACTGGAACTGTCAAGCTTTGGCCTCAAGTTTGAGAGCACTTCAACTATCCAAAGCAGAGCACTGGCAGAATTCATAGCAGAGTGGACGCCAACACCAGATGAACAAATTCTAGAAACGAGCATCCCCGTCAAGGAAGCAAGCAAAGAGTGGCTGATGTACTTTGATGGTGCCTTCTCGCTGCAAGGCACCGGTGCTGGCGTGCTGCTTGTTGCACCCACCGGAGAGCACCTCAAGTATGTAGTCCAGATGCACTTTCCCAAGGAGCAAGCAACAAACAATACCGCAGAGTATGAAGGTTTGCTTGCCGGTCTCAGGATCGCGGCAGACCTTGGGATCAAGAAGCTCATTGTCAGGGGTGACTCGCAGCTTGTCGTCCGCCAAGTGAACAAGAGTTATCAGAGTCCGTTGATGGAAGCCTACGTTGATGAAGTGAGAAATCTAGAAGAGCACTTTGACGGCCTACAGATGGAGGATGTTCCAAGAGCTCAGAACAACATTGCCGATGGCCTGTCGAAGTGCACCGCACTTAATTTACCTATGGAACCAGGGATCTTTGTGCTCAAGCTGACTCAACCGTCTGTAACGCCATCAACTGGATAGAGCAAGAAGAGGAAGTTGATTTCTGGTGACTATTTTCCGGCAGAGCTTCCCGAAGCCGCCGCCAAGAAGGTCCCCAAGATCAACACCAAGAGTGCTGAGGAGCAGTCTGCTCCGGCAAGCCCTAGGGTTTGTTCTGTTGAAGCAGAGGCTCCCGACAAGTTTTGCTCCGGCAAACTTGCTGGGGAATGTCAAGCTCCGGCTGAGCCGCAGGTTGTCGCCGTAGAAGCGGATGTTCCCGCAGCAGCAGATGTGCCTTTAGTCCTTGTTGTCGAGCCACAAGCTCCAGCATGGGCACAGCAGATCGTCCGTTTCCTTCAGACAGGAGAACTTCCCGATGAACAAGAAGAAGCGGAAAGAGTAGCCCGGCAGTCAAGTATGTACCAGTTTGTCGACAACACACTGTACAGAAGAAAACTCAACGGTGTGAAATTAGAGTGTATTCACCGGGAAGGCGGACAAAAGCTGTTGGCAGAGATACATGGAGGCATATGTGGTCACCACATTGGCGCAAGAGCACTTGCCGGCAAAGCATTCAGGCAAGGTTTCTTTTGGCCGACAGCCCTCCAGGATGCAACTACACAAGTAACCAAGTGTGAAGCATGCCAGTTCCATTCCAAGCAGATACACCAGCTAGCTCAAGCTCTCTAGACGATCCCTTTATCCTGGCCATTTTCGGTCTGGGGGCTCGACATCCTCGGCCCCTTTCCCCGAGCAGTCAGGGGCTTTGAGTACTTGTACGTTGCAATCGACAAGTTCACAAAGTAGCCGGAAGTGGAAGAAGTGAGGAAGGTGACAGCACAGTCTGCAGTCAAGTTCTTCAGGTCGACTGTTTGCCGCTTCGGGATCCCTGACAGGATCATCACCGACAACGGTACGCAATTCACGAGCCGCACCTTCATGCAGTACGTCCAAGATCTTGGCGCCAAGGTCTGCTTCGCTTCTGTTGCTCACCCGAGAAGCAACGGTCAAGCGGAGAGGGCAAATGCTGAAGTGCTACGTGGGCTCAAGACCAGGACTTTCGACAGGCTGCGCAAGTGCGGAAGAAACTGGATTGAGGAGCTGCCGATAGTTCTTTGGTCGATCACGACGACGCCAAATCGAGCCACTGGCCAGACACCTTTCGCTCTAGTCTATGGAGCAGAGGCAGTTCTCCCCACGCAACTCGTATACGGGTCACCTCGAGTGCTCGCTTATGATGAGCTTGAGCAAGAGCAGCTGCGACAAGATGACGCGCTGCTCCTTGAGGAAGACCGTCTTCAGGCTGCTGTACGAGCTGCTCGCTACCAGCAAGCTTTGCGCCTCTACCATAGCCGCAAAGTTAACGCCAGAAGTCTCGAGGTAGGCGACCTTGTTCTTCGGCGCGTTCAGTCCGCCAAGAATTCCAACAAGTTGACGCCGAAGTGGGAAGGCCCTTACCGGGTGAAACGAGTCACTAGGCCTGGCACTGTCCGCCTTGAGACCGAAGATGGCATTCCGGTGAGCAACTCCTGGAGCATCTTCGTAAGTTTTACCCGTAAGGCGCGGTTGCCGGAACCTGTTACGGCAACCACCTTTTGTACAAGTCTTGCCGCTGTTGCATGTAATCCTTTGTACAAAGCCAGGTGCAGACCCCGTACATAAAAAAAGCTCATGTGTTCCGCACACCTTGACAGTTTCATGCTTCCTTTTTTTGCATGTGTTATCTGACACTTTGTGCAGCACCTACCCCCGGTAAGCAATAACGAGCCGTAAGGCTCCATATCTTTATTTTCTCTTCTTTCTTTTTCTCAAGGAAAGGAAGGATCCCTCGCCCACAAGTTTGCCGGGGGGAAAGGAGAAGATAATGGGATGGACCAGGCGTCGTTCAAGAAAGTTTCGCCTTACCGGGAAGCAAACAACAGAAAAGCTAAGTTGCCAAAGTTTGAGCAATCAGATTTTTTAAATTTTTAAGTTATCTTCCTTCAACGACCGTGCTTTGTATGGAAAACTTGTGCGCGGAGGAACCAACTCGTAGCTAGTTGCGCCCTTACCTTGTTTCGAGTCCGCTCAACAACTTAAGTGTGTTGCGACTAGTTGCGACAAGGTTTCTTGTCGGTAACGGCACCGCCAGCAGGCTGCTGACGTCCCGCACTCAGCGCTCGTGGCTAAGGTGCCTGTGCCGGCAAGTTCCCTAAAAGCGTAGGGCAAAAACATACAAAGGAAGGAATCAAGTAAAGGAAATAACATTGCAAACATTACCCAAAATAGAGTTATATTACAAGGTAGCTTGTCGCGGCTCTAACAGATTGTTCTCATAACATGACCAGCAGCGACGAGAAAAGAAGAAAACGGGCGGCCTAGTCTACGCGATCGTCCTCAACTCTCTTGATCCCGCTCACCTTGTCCACAATGGGTGCGACAAGGGTCTTGAGCGCTTCCAGATCAGCATCCGGCGGCAGGGTCTTGAGGACGTTGGTGAGGTTGAGGCCCGGGTTGCGGAAGGCCACCTTCACCAACACCTTTTGAAGAGCTCCCGCGCAGATCTTGCACGACTCGTCGGCCAGATGCTTTGGAATCTTCTCCCGGAGTCGCTGGAGGGCCGTCGCCACGCCTTTGAAGAACAAGGTGAGCTTGGCGCTGGGTTGGAGGTTCTCATCGAAGGGATACCCGAGATCCTCCATCCCCAGTTGCGCCAGCTCCCTATCAATGTCTGCGGTAGCATCCACGAGACCCTCCGTCCAGTGCTCCACATTCTCCCTAAAAGTGTTCTGGGCGGCAGCAGCACTCGGCAGCAGCGCCTTATCGGCCTTGATCTCCTCCTTCAAAGCCACCTCCTGCTCCCTGGCGTCGTCCAGCGTCTTGGTCAAAGTAGTCAGCTTCAACTCAAGATCTGCGTTGGAGTCCTTGGCGGCGCCAAGTTCCTTGCCCTTCTCGGCGAGACGAACCTGCAGCTCTGACAAGCTGTAGGCGTCCTTCTCCCGCTCACTCTTGAGCGCGGCAAGCTCTTCACCGCTCGCCTTGAGATCGGCCTCCAGCCGTGCCACCTTCGTCTCCAGCTCCTTCTTGGCGGCCTCGGCAGCTGCGGCAGCATCCTTTGCTTGCTCGAGGGCTCCGCCGAGTGTTTGCTCGCGCGCAGTAAGCTCCTCCTCGTGGCTGTCAAGGTTAACCTTCCGCTGCACCAGCTCGCCCTCCTGCGCAGACAGCTTCTGAGCGGCAAGCCGCTGTTGTTCTTCGACTTCAGCCTTCTCGAGGAGGAAGGCCTTCTGCTCCTCGGCGAGTTGTGCCCGCTCCTCTGCCAGGGACTGGAGAGCTTCCTGGTTAAGACCCCGGAGCTCCTCCGCGCGCTTCTCGATGTCCGCTCCCGCCTTCGCGACAAGCGCCTCTCGGGATTCCAGCTTGGCTTGCCGAGCACGGTAGAGCGACACCTGCTTCCGCAGCAACCGCTCCTCCTCAGGCTCGCCGCTGCTGCTGCTCGGCGCATCAACCAGCGTCAGCCCAGCAGAGGCGAGCACCTCTCAATCGAAGTTTTCTCCTTCGACCGGCGCCCTGGAGCTTGACGCCCAGGGGAGGTTGATGAAGACGTTTTCGCCGGCCTTCAAGTAGACGCCTGGCTGGGGCTCTTCGGAGCCTGACGCTGCGGCAGCGGCGGGAGGATCGGCGGTAGGCGTAGCGCCTGGCGCTCCTGCGGCCTCAGGGCCGTCAGTGCGATCGCCAGACCCCTCGTCAGCTTCTGCGGCAGCAGCTTTAGCGGCCTCTTCGGTGGCAGCGGCGTCGTCGGTATCACCGCCCGCGGCAATCTCGACGACATCATCGATGCCGGCCTCGGCGGTGTTCTCCTCGTCAGCAACCTCGGTCTCCATCGGCTCCGCAGCAGATGGGTCTGACGGTCGGAAAAGGGAGAAAAGTCAAGCAAATATCCAAAAAGAAGATCAAAAGAAGAAGAACCCAAGGGAAGTTTTGAAGCGAGAGGATTACCTGTACCGGGTTCTGCGGTCGTAGTCTCCGCCGCCTGGGGGCCGCTGGTGCTGCCGCTTGCTGCCGCAGCGCTAGCCGGCATCCCTCATGCGCGAGCCGGCTCCTCGGCAGAGTCCCTTGCCGAAGAACTCTCCCTTGGCGGCCTAGTCGATGCAGATGGCACGTCGGGGGCGGTCTCCGGGCGCTCCTGGTGGGGCTGCTCTGCTCCTACACAAACCAACAATCAGATGTCAGCAAAGAAAGAGCATCCATGCGTGCCTAACAGCGGAAAGTGAACCATATACTTACGCTGGGGGCTGCTCTGGAGAATAGTTGTCGGGTCCGGCAAGGTGGTCTCGGGCGCACCCTCTGCTGTCACGGTGGGTTCGTCCTCGACGATAATCACCCCTTTGGACGCGCCGGGACCTTGGCTCTCTTCGCCGCTCTCTGGGCCAGAGTCCTAAAAAGGAACAAGTTCGGATTAAAGCAAATGAGATACAAGCCAAAACAGCAAGAATTGAAGAACTACAAGTACAACAAAGAATCTTACTCTTCTTCTTCCTTGTCGGAGCTGAACGCGGAGAAGTCGAAGTCCGGTTCACCTCCGGCGCGAGGAGGCGGAGGAGTAGGTTCCCTTGGCCGCTTGGCGGGAACAGTGGCGGTGGTCCGAGACGACCCCGCTCCGGCTGCCGCCGCGGCGTGAGAAGCGGCAGGAGCAGAAGCGGTGGTCCGGGTGGACCCCGCTCCAGTTGCCGCAGCAGCGTGAGGTGCTCCCGCGGCAACAGTGCTTGCCGCCGTGGAGCGTGTCACGCGGCGCGGCGACTGTCGACTCGTCCGCCACTCCGCTACGTCCCCGGACTTGCGGAGACGCCTTCTTGGTGGAGCTGGGGGCTCTGCTTGCGACGAGCTGTCTGAAGATGAGGAGGAAGAGGAGTTGATCTCCAACGAGCCACTCGTATCCTCGGCGGGCTCGCTCGACTCGACATCATGCCCGGCAAGATCTTCCTAGCCGGCAAGCTCCTCTCGCTCGGCACGGCTTGCCGACTCTGCTGCCTCCGCCTCCTCCACGGTGAATCCAAACTCGCCCGCGGCTGCGGCTGCCGCCACCTCTTCCAGCCTAGTGGCGATGCGCTTCATCTCCGCATCGGTGGTGGCGTGAGTGAGGCTTTTCTGTTCGTCGGAGTGGACCGGCACTTCTACCAAGCCGTCAAAGAACTCCTGCACGACGATGTCTGCAGGCTCTTGCCAATTTGGGACAATTCCATGCGAGTCGCACAGCGACATCATTGCACGGATGCGGCTGAGCGCGGAGTTGTTGCACAGTGGAACGACATCCTTCAGCAACCTGAACACTTCGGGATGTTGAGGGTCGTACTTGAACAGCTCCCGGAGCATTGCGTCAAGTTCCATAACAGTGAAGTTGAAGTTAAGGCCCGGACGCAGCCTCATGATGTCCGCCGCATTCTGGAAGTCCCAGGCGGGTCTCCTCCTCTCCTGCAGGGGGGCGATGCGGCGGCGAAGAAAAACTGTGCCAACCGCGCCTACAGTGAGCCCGGCAAGCCTAAGGCGTTGGATCCGGGTGACCGCAATCTTCAGCCTATCATCTTCCGGGTCCACGTTGCTCCAATCGCTGTCGCGCGCTACTGGGGCTTGGCGCTGGGCGATAAACGGCTGCGGGTTCTCCTCGACAATCTAGCACCAGTCTGCTCTCCATTCCTCCCACTTGCCGCGGAACTCTCCCTCCAGATAAGCTTCCTTCTTGCCGGCTCTCGAGATCCAGGCGATTCCTCCGGATAAAGGCTCTCCTCTCTCAACTCGGGGCATAAAGAAGTGGCGAAAAAGGGCTACGTTTAGATTGACCCCGACAAAGTTTTCGCAGAGATGTGCGAAAACTGCCATGGTCAGAACAGCATTGGGGTGAAGTCAAGGAGGCGGAACCCGTAGGTGTTCATAAGATCGCAAAAAAACTCAGAGAAAGGCGGGCAGAGCCCGCAGTAGAAGAACAAGGCGAAGAAGGGATATCCATTTGGAGCCATTCTCGAAGCGACGGCTGGAAGTACCTTCGTGCGCGGATGCGCCCGCGTCTCCGTCGACCAAAAGAGGTAGAAATTCTCCCTCAGCTCCTTCGCGGCGAGCTTGGGGGGGAAGATTGCCCGCTCCTTTCGCAGCACCACGAGCCGCTGCGCCTCGGTCGACTTCACGACCTTCCCCTTGTCGGCTTTCGGAGTCATGGCGGAAGTGGTGGGGGAGGTCGATGGCGTTGGTGGTGCTGGTGGCGATGGGGGGCAGAGCGCTGCTCTCTTTCAGCTTTGGGAAGAAGGGGGAGCGGCGGAGGTTTCCGAGATTGGAATAGCAACCGGCGAGTGGGCGAACTGCCCCTGTTTCCCCTGCTTATAAGGAGGGAGGGGGCGGGCGTTCCATCTTTCCGAATAAAGAAACCACCCACGATCTCTCCCACGACGCCGCATTCAACGCGTGTCGTTCGGGTAGGGCGCGGTGGATACGGAGAAAGATACGGCGTAACCCAGGCCGCGCGTGCCCGTGCCCTGTTTTGGGCCTGGCCCAACAGCGCTCGGCGCCGTGTATGGCCCAGGCCCGGGGGCTCCTGTCGGTGTACTCGAGTAGGGGTACCCTAGTATCCCGAACTTGTGCACGGGCAGTCGCAGCATCTCGCGGCAAGGCTTTTCGGGTGACCGCCAAGGTCCTCCGTGTTTCCTTTGGAGCCATTCAAGAACAAAGTATTCAAAGCCACTCAAGGCACAAGACCCCGGCAAGAGGAGCTTGCCGGGAAGGACAACCAAGGCATCTCAAGGAACTTGCCGTGATGCGCCACGCGTCCCGGCAAGGCCCGGTGAGCGACGAGCTCCCGAACGCGACAAGACAACAACCGCGGCAAGGTGCTTTCCGCGGCAAGCTACCACTCTGTACCCGCGCTCCAGCACATCCACCAACGTGTCGCTCTAGGACCCTTCCAGGCGTACGTGGCGGGAGGCTATGCAGCCAGCGGTGCGCGGTGGCAAGCGGTGCTGACAAGATCGCCATCATGGCGAGCGGTGGCGTCCCTGACGGTCCCTTTTGCACTATTTGGGCGACGCAGATGGGCATTCAATGCCCTTGTCCCCTGCCGTCAGAGTTAGGTATGATACACTGTAACAGGTAGTTGTACCAACCGTAACACCTTTCCATTTTTACCCTTGTCTACGTTGCCACCTGTCGGTGACCCCTTGAGCATATAAAAGGAGGCCCATGCGCGACGTAGAGGGGGGAGGAGAACACTCACGCTCGGTCTCGTTAGCTGCTGGTGTGTACTGTAGCACTCAGCGCTCCCGAGCAAGAACTCAATACAAACCACAAAGCAGGAGTAGGGTTTTACTCATACGTGCGGCCCGAACCTGGGTAAACTGCTCGTGTGTTTCGCCTCGATCCGCTCTTCGTGCGATCTTCGCCCCCGCCGAACCGAAAGGGGCTCGGTCTGCTGGTCCCATAGGTGCTCGTGGATTCGTTCCCCGACAGTAGGTTGTTGGAGATATGCCCTAGAGGCAATAATAAAAGCATTATTATTATATCTCCTTGTCCATGATAATTGTCTGTTATTCATGCTTGAATTGTATTGTACGGAAACAGCGATACATGTGTGAATACACAGACCACAATGAGTCCCTGGTAGGCCTCTAGTTACCAGCTCGTTGATCAACAGATGGTCACGGTTTCCTGACCATGGACATGAGATGTCAGTGATAACGGGATCACATCATTAGGAGAATGATGTGATGGACAAGACCCAAACTTGAGCATAACACGAGATCGTATAGTTCGTAATGCATAAGCTTTTCGGTGTCAAGTATTTATTCCTTAGACCATGAGGTTGTACAACTCCCGGATACCGTAGGAGTACTTGGGTGTGCCAACCGTCACAACGTAACTGGGTGGCTATAAAGGTACGCATCGGGTATCTCCGAAAGTGTCTGTTGAGTTGGTACGAACCGAGACTGGAATGTTGTCACTCCGTATGACGGAGAGGTACCTCTGGGCCCACTCGGTAAGATATCATCACAATGAGCTCAATGTGACTAAGTAGTTAGTCACGGGATGATGGATTACGGATCGAGTAAAGAGACTTGCCATAACGAGATTGAACAAGGTATCGGGATACCGACGATCGAATCTCGGGCAAGTACCGTACCGATGGACAAAGGGAATAACATACGTGATTGAGTGAATCCTTGACACGGTGGTTCATCCGATGAAGATCATCGAGGAACACGTGGGAACCAACATGGGTATCCAGATCCCGCTGTTGGTTATTGACCGGAGAGTGGTCTCGGTCATGTCTACGTGTCTCCCGAACCCGTAGGGTCTACACACTTAAGGTTCGGTAACGCTAGGGTCGTAGAGATAAATGCACGTGGAAACCCGAAAGTTGTTCGGAGTCCCGGATGAGATCCCGGACGTCACGAGGAGTTCCGGAATGGTCCGGAGGTAAAGATTGATATATAGGAAGTCCAGTTTCGGCCAACGGGTGATCTCCGGGGGTCACCGGGAGCGTCCCGGGACCACCGGAGGGGCCCCGGGGGTCCACCGGGTGGGGCCACCCATCCCGGTGGGGCCCCTAGGCCGCAAGGGGAAGTGTCCAGCCCTCAGGGCTGGCGCACCACAAGGGGGCCCACCTCCCCATGCGCCTAGGGTTAAAACCCTAAGGGGAGGGGGGCCACCACATGCCTTGGGGGGCTAGGACTCCCCCCTGGCCGCCGCCCCCCCTTGCAGATTGGATCTGCAGGGGGCTCGCGCCCCCCTGTCCCCCTATATATATGTGGGGGGAGAGGGCAGCCGCACCCAAGCCCTGGCACCTCTCCCCCTCCTGTCACACCTCCATACTCCCAACGCAGGGCGCCCGGCGAAGCCCTGCTGCGATCTCCACTGCATCCGTCATCACGCCGTCGTGCTGCCGGATCTCTGACGACTTCTCCTCCCCCCTTGCTGGGTCAAGAAGGAGGTGACGTTGCTGCACCGTACGTGTGTTGAATGCGGAGGTGCCGTCCGTTCGGCGCTAGATCATCGGTGACGAAGAACGTGAAGAGTTCGACTACTTCATCCACACTTCGTTGAAAGCTTCCGCACGCGATCTACATAACGGTATGTAGATGCACTCTTACTTGCTCGTTGCTAGATGTATCCATAGTTGGATCTTGGTGAAGACGTAGAAATTTTTTGAATTATGCTACGTTCCCCAACAGTGGCATCTGAGCCTAGGTTTTATGCGTAGCATCTTGCACGAGTAGAACACAAAGCAGTTGTGGGTGTTTGGTTTTGTTCAACTTTCTTACCGTTACTAGTCAATCTTGATTCGGCGGTATTGTGGGATGAAGCGGCCCAGACCGACCTTACACGTACGCTTACGTGAGACTGGTTCCACCGACAGACATGCACTAGATGCATAAGGTGGCTGGCGGGTGTCTGTCTCTCCTACTTTAGTCGGATCGGATTCGATGAAAAGGGTCCTTGTGAAGGGTAAATAGAAGTTGACAAATCACGTTGTGGTTTTGGCGTAGGTAA
Organism: Secale cereale; assembly: GCA_902687465.1. Lineage (NCBI taxonomy): Eukaryota > Viridiplantae > Streptophyta > Magnoliopsida > Poales > Poaceae > Secale > Secale cereale. The sequence continues at coordinate 665,694,157 of LR738714.1, forward strand.
GAAACGTTCTTGCTAGAAATCCTATAGAAGCCACGTAAAACTTGCAACAACAATTAGAGGACGTCTAACTTGTTTTTGCAGCATGTGCTATGTGACGTGGTATGGCCAAGAACGAAGATGTGATGAATGATATATGTGATGTATGAGATTGATCATGTTTTTGTAATAGGGAATCACGCCTTGCATGTCGATGAACTTGACAACCGGCAGGAGCCATAGGAGTTGTCTTAATTATTGTATGACCTGCGTGTCACTGAATAACGCCATGTAATTACTTTACTTCATTGCTAAACGTTAGCTATAGTAATAGAAGTAATAGTTTGCGTGACGACTTCTTCAAGACACGATGATGGAGTTCATGATGATGAAGATCATGGTGTCGAGCCGGTGACAAGATGATCATGGTGCCCCGAAGATGGAGATCCAAGGAGCAAGATGATATTGGCCATATCATGTCACTTTAATTGATTGCATGTGATGTTTATCATGTTTTTGCATCTTGTTTACTTAGAACGACGGTAGTAAATAAGATGATCTCTCACTAAAATTTCAAGTATTGTGTTTCCCCTAACTGTGCACCGTTGCTAAAGCTCGTTGCTCCGAAGCACCACGTGATGATCGGGTGTGATAGGTTCTAACGTTCGCATACAACGGGTGTAAGACAGATTTACACACGCGATACACTTAGGGTTCACTTGACGAGCCTAGCATGTACAGACATGGCCTCGGAACACGGAAGACCGAAAGGTCGAACACGAGTCGTATAGAAGATACGATCAACATGAAGATGTTCACCGTTGATGACTAGTCCGTCTCACGTGATGATCGGACACGGACTACTCGATTCGGATCGTGTATCACTTAGATGACTAGAGAGATGTCATTCTGAGTGGGAGTTCATTATAATTTGATTAAGATGAACTTAATTATCATGAACTTAGTCTAAATTCTTTACAATATCTCTTGTAGATCAAATGGCCCATGCTCCAGTTTCCCTCAACTTCAACGCGTTCCTAGAGAAAACCAAGCTGAAAGACGATGGTAGCAAATATACGGATTGGGTCCGTAACCTGAGGATTATCCTCATAGCTGCCAAGAGAACTTATGTCCTAGAAGCACCGCTAGGTGATGCACCCGTTCTCCCGGCGACCCAAGACGTTATGAATGCCTGGCAGTCGCGTAGTGATGATTACTCCCTGGTTTAGTGCGGCATGCTTTACAGTTTAGAATCGGGGCTCCAAAAACGTTTTGAGCACCACGGAGCATATGAGATGTTCGAAGAGGTGAAAATGGTTTTCCAAGCTCATGCCCGAGTCGAGAGATATGATGTCTCCGACGCATTCTACAGCTGTAAGATGGAGGAAAACAGTTCTGTCAGTGAGCATATCCTCAACATTTCAGGATTGCACAACCGCTTGTCTCAGCTGGGAATGAATCTCCCAGATGAAGCGGTCGTTGAAAGAATCCTCCAGTCGCTCCCACCAAGCTTCAAGAGCTTCGTGTTGAACTTCAATATGCAGGGGATGGAGAAGTCCATTCCCGAGGTGTATTCGATGCTGAAATCGGCGGAGGTAGACATCAAGAAAGAACATCAAGTGTTGATGGTCAATAAAACCACTAAGTTCAAGAAAGGCAAGGGTAAGAAGAACTTCAAGAAGGACGGCAAGGGAGTTGCCGCGCCTGGCAAGCCTGTTGCCGGGAAGAAGCCAAAGTATGGACCCAAGCCTAAGACTGAGTGTTTTCATTGCAAGGGAACGGGGCATTGGAAGCGGAACTGCCCCAAATATTTAGCAGACAAGAAGGTCGGCAACGTCAAAGGTATATTTGATATACTTGTTATTGATGTGTACCTTACCAGCGCTCGTAGTAGCTCCTGGGTATTTGATACCGGTGCAGTTGCTCACATTTGTAACTCAAAACAGGAGCTGCGGAATAAGCGGAGACTGGCGAAGGATGAGGTGACGATGCGCGTCGGGAATGGTTCCAAGGTCGATGTGATCGCCGTCGGCACGCTGCCTCTACATCTACCCTCGGGATTAGTTTTAAACCTGAATAATTGTTATTTAGTACCAGCTTTGAGCATGAACATTGTTTCTGGATCTCGTCTTATGCGAGATGGCTACTCTTTCAAATCGGAGAATAATGGTTGTTCTATTTATTTGAGAGATATGTTTTATGGTCATGCCCCGCTGGTCAATGGTTTATTTTTGATGAATCTCGAACGTAGTGATACACATATTCATAGTGTAGATGCCAAAAGATGTAAAGTTGATAATGATAGTCCCACATACTTGTGGCATTGCCGCCTTGGTCATATTGGTGTCAAACGTATGAAGAAGCTCCATTCGGATGGACTTCTAGAGTCTCTTGATTATGAATCATTTGACACGTGCGAACCATGCCTCTTGGGCAAGATGACCAAGACTCCGTTCTCCGGAACAATGGAGCGAGCAACCAACTTGTTGGAAATCATACATACCGATGTGTGCGGTCCAATGAGTGTTGAGGCTCGCGGAGGCTACCGTTATGTTCTCACCCTCACAGATGACTTGAGTAGATATGGGTATATCTATTTGATGAAACACAAGTCTGAGACCTTTGAAAAGTTCAAGGAATTTCAGAATGAGGTTGAGAATCAACGTGACAGAAAAATAAATTTCTTACGATCAGATCGTGGGGGTGAATATTTAAGTCATGAATTTGGCACACACCTTAGAAGCTGTGGAATTGTTTCACAATTGACACCGCCCGGAACACCTCAACGTAACGGTGTGTCCGAACGTCGAAATCGTACTCTGTTGGACATGGTGCGATCTATGATGTCCCTTACCGATTTACCGCTATCTTTTTGGGGTTATGCTTTAGAGACTGCCGCATTCGCTTTAAATAGGGCTCCGTCAAAATCCGTTGAGACGACTCCGTATGAACTTTGGTTTGGCAAGAAACCAAAGCTGTCGTTTCTAAAAGTTTGGGCTTGCGATGCTTATGTCAAGAAACTTCAACCTGAAAAGCTCGAACCCAAATCGGAAAAATGCGTCTTCATGGGATACCCAAAGGAAACAATTGGGTACACCTTTTACCACAGATCCGAAGGCAAAGTCTTTGTTGCCAAGAATGGATGCTTTCTGGAGAAAGAGTTTCTCTCGAAAGAAGTGAGTGGGAGGAAAGTAGAACTTGATGAGGTGACAGTCACCCCTCCTGTACCGGAAAGTAGCGCAGCGCAGGAAACTGTTCCTGAGGTGCCTGCACCGACAAGGGAGGAAGATAATGATAATGATCATGAAGAAACAGATCAAGTTACTACTGAACTTCGAAGGTCCACAAGGGCACGTTCCGCACCAGAGTGGTACGGCAACCCTGTACTGGAAATCATGTTGTTAGACAACGGTGAACCTTCGAACTATGAAGAAGCGATGGCGGGCCCGGATTCAAATAAATGGCTTGGAGCCATGAAATCCGAGATAGAATCCATGTATGAAAACAAAGTATGGACTTTGGTGGACTTGCCTGATGATAGGCACGCCATAGAAAACAAATGGATATTTAAGAAGAAGACAGACGCGGATGGTAATGTGACCATCTATAAGGCTCGGCTTGTCGCTAAGGGTTATCGACAAGTTCAAGGGATTGACTACGACGAGACTTTGTCTCCCGTAGCGATGCTGAAGTCAGTCAAAATCATGTTAGCTATTGCCGCATTCTATGATTATGAGATATGGCAAATGGACGTCAAAACAGCATTCCTTAATGGCTTCCTCAAGGAAGAGTTGTATATGATGCAACCGGAAGGTTTTGTCGATCCAGAGAACGCTAACAAGGTATGCAAGCTCCAGCGCTCGATCTACGGGCTGGTGCAAGCATCTCGGAGTTGGAATATTCGCTTTGATGAGGTGATCAAAGCGTTTGGCTTTATACAGACTTATGGAGAAGCCTGTATTTACAAGAAAGTGAGTGGGAGCTCTGTGGCATTTCTCATATTATATGTGGATGACATATTGATGATGGGAAATGATATAGAATTCTTGGAAAATGTAAAGGCCTACTTGAATAAAAGTTTTTCAATGAAGGACCTTGGAGAAGCTGCTTACATATTAGGCATCAAAATCTATAGAGATAGATCGAGATGCCTCATTGGTCTTTCACAAAGTACATACCTTGACAAATAATTGAAGAAGTTCAATATGGATCAGTCAAAGAAAGGATTCTTGCCTGTTTTGCAAGGTATGAGATTGAGCAAAGCTCAGTCGCCGACCACGGCAGAAGATAGAGAAAAGATGAGTGTCATTCCCTATGCCTCGGCCATAGGTTCTATCATGTATGCCATGATGTGTACCAGACCTGATGTGAACCTTGCCATAAGTTTGGTAGGGAGGTACCAAAGTGATCCTGGTAAGGAACACTGGACAGCGGTCAAGAACATCCTGAAGTACTTGAAAAGGACTAAGGATATGTTTCTCGTTTATGGAGGTGACGAAGAGCTCGTCGTAAAGGGTTATGTCGATGCTAGCTTCGACACAGATCTGGATGACTCTAAGTCACAAACCGGATACGTGTATATTTTGAATGGAGGGGCAGTCAGCTGGTGCAGTTGCAAGCAAAGCGTGGTGGCAGCATCTACATGTGAAGCGGAATACATAGCTGCTTCTGAAGCAGCGCAGGAAGGAGTCTGGATGAAGGAGTTCATCACCGACCTAGGAGTCATTCCAAGCGCGTCAAGCCCGATGACTCTCTTCTGTGACAACACTGGTGCTATTTCTATTACCAAGGAGCCCAGGTTTCACAAGAAGACCAAGCACATCAAGCGCCGTTTCAACTCCATCCGGAATTATGTTCAGGATGGAGACATAGATATTTGTAAAGTGCATACGGATCTGAATGTCCCAGACCCGTTGACTAAACCTCTTTCACAAGCAAAACATGATCAACACCAGAACTCTATGGGTGTACGATTCATCACAATGTAACTAGATTATTGACTCTAGTGCAAGTGGGAGACTGTTGGAGATATGCCCTAGAGGCAATAATAAAAGCATTATTATTATATCTCCTTGTTCATGATAATTGTCTGTTATTCTTGCTTGAATTGTATTGTACGGAAACAGCGATACATGTGTGAATACACAGACCACAATGAGTCCCTGGTAGGCCTCTAGTTACCAGCTCGTTGATCAACAGATGGTCACGGTTTCCTGACCATGGACATGAGATGTCAGTGATAACGGGATCACATCATTAGGAGAATGATGTGATGGACAAGACCCAAACTTGAGCATAACACGAGATCGTATAGTTCGTAATGCATAAGCTTTTCGGTGTCAAGTATTTATTCCTTAGACCATGAGGTTGTACAACTCCCGGATACCGTAGGAGTACTTTGGGTGTGCCAACCATCACAACGTAACTGGGTGGCTATAAAGGTACGCATCGGGTATCTCTGAAAGTGTCTGTTGAGTTGGTACGAACCGAGACTGGAATGTTGTCACTCCGTATGACGGAGAGGTACCTCTGGGCCCACTCGGTAAGATATCATCACAATGAGCTCAATGTGACTAAGTAGTTAGTCACGGGATGATGGATTACGGATTGTGTAAAGAGACTTGCCATAACGAGATTGAACAAGGTATCGGGATACCGACGATCGAATCTCGGGCAAGTACCGTACCGATGGACAAAGGGAATAACATACGGGATTGAGTGAATCCTTGACACGGTGGTTCATCCGATGAAGATCATCGAGGAACACGTGGGAACCAACATGGGTATCCAGATCCCGCTGTTGGTTATTGACCGGAGAGTGGTCTCGGTCATGTCTACGTGTCTCCCGAACCCGTAGGGTCTACACACTTAAGGTTCGGTAACGCTAGGGTCGTAGAGATAAATGCACGTGGAAACCCGAAAGTTGTTCGGAGTCCCGGATGAGATCCCGGACGTCACGAGGAGTTCCGGAATGGTCCGGAGGTAAAGATTGATATATAGGAAGTCCAGTTTCGGCCAACGGGTGATCTCCGGGGGTCACCGGGAGCGTCCCGGGACCACCGGAGGGGCCCCGGGGGTCCACCGGGTGGGGCCACCCATCCCGGTGGGGCCCCTAGGCCGCAAGGTGAAGTGTCCAGCCCTCAGGGTTGGCGCACCACAAGGGGGCCCACTTCCCCATGCGACTAGGGTTAAAACCCTAAGGGGAGGGGGGCCACCACATGCCTTGGGGGGCAAGGACTCCCCCCTGGCCGCCGCCCCCCCTTGCAGATTGGATCTGCAGGGGGCTGGCGCCCCCCCCTGGCCCCCTATATATATGTGGGGGGGGGGAGAGGGCAGCCGCACCCAAGCCCTGGAGCCTCTCCCCCTCCCGTCACACCTCCATACTCCTAACGCAGGGCGCCCGGCGAAGCCCTGCTGCGATCTCCACTGCATCCGTCATCACGCCGTCGTGCTGCCGGATCTCTGACGACTTCTCCTCCCCCCTTGCTGGATCAAGAAGGAGGTGACGTTGCTGCACCGTATGTGTGTTGAACGCGGAGGTGCCGTCCGTTCGGCGCTAGATCATCGGTGACGAAGAACATGAAGAGTTCGACTACTTCATCCACACTTCGTTGAAAGCTTCCGCACGCGATCTACATAACGGTATGTAGATGCACTCTTACTTGCTCGTTGCTAGATGTATCCATAGTTGGATCTTGGTGAATACGTAGAAATTTTTTGAATTATGCTACGTTCCCCAACATAGGTGTGTGGTAAACTACTCACGCATCATCAGAAGGGCAGCAAGGTTGATATAGAAGCCCTCAGTGATAGAATCCGCCTTCGATAGAGTACCGGAAAAGGCCTCCAGATGGGATCTCATGCGGCGGAAAAGTATTTTCGTGGATGCTTCTAGGGTTTGGGGTATATTTCTGAATTTATAGGCCAAGGTAGGGGGTCAGCGGGTCTCCGAGGGGGCCACAAGCCCTAGGGGCGCCACCTAGGGCGCGCCACCCTGGTTTATCCTCTCCTCGAGGACTCTTTGACTTGGAGGCCAAGTCCTACGTGTGTCTTCTGGTCCAGCTAAAATCATCGCGGAAGTTTTATTCTGTTTGGACTCCGTTTGATATGCCTTTAATGCGAAACTCAAAAAGAAGGAAAAATAGAAACTTAATATAATAGCATATTAATGCATATAAAACATCCAAAGTTGATAATATAATAGCATGGAACAATCAAAAATTATAGATACGTTGGAGACGTATCAAGCATCCCCAAGCTTAATTCCTGCTCGTCCTCGAGTAGGTAAATGATAAAAACAGAACGTTTGATGTCGAATGCTACCTATCATAATTATCAAGGAATCTTCTTTATTGTGGCATGAATATTCAGATCCATATGATTCAAAACAGAAGTTCATTGATATCAAACCAATAATACATCAAGCATAATAGAAAGAAAATTACGAAGCTTCAAAGTATCCCTATAAAATCATATAGTGTTTTCATGCTCCCCCTTCTTAGCACAAAGTATAAATCATGCCCACCCCAATGTTAGTCAAGCAATTGTTTCATACTTTTTAATGCACTTCAGCTTTTTCAACTCTTCATGCAATACATGAGCATGAGCCATGGACATAGCACTATGGGTGGAATAGAAGGTGGTAGTAGACAAAAGTAGGGAGAAAGTCTCACCATCTACTAGGAAAATTAATCGACTATGGAAATGTCGAACAATCGATATCAATGTGAGTAGGGATTGCCATGTAACGGATGCACTAGAGCTATAAGCGTATGAAAGCTCAATAGAAAACTAAGTGGGCGTGCATCCAACTTGCTTGCTCATAAAGACCTAGGGCATTTGAGGAAGCCCATCTTTGTATTATACAAGCCAAGTTCTAGAATGAAAATTTCCCACTAGTAACATATGAAAGTGTCAAAATAGGAGACTCTCTACAATGAACAACATGGTGCTACTTTGAAGCACGAGTGTGGAAAAGGATAGTAACATTGTCCCTTCTCTCCTTTTCTCTCATTTTTTTAGACTCCTCATTTTTGGAGACCCCTTTTTTTCTTTCTTTATTTTTCTTTTTGGGCTCTTTGGCCTCTCTTTTTTATTTGGGCTCTTTGGCCTCTTTTATTTATAAACTCATATGGGACAATGTTCTAGTAATGACGATCATCACACTTATTTACTTACAACTCGATGGTAAACTCAAACTATCAAACATGATGACGGAACGGTGGAGTTACAGGGCAATATATCTCGGAATGGCTATGAAAATGCCATAATAGGTAGGTATGGTGCATGTTTTGAGTAAAGTTATAAGGTAGGTTTGATGCACCGACGAAAGTTGCGCAGTACTAGAGTGGCTAGCAATGGTGGAAGGGTGAGAGTGTGTATAATCCATGGACTAAACATTAGACATAAAGAACACACATACTTATTGCAAAAAGTTCATTAGCCCTCGAAGCAAAGTACTACTAGGCATGACCCTAGGAGAGAGGTTGGTAGGAGTTAACCATCGCGTGCCACCGACTTTCATGCAAAGGAAGACAATCAAGAATAAATCGCGCTCCAACTTCATGACATAACTAGAAGACCATACATGCATGCTACGGGAATCACAAACCTTAACACAATTATTTCTTTAACCACACAACTTACTACTAGCATGACTCTAATATCACCATCTCAATATCTCAAAAAAATTGCAAGGAATCAAACTTCTCATAAATTCAATGCTCTTTATGAAAGTTTTTATTATACCCTGTTTGGATGCCTATCATATTAGGACTAAATTCACAACCTAAGAAAATTACCATGCTGTTTAGAGACTCTCAAAATAATATAAGTGAAGCATGAGAGTCCATCAATTTCTTCAAAATAAACATCACCGCTATGCTCAAAAGATATAAGTGAGGCACTAGAGCAACTACCTTAGCTCAAATGATATAAGTGAAGCACATAGAGTATTATAATAAATTCACGATTAATGCGTGTCCCCCGTGAAAGGTGTTTACAACAAGGATGATTGTGGGAAACTAAAAGGCCACTCAAGTCATACAAGACGCTCCAAGCAAAACACGTATCATGTGGTGAATAAAAATATAGCCTCAAGTAAATTTACTGATGAATTGAAGACGAAAGAGGGGATGCCATCCGGGGCATCCCCAAGCTTACATGCTTGGTTGTCCTTGAATATTACCTTGGGGTATCTTGGTCATCCCCAAGCTTAGGCTCGTGCCACTCCTTATTCCATAGTCCATCAAATCTTTACCCAAAACTTGAAAACTTCACAACACAAAACTCAACAGAAAACTCATGAGATCTGTTAGTAAAACAAATTCCATCCTTACTTGTAGGTACTGTTGTGAACTCATTCTTCTTTTATATTGGTGTAACATCTATTGTATTCTAACTTATCCATGGTGCATACCCCCCCCCCCCCGGTACTAGCCATAGATGCATAAAAATAAGCAAACAGCACATAGAAAACATAATAGTATGTAAAGATGCCAATTGATGTGAAACTTATGCAACTCTGAAAATTCTGAAACAGTAGGACAACAGGAGCAATTTGTAGATCAGAAACATGTAAAAAATTCAGAGTTTTTTCACGTTCCGGCAACCAGAAACAATCCTGACACTGGACGCAGAAGTTTCTGTTTTCCAGTAAAAACCAATCTTCTATCTTCCAAATCATCCCAAAGGTCTTACTTGGCACAAACACTAAATTAAAACACGAAAACACATCTAACCACAGTCTAGACAATAGATTTATTCAAGAACAACAAGAAAAAGGTAAAAACCAAAATAAATATTGGGTTGCCTCCTAACAAGCACTATTGTTTAACGCCCCTAGCTAGGCATAAAGCAATAATCTAGGTATTGTCATCTTTGGTACTCAATCCATAAGTAGCCCTCATAATAGATTCATATGGTAACCTTATTTTCTTTCTTGGAAAGTGTTACATGCCCTTCCTTAATGGAAATTGAAATCTAATGTTTCCTTCTTTCATATCAATAATTGCATCGATTGTTCAAAGGAAAGGTCAACCAAGAATAATAGGGCATGTTAGATTGCAATCTATATCGAGAACAATGAAATCTACGGGCACATAATTCCTATTTGCAACAACAAGAACATCAATAATTCGTCCCATAGGTTTTTTAATAGTGGAATCTGCTAAATGCAAATTTAAAGAATAGTCATCAAGTTTATGGAACCGTAGCACACCACATAGATTTTTTAGAATCGTGGAAACACTAGCACACAAATAACACAAAGCACTACACTCATAATATTGGATCTTGATTTTAATAGTAGGTTTCTAATCATCACAAAGTTTTCTAGGGACTGAAACTTCCAACTCAAGTTTTTCCTCAAAAGATTCTATCATAGCATCAACAATATGTTTTGTAAAAGCCTTATTTTGATTATAAGCATGAGGAGAATTTAACATGGATTGCAACAAGGAAATACAATCTATCAAAGAACAACTATCATAATTAAATTCCTGGAAATCCGAAATGGTGGGTTCATTGCTAGCTAATATTTTGACCTCTCCAATCCCAGTTTTATCACTTTTTTCACTAAGATTATTATTCTCCAAATTACTGGGACGCATTTTATCTAAAGTTGAATCATCTCCAGTCCCTTCTTTTTCAAGATCTATATTAGCAAAAAAAGATTCAATAGGAGTCAAACCAAGCATCTTAAGATCTTGATCATTATTATTGCATAACCTAGAAGAACACGTCTTTTCTAGGAATTCTCTTTTAGCAGGCAACATAGCCGTTCTTTCCTTGCACTCGTTAATAGAAAATTGAATAAATTTTAGGGACTCATTAATATCATTTTATGGTGGCATAGATATAATTTTCAAAGAATCTATCTCATGGCAAATCCTATCAACGTTCCTAGCCAAATCATCAATCTTCAGCAATTTTTCTTCTACCATAGCATTGAAAACCTTTTGGGAATTTATAAATTCCTTAATTGTACTCTCAAGATCAGAGGGTATTTTTTTATAATTTACATAAGTATTGTTGTAGGAATTACCATAATTATTAGAGAAATCACAAGGAAACGACCTAGGGTTGAAATTATCTCTATACGCGTTATTACCAAAATTGTTCCGACCAACAAATCACATCCATAGTTTCATTATTATTCTCAAGAAAGGAAGACAAAGGCATATCATTAGGATCCAAAGAAGAACCCTTGCTAGTAATTCATTTCATAAGATCATCCATCTTTGCACTCAAAGTACTAATTTCTTCAATTGCATGCACTTTTTTACTAGTAGATGATATTTCGGTGTGCCATTGAGAATAATTTACCATAATATTATCTAGGAGTTTAGTAGCTTCCCCTAATGAGATTTCCATAATAGTACCCCCCCCCCCCCACGGCCAAACCTAAAAGATTTCTAGATGCAAAATTCAGTCCCGCATAAAAATGTATGATCATTGATACTTCCAAAACGTATCTATAATTTCTGCTTGCTCCATGCCTCTTTTGGGTGATATTGCTATGATATTTATACACTTCCATACACTTTGGATCATATTTGGACTAACCTATTAAATCAGTGCACCCTAGTGCCAGTTTCTGTTTTCTGCTGTTTTTGTATTTCAGTTTTTCCCATTACGAGAACTGCCAGAAAAATCCCGGAAAAATTATATAAAAAATCAGCGTTCCAGAAGGTTCCCGGTAGCCAAAGTACAGCCGGGGGGGGGGCACCAGGGCTCCAGGCGCCCTGGTGGCGCCCCCCCTGGGCCGCGCCGGGGGGCGCCTGGGCCCCCCGAGCCTCGTCTGGTGCCCCCCTATGGCATATATTTAGACCGTCTCCCAAAACCCTCGAGACGGAAACCCTTTTTCGCGATCTCATCTCTGTTCCGCCGCCACCGCCGCTTCCAAGATCGGGAGCACCAAGAGAACCCTTCCCGGCACCCTGCCGGAGGGGAGGATCACCACCGGGAGCTTCTCCACCACCATGGACGCCTCCCGGATGAGTTGTGAGTAGTCTCCCTTGGACCATGGGTCCATGACCAGTAGCTATGTGATGTTCTCCTCCCGTTCTTGTGCTTCACTAATTAGTCCTCGTGAGCTGCCCTACATGATCGAGGCACATATGTAATCCTTATGCTGTTGCTATGATGAGTTTGCTGGGATCCGATGGATTATGAGATTATGTTCATATTGTGTTTGAGTAATATATTTGATTCACCTCTTTTATATTTATGTTCGTAAGTAATTCTTGCATGTTCTCCGTTGTTATTTATTGCTTTGGCCAAGTAGTAGGTAGTGACTCCAAGAGGGAACGTTATGCTTGATTGTGGGTTCATACCCCTTGATGACTAGCTTGAGTGACAGAAACATGAGTCTAGGGGATGTGTTGTTTCCACAAGGGGGAAAACAATGGGGCTTGTGCCCGCGGGTGCAGGGATTCACTACTGGAATCTGAGTCTTTGCCATCTGCCAGCTCTTTGCCGTCTGCCAGCTGATGGCAAAGAGGCTGTTTGCCATCTGTCTTGTCAAAGCAGACGGCAAAGAACCAGCTGATGGCAAAGAGGGTCTTTGCCATCTGCCAGATCTTTGCCGTCTGCTGGCAGACGGCAAAGAGGTCTTTGCCATCTGCCAGCAGACGGCAAAGACCAAAGTGGGCCCCATGGGGGTACTGCACTGGCTAGGTCACACCGGCCACTTCTTTGCCGTCTGCTGGCAGACGGCAAAGATTTCTTTGCCATCTGCCAGCAGACGGCAAAGAGGTAAGATGGGGCCCACAGTGTAACGGCGTGGGAGGGCTAACGGTTATCCTCTTTGCCGTCTGCTGGCAGTCGGCAAAAAATTCTTTGCCGACTGCCAGCAGACGGCAAAGATTCTTTGTTCCTCCCCTCCAATTTCTAGGGTTTGCTTAGTTCCCTAAAATCCCCAATTTCTAGGGTTTGCTGTTGCTGTTATTCTAGGTTGTCATGTGCTAGTGTGGTCTGAATCATGTGATTTTGCTATTGTTCTAGGAATTTTACATTAGGGATTAGGATTTCTTTTTTTTTTGAGATCTAACTGTTTTTTTCACACCGGCAATTTTTTTTTTAATTCTTTGCCGACTGCCAGCAGACGGCAAAGAAGCTTTGCCATCTGCTCGCAGTCGGCAAAGAGGTGAATGGGCCCGGGCCAGCCTCTCCAATAGCCCAACACACAGCCAGGCGCCCAGGCCCAACTCAACTCACCGTCACGCCCAACTCACTCTCATCTCGCTCCTGCGCTCGACCCCCGACCGGACGCCAGAACCTAGAAGGAATCCGCCCCGCGCCCCCGCCCCCAAGCCTCCGACCTAGCCGCCGCCGCCCCGGTCCTCCCCCCTCTTCGCTCCTGTCCAGCGCCTCGCCGCCTCCCCCGCTCCCTAGGTCGGACCTCCGCGGCTCGCCGGCTCCGCCACCACTCGCCCGTGCGGCCGCGGCTCGCCGGCTCCGCCGCCACTCGCCCGCGCGGCCGGGCCTCCGCCCTCCGGCCTCCCAGGACTGCGCCCTCCGCCCTCCGGCCTCCCGCCTCCGCCGCTCGCCGGCTCGTGCCGCCGCTGTCTGGCGCTTCTCAGCTTCTGCTTCGCTGCACATCCGCCACAGTCACCACTGGCGCCGCTGCTTCGCTGCTGCTCCTCTCCGTCTAGTGGTAATGGCTGGTGTTTTTTTTGAAAGGGTAATGGCTGCTGTAGTGCTGTTCAGGACCAGTTGATGATGTTTAGGCTAGCATAAACTTGATGATGTAGTTGTATCATTTATGTTCAGGCCAGTGGACCGAATACAAATAATGGCTGTTCAGGACCAGTTGATGATGTAGTTGTAGTGTCTGTGTAGTGTGTAGTAGAAATATGTGCATGTAGAATTGTAGATGATGTAGTGTCTAGTGTGTAGTGTGTGAATGTGAATGTTGTTGTTGCTACTGTTAATATCAATTTCATTTATTTTTGTAGAATACAAGATGAAGAGATATTTCTCATCCATGGCAGCAACAGAAGTGTCTACACCCGAGGATTGAGCCATATTTGAGGTATTCTTTTGAGGTAGCTGTAGCTTGATGGATTTTAAGTTTTTCTCTCGCGACAAAAAAAAATTTTTTGGGCCCGGGGCTTGCTTCAATCCTGGATCCGCCACTGCAGGTCCAGCCATGCTTAATTAAACAGAATTCATGTTGTATTATGGGTCTTAATTGGATTGAGGGGCTGTAATAAGGTTGTGTATTTAGTTTCATGCTCACAGCATCTTCACTCAAATGGCCAGTAGCTTAAGCTACTGTTGGAAAGGCGTGTAATTTACGCATGCTTTCAAACAGAGTTGGAAAGGAGTACCAAACTACCCATCTGTTCCTTCCCTTTTCTGCCATGAGTTTTTCATAGTGGTATTTTGGCAAGTTTGGTTTCTGATAGTGGTATTTTGGCTATTGGCTCTTTCTTTATAGTCCACTTTTGCAGTTAGTTCATATATATTTGTGTTGATCGGATAGATTTAAATGTGCAATTGTTTCCTCGCTGCGAGGGTTTGGTGTTCGACGACCTCCCCGTGCGTTCGACGAGCTCCGCCCCTGCGTTCGTGGGTGAGCACAAATGACATCTCCTCCTCCCCCCTTCATTTGCTCTGTTCCGGTCTTCGTGCCGATGAAACATGCTAGCTGTAGGTAGATTGAATCATCAGTATGCGTAACCACTATGCGTCTCCCGTTCGAAAGGGTTACATCTATAAATATGCATGCATTTGCATATTTATAATCGTGATTCTTTCGAATTGTCCAACGTTATCCATGGACAGTCCGAGTATGTGTAGATTGGGTTCGTTTTCCTATATGCTCTGCTCCGAATCCGATGCAGAATTTCGTCAGTGCCTCCCTGTTGTTCTCCGGGTACACATCCTCTCTGCTTATTGCCGAGACGTGTATCAGGAGAACAGCGGGGAGGTGCTGCCGAAATTTTGCGTCGGATCCGGAGCAGAGCATGGGAAAACGAACTCAGTCTACACATACTGGGGTGGGATTAGGACCTATCTTTACCTATTAGCATGTAGGTTGCATGGACGTAATAGAACTGACAAACTCCATTAACTGATGGATATGGTTTGCTTAATTATGTATATATTTATTGTCTGTCCAGTAGGAAGTCAATATGAGTGATCGTGCGTGGATGTACACCGGTTACACTAGTCAGAAAGTTTGGACCGACGAATGGTTAACAAAAACCAAAGAGTTTGTTAGAGCCGCATTTGCTAATGGCCAGAGATTAAGCTGGTGCCCCTGTGTCCGGTGCGACAACTTTAATAAGAGGGACGAGCTTGAAATGAGTAAACACCTGCAGAAGTTTGGTTTTACGCCTGGTTACACGGTCTGGACATTTCATGGTGAGTCTGCCCAACGTGCCAGAGCTGAGGTGGTTCGTCGTCGCACCGACGAGCATGGTACCGGGATGGAAGACATGGTGCAAGACTTTGACGATGCTCGGGACTCGGACGAGGAGATGGAGGAATCTGCAAAGGCCTTCACTGAAATGTTGGAGTCCTCAAAACGTCCTCTCCACGAGCACACTGAGCTTTGTCAGCTGGATGCCATCTCACAAATCATGGCTTTGAAGGCTCAGTTCAACTTGGGTAGAGAATGCTACGACGCGATGATGACAGTATTCGGATGATTTCTACCCAAAGGCCATGTGCTACCTGCAAACCTGTACCAGTCAGACAAAATCCTTCGTGCTCTTAAGATGCCCTATGAGAAGATACATGCCTGTGAGAAAGGATGTGTCTTATTTAGGCACCAGTATGAGGACTTGAACTATTGTCCCATTTGCGAGTCATCCAGGTATGTTGTGGTAGACAATGGTATGGGTGAGAAGACGCAGACCAAAATAGCCGTTAATGTTCTTCGGTATTTGCCAATTGTACCAAGACTTCAACGTCTTTTCATGGTCAAAGAGACGGCCAGACAGATGACATGGCACAAAACGGGCAAAAGAACCGAACGTGATGCAGATGGGAATTTGATGATGGTGCACACATCGGATGGTGAAGCGTGGAAGCGCTTCGATGCATTACATAAGGAAAAAACGGCAGATCCAAGGCATCCTCGAGTCGCCGTCAGCACGGATGGGTTCAGTGTGTATGGTCAGACGGCAACCCAATACAGTTGTTGGCCCGTGTTTGTCATTCCACTCAATCTCCCCCCGGACAGATTATGCAAAGAAAGAACATTTTCCTGACGTTGATAATTCCAGGGCCCAACTATCCGGGGAAGAATATGAATGTGTACATGCAGCCGCTTAAGGACGAATTGCAAGAAGCTTGGGTTAATGGGTTCAAGACATATGACGCCTTTAGCAAACAGAACTTCATAATGCGTGCCTGGTACATGTACTCGACGCATGACTTGCCGGCGTATGCGCTATTCGTTGGCTGGTGTGTGCATGGAAGGTTCCCGTGCCCCACATGCAAGGGAGCTCTTGAGTTTCGTTGGCTGACGGCAGGGCACAAGTATAGTTGCTTCGACTTGCATAGACAGTTTCTGGATCCTCACCATAAGTTCAGGAAAGACAAGAAGAACTTCATGAAAGGTAGACTTGTCAAACACTCTGCACCACATGCATTGACAGGCCAACAAACCCTAGATCAGTTAAACGCTCTCGAGCCAGATCCAGAGCGTCCAGGGTATTTCAAGGGGTATAATAAGAAACACGCCTGGACTCACAAGACATGCTTATGGGATCTGCCTTACTTTAAAGACCTCCTTTGCCCACACAACATCGACGTGATGCACACCGAAAAGAACATTGCCGAAGCCATTTTTGGCACATTGTTCGGCATAGAGGGGAAGTCAAAGGATAATCCTAAGGCTAGAGTCGATCAAGAGGAGCTATGTGATAGACCGTTACAAAACATGCAAGATCCGAAAGGAAAGCGGAACTTCACGAAGCCAAAGGCATGGTTCAATCTTGGAAGGCCAGCTATGAGGGAAATTATTCTGTGGGTGAAAATGCAGTTAATGTTCCCCGATGGGTATGCAGCAAATCTAAAGAGGGGAGCGAGTCTTGAAAAATTGAAAATATTTGGTCTAAAAAGTCATGATTGGCACATATGGTTTGAGCGGATAATGCCGGTGATGTTGCGTGGCTTCATCCCTGAGGATGAATGGCTAGTACTGGCAGAGCTGAGCTATTTCTTCCGTGTTCTTTGTGCGAAAGAACTATCGCCTGGTCTCCTCGAAGAAATGGAACAGTTGGCACCGGAGTTGATCTGCAAGTTAGAGAAAATCTTTCCGCCGAGCATGTTTAATCCAATGCAGCACTTGATTTTGCATCTCCCGACCGAGGCAAGATTGGGAGGGCCCGTGCAAAATCGTTGGTGCTACTCAACTGAGAGAATGCAGAAGACGCTTCGAGCAAAATGTAAAAACAAACGTAGAATTGAAGCATCGATGGCCGAGGCATTCATCACTGAGGAGGCGGCAAACTTCGTGACAGCACACTACGAAGCCAAAAATCGTCATTTGCATAATCCGAAGCCTCGGTACAATGCTGACGACCCTAAAAAGGGTCGATCCAACCTCAGCCTATTCAAAGGGGATCTCGCACCAGCCAGTGGTTCGAAACCAGTACCGTTGGGTGTCGAAGAATGGCGGACCATTTCGCTGTATCTCTTCAACAACCTAACAGAAGTGCGGCCGTACATCGAGTAAGATCTCCGTAGATTGTTTCGCAATTTCTAATTCCTTTGAACTGCTCTTATTCCGGGATATTTGATGCAGTCGATACGTCGCCATATTCTCGTATGGAGCGGTGATACAAAAGGATTCCGTCGAAGAGTATGAGCTTCTCGCAAAGCAAGGAGGCGCCTATCCCGGTTTCATCTCTTGGTTCAAACAAACGGTAATTTCCGTTAGACCATTTCATTTCTTTGGCTAATTTGCGACTAATGCAACAATCCTTTCGTATTAAACTTGTAGGCTAATTCAGAGATTATGGATGCCGAATTGAGACAAGTAGCTAATGGTTTTGACTTTAAGGTCCGTTCATTTGACAAATACGACATCAACGGGTATCGCTTTCGTACCTATGGCAAAGAGCTATCTATGGCCGACCGAAAGTCTACAAATTGTTGTGTCTCTGCTATCGGCGAAGGAGGTATCGAGTATTATGGAAGAGTTGAAGCAATTTATGAACTTCAATTCGATGGTGAAAACCCACCAAACGTCGTAGTCTTCAGATGTTATTGGTTCCAGCCGAAGGATACTAGAAGGACTCATGAACATATAGGGCTAGTCGAAATCAAACAAAGCACCCATTTGGATGTTCCCGATGTCTATATTACGGCTCAACAGGCAACCCAAGTTTTCTATCTACCGTGGGCCTGTCAAAGTGATTCAAATCTCAGTGGTTGGGATGTTGTTTATGAAGTGCCGCCACGTGTTAGACCACCTCCCCCCAATGAAGAGGATTATGACCAAGACACATATGACGAAGGAGAATTCTTCCAAGAAACACGTCTTTCCAAAAAACGTTTCAAGAACCGCTCAACTGTACCCCTGAACATTGAAGTAGACAGCGATAGTGAATCCGACTTCACCCCTGAGCCGGAACAAGAAGAGCCGGAACAAGAAGAAGTTACTGCTGCAGATGACCTTTCAATGCTTGAACAATTACGTAAAGGAGGCCTTCCACATGTTGATGCATTTATAAATGATGATGATGAGCTCATCACTGATAGTGATAATGATGATGCATTTAATGATCCCGGAGCATATATAGACGATTCAGAGTAATATTAGTAATGTCAGGTATTCAATTTTTTATTATGTTCATGATGATGATACTCTTAAATTATATACATAGTATTCATGTCAGTTATTCAATTTTTTTTATGTTATACTAATTTCGTTTACTTTTTGTCATTGCAGGTGTTGACAGGATGGTGGGCAAGGGTCCAGAGCGCTCCGAGCCTCGTGCGAGCGCTCCTGGGAGGGGTGGTTCCATTATTCCAGACCAGCCCCTCCGGAGAGCGCTGCTAGACAGTATGCAGTCAGCACCGGCGGGCCCTTCTTCTTCGGCCGGCAGAGGTCGAGGGAGACGAAGAAGGCTGCTAGAGGTGGACGTGGCAGCGGGAGAGGTAGGAAGGCTGCTACGCCTTCCTCGCCGCCACCCCCAGCTGATTCACCCGACCACAGGAACGCTCCGTCTGACGTGGACCCGTCTCGGACTCCGGTCCATGAGCCTCCGGTCGTCGATTCTTCGGCCCACCAGACTCGGGTCGCGGATCCTTCGCCCCACCAGACTGGGGTTGCCGATCCTTCGCGCCACCAGACTCGGGTCGCGGATCCTTCGGCCCACCAGACTCGGGTCGCGGATCCTTCGCCCCACCAGACTGGGGTCGCCGATCCTTCGCGCCACCAGACTCGGGTCGCGGATCCTTCGGCCCACCAGACTCGGGTCGCGGATCCTTCGCCCCACCAGACTGGGGTCGCCGATCCTTCGCGCCACCAGACTCGGGGCACCTCTCCTTCGCCACACGTGAGTCCGGTCCCAG
>LR738714.1:665718779-665735608 GCA_902687465.1 Secale cereale
GACGGCAAAGAGGCTGAGCCTCTTTGCCGACTGCCGGCAGTCGGCAAAGAGGCAAAGGTCTTTGCCGACTGCCAGCAGACGGCAAAAAAGGCCACGTGGCAGCTTCCCAGTGACTCCTATTTGGCCTCTTTGCCGTCTGCCAGCAGACGGCAAAGACCTTAGCCTCTTTGCCGTCTGCCGGCTGACGGCAAACCACGCCGTTAACCCCTAACGGCTCCCACCTCACCTCACTGCCGTCTACGCTCTTTGCCGTCTGCTGGCCGCAAAAGGCTGACGGCAAAGAGCTCTGCCGACTGCTTCTATGAAGCAGACGGCAAAGAAGGCCTTTACCGCCGCTAATTCAGCCGGACTGTTTGCCGACTGCTAGCAGTCGGCAAAGAGCTTTGCCGACTGCCATTCATGCCTTTGCCGACTGCCATGGCAGTCGGCAAAGAAGCTGATTCCTGTAGTGATTGTTTACTTTACGCAAAGTTCTTTTAATGCAGTTGTCTGTTGCTTTGAGTTTACACTATGGGTGGGACTCGCAACTTAATACCAGCGAGATGTTCTGGATAGATATCTCAAGGTGGATGATTAGTAGTAGATGCAGATGGATTTCGGTCTACTTACCTCGGCGTACGGCCCATGCTTTGAACCTCTACCTTTCTTGCAACTTAGTCAGCATTGGTTTGCGCACATGGTCCTGTCAATTGCCCAGCTGTAATTCGTTTACCTCACATAGCAGTTTTATCGTCTTTTGGGAGAGAGACATCACTAGTGAACATCATGAGACTCCGGTCCATATTACCATAATTGATCACATCCGCTATTTACTTTTCCGCTTTTACTTACTATTGCAATTATATCTATCACTATTATCACTTGTGTTTGATCCTTTGTAAATTACAAGGCCGGAGGGATTGACAACCTCTCTGTACTCGTTGGGAGCAAAGTTATTTGTATCTGTGTGCAGGTCCACGTTGATTGCTAATATCTGGCGCCGTTAGCAGTTGACACCTTCTTGTTGAAACTGGGAGTCTCAGGGAAATCGATCCTTGGTATTGCCAAGGGAAAACTTCCGCTACACTGTATCTCAAACCTTCCACTTGGGGTAACCAACGAGGGGCGAGAAGCCATCAAGCAAAGTTTTATGTCGCCGTTGCCGGGGACTCCACTCTTCAGGATAGGGGAGTTGCACGCTATCTTTTACCTTTGCTATTTAGTCTTGTTAGTTTACCTTTCAGTTTTGCTTTAGTATCTTTTATCGAAAATCACAAAAATAGTTATCTTGCTTGCTTGCTACTATGGCTTCCACCGAGAACACCAAGTTGTGTGACTTCACTAGTCACAACAACGATGACTTTATCTGCACACCTATCACTACACCTGCCACTTCAGCACCTTCGTATGAAATTAAACCTGCTTTACTGAACTTAGTCATGAAAGATCAATTCTCCGGTGCTGGAGATGATGCTGCTTTACACTTGAACAACTTTGTTGAACTTTGTGACATGCAAAAATACCAAGAAATAGATGGTAATATTGTTAAGCTTAAGCTTTTTCCTTTCTCTTTGAGAGGAGGAGCTAAAATTTGGTTTTAGTCTTTGCCTAGAAACAGCATAGATTCATGGGACAAGTGCAAAGATGCTTTTATTGGAAAATACTATCCACCTGCTAAAATTATCCAACTAAGAAGTAACATAATGAATTTTAAACAATTGGATAATGAACACGTTGCCCAAGCTTGGGAACGTATGAAATCTCTTATCAAGAACTGCCCTACTCATGGTTTGACTACTTGGATGGTTATCCAAACTTTTTATGCAGGCTTGAACTTTACCTCGCGGAACTTGTTAGATTCGTCCGCGGGAGGAACTTTTATGTCAACTACACTTGGTGCTGCCACAAAGCTTCTCGATGAGATGATGACCCACTATTCCCAATGGCACACCGAACGCGCTCCAACAGGTAGGAAGGTAAACTCTGTCGAGGAGATTTCCTCCCTAAATGAAAAAGTTGACTTGATCATGTCTCTACTTTCGAAGCAATCTTCTGTTGATCCTCGTGATGTTCCTTTAAATTCTTTGATTGCTCAAGAACAAGTAGATGTGAACTTTATCTCTAGAAACAATTTTAATAACAGTGCTTATAGGGGTAATTTTGGTAGCAATCCTAGACCGTTCCCCTCTAATTCTTATGGGAACAACAATGCTTATCCTAGCACCAAGAACTCCACTACTGAACTAGAGATTATGCTTAAAGATTTCATCACTACCCAAAAAGCTTTTAATAATAGTGTATAAGAAAAACTAAACAAACTAGGTGATCTCTCTTCAAAGGTAGACAATTTAGCCAATGAGGTAGAATTGCTTAAAATTAGAACTTCTCCTCTTGAGGAGAGGAAGTTCACTCCTATGAATGTTATTCAAGTGCAAATTAATGAAAACATTAGGATGATGGCTAAACTTAAAGAGAGATGGGCTAGAGAAAGGGAGGAAGATGATAGAATTAAGAGCCTTCCTACCCACCACACTGTTGCTACTATCCAAGTTGTTGAGGATATCCAAACTCTTAGCACCCAATGCACTCCTGGTCCCGATGGACCTATTAATGGTGATGCTATGACTATAGAAACTACCAAACAAGTGAACCTAAAGGACACCACTACCACCTTACTTGATAGTAGTGACCTTGATTTTGACAATTGCACTCTTACCAAAGTTATTGATTTCCTTCACAAGATGTCTAGAGATCCCCGCACTAGCACGATTATCCTTGCCTTTACAGAGCATATCACTAATGCTCTTATCAAAGCTAGGGAGGAGAAACTTAGAGTAGAAGCCTCCATACCTAGAAAGCTAGAAGATGGTTGGGATCATATGATAAAAATTAAGTTGAATAACTTCTCTTGCTATGCTTTATGTGATGTTGGTGCTAGTACCTCTGTTATGCCCAAAAGAATATATGATATGCTTAAATTGAAACCTTTTGATTCTTGTACTTTTGGTGTTCGTCTCGTTGATTCTTCCATAAAGAAACCTTTGGGGAGGATCGACGATGTTCTTATCAATTGTCAATGACAACTATGTTCCCGTTGATTTTACTATTATGGATATTGAATGTGAACCTTCTTGTCCAATTATTTTGGGACGCCCTTTTCTACGCACCGTTGGTGCTATCATTGACATGAAAGAGGGGAATATAAAATTTCAGTTTCCTCTCAAGAAAGGGATGGAACACTTCCCTCGAAAGAAGATTAAGTTACCTTTTGAGTCCGTCATACGGGCTAGCTATTCTTTTACTCTTGATAAAACTTGATCTCTATACATTATGCCTAGCTTAAAGGCATAAAAGAAAGCGCTTTTGGGAGGCAGCCCAATGAATAAATTTTATTTCGCTTTTGTTGTGTCTTGATGTTGTTACTACTGTAGCATCATCATTGTATCTTTGCTTTTCAATTTTGTGCCAAGTATAGCCTCTGATTGCAAGAAAGTTCAAAAGTTGTAACGTGCTGTCCAGGAAACAGATTCTGTCCTTGGATAGAAAAATTTGTATAAAATCACCAGATCATCTTTTTGGTCTGAATTGTTTCTACATCATGCTCTATATAATTGTCTTTCGTGCGTCTGTTTTGAGTTTTTTTATTAGAGTTGCATAGGTGCCCCGGAAAAATCATTTACTACCTGTTGTTCTGTTTTTCACAGATTCTGTCCTGTTTTGCCTTTCCTTCATTTTGCAAACCTAGAGCTTGCTTTTTCTTTGCAAAAACCTTTTGGCAATCTTGAGAAACAGTAGAACTTCAAGAATATCTTTATTCCCAGCAAGGAACAATTATTTTATTATGGGTACTAACCTTGCTAATCAGATTATGATTAGTTATGTATGAAGGGAGTTTTCAAGTGTGCGAGGGAAGATGATAAAAAGATTCAGGAGTGTCAAACGCTCAAGCTTGGGGATGCCCCCATGCACCCCCAAGAGATATTCAAGGAGACTCAAGCGTCTAAGCTTGGGGATGCCCCCGTGCATCCCCTTCTCCATCAACATTATCAGTTCGTCTTTCGTTCCACTATATTTTAATCACTTCATGTGTTATGTGCTATGCTTGGAGCGTCTTGCTTTTAGTTTTCCTTTTTAGTTTTCTTTAGCTTTTCATAACGAGTCAGAACTCAGCTTTCTTTATGTGGGAGAGAAACACGCTCCACTTCTACCTAGAACATAACATAGAATTTTCATGTCTATCCTTGCTGTGTGTGTTCTTTGTCTTTTAATATCTACTATCATGCTTAGCTCTTAGTATTCATGCTTATATTTTTAAAGAACTTTTGTTTAGTTGGTTGCTTGAACTCTCTTTAGTTATCATGCTTATCTTATTAAGAGAGTTTGCTTCCGTTGCATTGGTTGATATGTCTATGATAAAGATGCTACGTGCATAATGGCGCTTAGTAGTTCATGTTTTCTTATGGTTAGTCTCAAATTGCTGGGGGGTTCCCAATGTGTTATTGGAGTACCAACATGATTTGTTTGCCTATGATGTGGTATGGTTTAGTAATATCTTCCTTCGAGAATTTATTTTGATTGACTTGGCGTATGCTCACGCATATTTAAGACTGTAAAGAAAGTCTGTCAAGCCTTAATGATCTTTTGTTTCTGAGTAGCGATATAACTTCCATGCCTGATTCAATGTTGCTTTGTCGCTCTGCATGATTATGACCGTCATTGCTCTCTTAGTTGGTCGCTCCCAGTCTTTTGCTAATTTCCACCTATACTAAGTGGACTGACTGCTTGTGCATCCACATTCTTTTATACCAGTTATGCCATATGAGTCCACCATACCTTCCTACATGGTATTTACCAGCCATTCCTAACGGAGACTTGCATGTACCATCTCGAAATTATTCAAAGAAAAAAAAGCATTCCTATTTTGTGTCTGTGTTGTAAGTCCATGAGGAAGTAGTAGCTAATTCATAATCTTTTTAAGTTGGACACGCTTCACCCCGGGATTGCATGTATAATGTGCAAACCCATAATACGAGAAGGAACTGGCATTGAGTGCGCCCGGCTCAAAATTAATATAACAAACAAACCCTCCTTCACGCTTTGTTCATGAGAAATCAGAAAACTTTGGCAGTGATAAACAAAGGAGATTAAGAGGATGTGATCGTCCTCATTCGAGAGCCGTTCCTCGAAACTTGTCCATCTCAAGAAGTGATTGAGTTGTCTGCTAGCATTCGTTGACGAAACATGCATGATCTAAAAAAATATTATTACCTCTGTTTTAAAACAAAGAGCTCTGGTACATGTTTTGTCTTTGTTTCCGACTACGGGTTTTCAACCTTGCCAACAAAAGCCACGGTTCGAGAGTCTCCACCTTCTTTTAAAGCACCAACTACTGAGAGCATGATTGTCATTCTGAGTGTAATGTGCATTGTCCCAAAGTAGCATTGTCTTTTGCATGATTGTGATATCGTTTATTCTGAAATCATTGTATCTAGTCATCACCTAAACCTTGGAGGTGCCCCTGCATTTATGTTTTGCTTCACTAAAGGGGGCAAGCGAGATATCACTTTATCATATTTGCACACCATGTTCATTACAAATCTATTTGATGTTTCCGTATCATATTGTAAAACTTTCAGTTCTTTGTGATTTTCTCATGAGGCAACTTAATTACTATAGATTCATTGTCTCAGTAAGCTTTTGTCATATGACTATGAAAAAGTCCTATATGGTTAATAGCATGTCACCACAGAAATTATTCTTGTTATCATTTACCTACTCGAGGACGAGCAGGAATTAAGCTTGGGGATGTTGATACGTCCAAAACGTATTTATAATTTCTGCTTGCTCCATGCCTCTTTTGGGTGATATTGCTATGATATTTATACACTTCCATACACTTTTGATCATATTTGGACTAACCTATTAACTCAGTGCACCCCAGTGCCAGTTTCTGTTTTCTGCTGTTTTTGTATTTCAGTTTTTCCCATTACGAGAACTACCAGAAAAATCCCGGAAAAATTATATAAAAAATCAGCATTCCAGAAGGTTCCCGGTAGCCAAAGTACAGCCGGGGGGGCCACCAGGGCTCCAGGCGCCCTGGTGGCGCGCCCCCCTGGGCCGCGCCGGGGGGGGGGGGGGGCGCCTGGGCCCCCCGAGCCTCGTCTGGTGCCCCCCTTTGGCATATATTTAGACCGTCTCCCAAAACCCTCGAGACGGAAACCCTTTTTCACGATCTCATCTCTGTTCCGCCAACGCCGCCGCTTCCAAGATCGGGAGCACCAGGAGAACCCTTCCCGGCACCCTGCCGGAGGGGAGGATCACCACCGGGAGCTTCTCCACCACCATGGACGCCTCTCGGATGAGTTGTGAGTAGTCTCCTTTGGACCATGGGTCCATGACTAGTAGCTATGTGATGTTCTCCTCCCATTCTTGTGCTTCACTAATTAGTCCTCGTGAGCTGCCCTACATGATCGAGGCACATATGTAATCCTTATGTTGTTGCTATGATGAGTTTGCTGGGATCCGATGGATTATGAGATTATGTTCAGATTGTGTTTGAGTAATATATTTTATTCACCTCTTTTATATTTATGTTCGTAAGTAATTCTTGCATGTTCTCCGTTGTTATTTATTGCTTTGGCCAAGTAGTAGGTAGTGACTCCAAGAGGGAACGTTATGCTTGATTGTGGGTTCATGCCCCTCGATGACTAGCTTGAGTGACAGAAACATGAGTCTAGGGGATGTGCTGTTGCCACAAGGGGGAAAACAACGGTGCTTGTGCCCGCGGGTGCAGGGATTGTTTACTTTACGCAAAGTTCTTTTAATGTAGTTGTCTATTACTTTGAGTTTACACTGTGGGTGGGACTCGCAACTTAATACCAGCGAGATGTTCTGGATAGATATCTCAAGGTGGATGATTAGTAGTAGATGCAGATGGATTTCGGTCTACTTACCTCGGCGTACCACCCATGCTTTGAACCTCTACCTTTCTTGCAACTTAGTCAGCATTGGTTTGCGCACACGGTCCTGTCAATTGCCCAGCTGTAATTCGTTTACCTCACATAGCAGTTTTATCGTCTTTTGGGAGAGAGACATCACTAGTGAACATCATGAGACTCCGGTCCATATTACCATCATTGATCACATCCGCTATTTACTTTTCCGCTTTTACTTACTATTGCAATTATATCTATCACTATTATCACTTGCGTTTGATCCTTTGTAAACTACAAGGCCGGAGGGATTGACAACCTCTCTGTACTCGTTGGGAGCAAAGTTATTTGTATCTGTGTGCAGGTCCACGTTGATTGCTAATATCTGGCGCCGTTAGCAGTTGACACCTTGTTGAAACTGGGAGTCTCTGGGAAATCGATCCTTGGTATTGCCAAGGGAAAACTTCCGTTACACTGCATCTCAAACCTTCCACTTGGGGTAACCAATGAGGGGCGAGAAGCCATCAATCATCCATAAACGTATACCATGAGTAGGGCAATTTATTATCATTAATTTCATCATTTCCCATGATTGTGCAACATGCTCATGATCTAGTTGTTTAAAATTCATAATATCGTTCTTAAGGGAGATGACCTTAGCGGGTGGTAAATACTTGGAATAAAGGCATCTTTAAACTTGTTCCATGAATCAATACTATTTTTAGGCAAAGATGAAAACCAAGTTTTCGCACGATCACGTAGAGAGAATGGAAATAGCTTCAATTTAATGATATCATTATCCACATCTCTTTTCTTTTGCATGTCACATAACTCAACGAAAATATTAATATGGGCTGCAACATCTTCACTAGGACTACCGGAAAAGTTGTTCCTTCATAACAAGAGTCAATAAATCGGCATTGATTTCATAAGATTCTGCACTAGTGGCGGGAGCAATCGAAGTACTAATAAAATCATTATTATTAGTATTAGAAAAGTCACACAACTTAGTATTCTATGGATTCATTGTGACAAATCAAGCAATCTAGCACACAAGCAAACAAAAAGATGAATGGAAAAAGGGCGAATAAAATGGAAAATATTTTTTTGATTTTCTGAAAACATTCAAGGAAGTGGAGCAGATGAAAATGAGAGGCTAATGGCAAATAATATAAGTGCAAGAGATTAGAATTTATGGCAAGTACTTGGTAGGCTTGATGTAGACCTCCCCGGCAACGGCGCCAGAAGTTCTTCTTTCGACTTCTTGAGCTTGCGTTGATTTTTCCCTTGAAGAGGAAAGGGTGATGTAGCAAAGTAGAGCTATGTATTTCCCGCAGTTGAGAAGCAAGGTATCAATCTATTAGGAGGTACAAGCAAGTCTCCAATATATGCACCTGCACAAACTAACAAACACTTGCACACAACACGGAAAAGGGGTTGTCAATCCCTTCAACGTCGGCAATATGAGTGAGATCTGATAGAGATAGATTTAAAACTAAAGTAAAAAGCTAAATAAAGTAAACAAAAATAATTGCAAAAGTTAATTTTTTTTTGGTTTTTGGTTTTATAGATCTGAAAATAATAGATGTAAAATAGACCCGGGGGCCATAGGTTTCACTAGAGCCTTCTCTCTTGAATAAAGCATACAATGGGTAAAAAATTATTGTCGAGCAATTGATAGAAAAGCGCAAAGTTATGAAAATATCTAAGGCAAGGATCATGAATATAGCCATCACATCCGTCACAAGTAGACCGACTCCTTCCTGCAGCTCCTACTATTACTCCACACATCGATCGCTATCCAGCATGCATCTAGAGTATTAAGTTCATAAGAACAGAGTAACGCCTTAAGCAAGATGACATGATGTAGAGGGATAAACTCAAGAAATATGATATAAACACCACATTTTTATCCTTGATGGCAACAATACAATACGTGCCTTGTTACCCCTTCTGTCACTGGGTGAGGACACCACAAGATTGAACCCAAAACTAAGCAACTCTCCCATTGCAAGAACTAACAATCTAGTTGGCCAAACCAAACCAATAATTTGAAGAGAAATACAAAGATATAAAATCATGCGTATCAGAATTCAGAGAAGATTCAAATAATATTCAAAGATAATATGATGATAAATCCATAATTCATCGGATTTCGACAAACACACCGCAAAAGAAGATTACATCGAATAGATCTCCAAAAACATCGAGGAGAACATTGTATTGAAGATCAAAGAGAGAGAAGAAGCCGTCTAGCTACTAGCTATGGACCCATAGGTCTGTGGTAAATTACTCACGCATCATCGAAAGGGCAGCAAGGTTGATGTAGATGTTGGGGAACATAGTATTTCAAATGAATCCTACGAACACGCAAGATCTATCTACTAGATGCATAGCAACGAGAGGGGAGAGGGTGTCCACGTAACCTCGTAGACCGGGAGCGGAAGCGTCTAGTGACGTGGTTGATGTAGTCGAACTTTCTTCGCGATCCAACCGATCAAGCACCGAACGTACGAAGCCTCCGCGTTCAGCACACGTTCAGCTTGATGACGTCCTACACGGTAGAACCTCGCGGGAGAGTATTGTCAGCACGACGGCGTGGTGACGGAGATGATGAAGCTATCGGCGCAGGGCTTCGCCT
Source organism: Secale cereale (assembly GCA_902687465.1). Classification (NCBI taxonomy): domain Eukaryota; kingdom Viridiplantae; phylum Streptophyta; class Magnoliopsida; order Poales; family Poaceae; genus Secale; species Secale cereale. Next base: position 665,728,332 of record LR738714.1, read on the forward strand.
AAGCACTGCAACGATATGACCGAGGTGTGTTTCTGTGGAGAGGGACACCACACACGGTTGGGAGAGATCAACTGATCAACTTGTGTGTCTATGGGGTGGCTCTACCCCCATATATAAAGGTGTGGAGGAGGGGGAGGGCCGGCCCTCTCTATGGCGCGCCCTAGGGGAGTCCTACTCCCACCGGGAGTAGGATTCCCCCTTTCCTAGCAGAACTAGGAGCCCTTCCAAGTAGTAGGAGTAGGAGATAAGGAAAGGGAAAAGAGAAGAGAAGGAAGGAGGGGGCGCAGCCCGTCCCCTTAGTCCAATTTGGACTAGGCCTTGGGGGGCGCAGCCTTCCTCTTCTCTCTTTCCCCTAAAGCCCAATAAGGCCCATATACTCCCCGGCGAATTCCCGTAACTCTCCGGTACTCCGAAAAATACCCGAATCACTCGGAACCTTTCCGATGTCCGAATATAGTCGTCCAATATATCGATCTTTATGTCTCGACCAGCTCGAGACTCCTCGTCATGTCCTCGATCTCATACGGGACTCCAAACTAGCTTCGGTACATCAAAACACATAAACTCATTATACCAATCGTCATCAAACGTTAAACGTGCGGACCCTACGGGTTCGAGAACTATGTTGAGATGACCGAGACTCATCTCCGGTCAATAACCAATAGCGAAACCTGGATGCTCATATTGGCTCCTACATATTCTACGAAGATCTTTATTGGTCAAAACGCATAACAACATACGTTGTTCCCTTTGTCATCGGTATGTTACTTTCTCGAGATTCGATCATCGGTATCACCATACCTAGTTAATCTCGTTACCGGCAAGTCTCTTTACTCGTTCCGTAATACATCATCTCATGACTAACTCCTTAGTCATTTGCTTGCAAGGCTTATTATGATGTGTATTACCGAGAGGGCCCAGAGATACCTCTCCGACACTCGGAGTGACAAATCCTATTCTTGATCTATGCCAACACCACGAACACCTTCGGAGACACCTGTAGAGCATCTTTATAATCACCCAGTTACGTTGTGACGTTTGATAGCACACAAGGTGTTCCTCCGATATACGGGAGTTGCATAATCTCATAGTCATTGGAACATGTATAAGTCATGAAGAAAGCAATAGCAGTAAAACTAAACGATCATAGTGCTAAGCTAACAGATGGGTCTAGTCCATCACATCATTCTCCTAATGATGTGACCCCGTTGATCAAATGACAACTCATGTCTATGGTTAGGAAACATAACCATCTTTCATCAATGAGCTAGTCTAGTAGAGGCATACTAGGGACACTTTGTTTTGTCTATGTATTCACACATGTATTAAGTTTCTAGTTAATACAATTCTAGCATGAATAATAAACATTTATCATGATATAAGGAAATAAATAATAACTTTATTATTGCCTCTAGGGCATATTTCCTTCAGTCTCCCACTTGCACTAGAGTCAATAATCTAGTTCACATCTCCATGTGATTTAATACTGATAGTTCACATCGTTATGTGAATAACACCCATAGTTCATATCGCCATGTGACCAATACCCAAAGGGTTTACTAGAGTCAATAATCTAGTTCACATCGCTATGTGATTAACACCCAAGAGTAGTAAGGTGTTATTATGTTTTGCTTGTGAGAGAAGTTTAGTCAACGGGTCTGACACATTCAGATCCGTATGTATTTCGCAAATTTCTATGTCTACAATGCTCTGCATGGAGCTACTCTAGCTAATTTCTCCCACTTCCAATATGCATCCAGATTGATACTTAGAGTCATCTGGATTAGTGAAAAGCTTGCATCGGTGTAACTCTTTACGACGAACTCTTTATCACCTCCATAATCAAGAAACCATTTCCTTAGTCATCCAGTAACTAAGGATAATTTTGACCGTTGTCCAGTGATCTACTCCTGGATCACTTTTGTACCTCCTTGCCAAACTCATGGTAAGGTACACAACAGGTTTGGTATACAGCATGGCATACTTTATAGAACCTATGACTGAGGCATAGGGAATGACTTTCATTCTTTCTCTATCTTCTGTCGAGGTTGGGCTTTGAGTCTTACTCAACTTCATACCTTACAATTCAGGCAAGAACTCCTTCTCTAACTAATCCATTTTGAACTATTTCAAAAACTTGTCAAGGTATGTACTCATTGAAAAAAACTTATCAAGCGTCTCGAACTATTTCTATAGATCTTGAGGCTCAATATGTAAGCAACTTTACCGAGGTTTTTCTTTGAAAAAACTCCTTTCAAACACTCCTTTATGCTTTCCAGAAAATTCTACATCATTTCTGATCGACAATATGTCATTCACATATACTTATTAGAAAGGCTGTAGTGCTCCCACTCACTTTCTTGTAAATACAGGCTTCACCGCAAGTCTGTATAAAACTATATGATTTAATCAACTTATCAAAACGTATATTCCAACTCTGAGATGCTTGCACCAGTCCATAGATGGATCGCTGGAGCTTGCACACTTTCTTACCACCTTTATGATCAACAAAACCTTCTGGTTGCATCATATACAACTCTTCTTTAAGATATCCATTCAGGAATGCAGTTTTAACATCCATTTGCCAGATTTCATAATCATAAAATGCGGCAATTGCTAACATGATTTGGACAGACTTAAGCATCGCTACAGGTGAGAAAGTCTCATCGTAGTCAACTCCTTGAACTTGTCGAAAACCTTTCGCAACAAGTCGAGCTTTGTAAACAGTAACATTATCGTCAGTGTCGGTCTTCCTCTTGAACATCCATTTATTTTTTATGGCTTACCGATCATCGGGCAAGTCAACCAAAGTCCACACTTTGTTCTCATACATGGATCCCATCTCAGATTTCATGGCCTCAAGCCATTTTGCGGAACCTGGCTCATCATCGCTTCCTCATAGTTCGTAGGTTCATCATGGTCTAGTAACATGACTTCCAGAACCGGGTTGCCGTACCACTCTGGTGCGGAACGTACTCTGGTTGATCTACGAAGTTCAGTAGTAACTTCATCCGAAGTTTCATGATCATCATCATTATCTTCCTCACTAATTGGTGTAGGAATCACTCGAACTAGTTTTTGTGATGTACTACTTTCCAATTCGTGAGAAGGTACAATTACCTCATCAAGTTCCACTTTCCTCTCACTCACTTCTTTCGAGAGAAACTCCTTCTCTAGAAAGGATCCATTCTTAGCAACGAATATCTTGCCTTCGGATCTGTGATAGAAGGTGTACCCAACAGTCTCCTTTGGGTATCCTATGAAGACACATTTCTCCGACTTGGGTTCGAGCTTATCAGGTTGAAATTTTTTCACATAATCATCGCAGCCCCAAACTTTAAGAAACGACCACTTTGGTTTCTGGCCAAACTACAGTTCATAAGGCGTCGTCTCAACGGATTTAGATGGTGCCCTTATTAAACATGAACGCAGTTGTCTCTAATGCACAACCCAAAATGATAGTGGTAAATCGGTAAGAGACATCATAGATCGCACCATATCTAATAAAGTACGGTTACGACGTTCGGACACACCATTACGCGCTGTAGTGTTCCGGGTGGCGTGAGCTTTGAAACTATTCCACATTGGTTTAAATGAAGACCAAACTCGTAACTCAAGTATTCACCTCCACGATCAGATCGTAGAAACTTTATTTTCTTGTTGCGATGATTCTCTACTTCACTCTGAAATTTTTTGAACTTCTCAAATGTTTCAGACTTGTGCTTCATCAAGTAGATATAGCCATATCTGCTCAAATCATTAGTGAAGGTCAGAAGTTAACGATACCCGCCGCGAGCTTCAACACTCATCGGTCCACATACATCAGTATGTATGATTTTCAACAAATCTGTTGCTCGCTCCATTGTTCCGGAGAATAGAGTTTTAGTCATCTTGCCCATGAGGCATGGTTCGCAAGCAGCAAGTGATTCTAAAAGTCCATCACTATGGAGTTTCTTCATGCGCTTTACATCAATATGACCTAAACGGCAGTGCCACAAATAATTTGCTTTATCATAATTAACCTTGCATCTTTTGGCTTCAATATTATGAATATGTGTATCACTACGATCGAGATCCAACAAACTATTTTCATTGGGTGTATGACCATCGAAGGTTTTATTCATGTAAACAGAATAACATTTATTCTATGACTTTAAATGAATAACTGTATTGCAACAAACATGATCAAATCATATTCATGCTCAACGCAAATGCCAAATAACATTTATTTAGGTTCTACACTAATCCCGAAAGTATAAGGAGTGTGCGATGATGATCATATCAATCTTGGAACCACTTCCAACACACATCGTCACTTCACCTTAAACTAGTCTCTGTTCATTCTGCAACTCTGGTTTCGTGTTACTAATTTTAGCAACTGAACCGGTATCAAATACCCAGGGGTTGCTATGAACACTAGTAAAGTACACATCAATAATCAGTATATCAAATATACCTTTGTTCACTTTGCCATCCTTCTTATCCACCAAGTATCTAGGGCAGTTCCACTTCCAGTGACCATTTCCTTTGCAGTAGAAGCACTTAGTTTCAGGCTTGAGTTTAGCTTTGGGTTTCTTCACGGGAGTGACAACTTGCTTGTCATTCTTTTTGAAGTTTCCATTTCTATCCCTTTACCCTTTAATTGAAACAAGTGGTCTTGTTAACCATCAACACTTGATGCTCTTTCTTGATTTCTACCTTCGCCGATTTCAGCATCGCGAAGAGCTCAGGAATTACTTTTGTCATCCCTTGCATATTATAGTTCATCACGAAGTTCTACTAACTTGGTTATAGTGACTAGAGAACTTTGTCAATTACTATCTTATCTCGAAGATTAACTCCCACTTGATTCAAGCAATTGTAATACCCAGACAATCTGAGCACATGCTCACTGGTTGAGCTATTCTCCTCCATCTAGTAGGCAATGTACTGTCAGAGGTCTTATACCTCTCGACACGGGCATGAGTATGAAATACTAATTTCAACTCTGGGAACATTTCATATGCTCCGTGGCGTTCAAAACATTTTTGAAGTCCCGGTTATAAGCCATAAAGTATGGCGCACTAAACTATCAAGTAGTCATCATACCGAGCTTGTCAAACGTTCATAACATCTACATCTGCTCCTGTAATAGATATGTCACCTAGCGGTGCATCAAGGACATAATACTTCTGTGCAGCAATGAGGAAAATCCTCAGATCACAGAACAATTCCGCATCATTGCTACTAACATCTTTCAACTTAGTTTTCTCTAGGAACATATCAAAAACATAGGGGAGCTATAACGCGAGCTATTGATCTACAACATAATTTGCAAATACTATCGGGACAAAGTTCATGATAAATTAAAGTTCAAATTAATCATATTACACTATTAGAAAAAGGGTCAAACGTGAAGCACATTAGTCCCGGTTTGTAACAGAACCGGCACTAATGTGACCATTAGTGCCGGTTCCAACGGCTAGGCGGACGGAGATCATTAGTACCGGTTTGTGGGCAACTATAGTACCGGTTCATGCCATGAACCGGTTCTAATGATGTCGTGTCAGGCTATTTTCAGGCTAGGCACCTTTAGTACTGGTTCATGGCATGAACCGGTACTAGAGTATCTTAGTAAGCTCATTTTTAGTCCCACCTCGCTAAGAGAGAGGCACTAGGAGCGGTTTATAAGCCTTGAGTGCACAACAATGTGGGATAGGCGCAATGTTCACCTGCACGTTGCTTAGCTTCAAACCTTGAGGAATAGTGTAGACTGCACGGAGCTATGTGCAGTGCTTTGTACACTCCCGAAAGGCTTAAAGCTAATTAACGAGCATTGCGCCTTTTTTTAAACTTTTTTGAACTCCAGACTTTTTGTGTGTTCAAAATGCACCATTCATATCCACATCATCAATTATCAGCCCTTTCTGAATTCATTTGGTATTTTTCATTCATTTACTGATTTGTTTTGAGAGAGCTAAATGACCGTGAAATTGAAAAGCACTACAAATTGAACTCTGAAAAGGTTGAAACTTGGCATGGTATCATCATTTCACCCACATGACATGTGCAAAAAAGAAGAGAGGGTCACGGCAAAAACTGGATGCACTTCGTGTACAAAATGGACAATCTCTTTCGAAGTATCAGGGTTTAGGACGAAAACTCATATGATACAAAGGCATTGCATTTTTTTGAACTCCAGAGTTTTTGTGTGCTCAAAATGCACCATTCAAATTCACATCATCAATTATTAGCCCTTTCTGAATTCATTTGGTATTTTTCATTCATTTACTGATTTGTTTTTGAGAGCTAAATGACCGTGAAATTGAAAAGCACTACAAATTGAAGTCTGAAAAGGTTGAAACTTGGCGTGGTATCATCATTTCACCCACATGGCATGTGCAAAAAAGTAGAGAGGGTCACGGCAAAAACTGGATGCACTTCGTGTACAAAATGGACAATCTCTTTCGAAGTATCAGGGTTTAGGACGAAAACTCATATGATACAAAGGCATTGCATTCTTTTGAACTCCAAAGTTTTTGTGTGTTCAAAATACACCATTCAAATCCACATCATCAATTATTAGCCCTTTCTGAATTCATTTGGTATTTTTCATTCATTTACTAATTTGTTTTGTTAGAGCTAAATGACCGTGAAATTGAAAAGCACTACAAAATTAAGTCTGAAAATGTTGAAACTTGGCGTGGTATCATCATTTCACCCACATGGCATGTGCAAAAAAGTAGAGAGGGTCACGGCAAAAACTAGATGCACTTCGTGTACAAAATGGACAATATCTTTCGAGCTATGAGGGTTTAGGACGAAAACTCATATGTTACAAAGGCATTGCATTTTTTTGAACTTTTTTGAACTCCAGACTTGTTGTTTGTTCAAAATGCACCATTCAAATCCACATCATCAATTATTAGTCCTTTCTGAATTCATTTGGTATTTTTTATTCGTTTACTGATTTGTTTTGAGAGAGCTAAATGACCGTGAAATTGAAAAGCACTACAAATTGAAGTCTGAAAAAGTTGAAACTTGGCGTGGTATCATCATTTCACCCACATGGCATGTGCAAAAAAGTAGAGAGAGTCACGGCAAAAACTGGATGCCCTTCGTGTACAAAATGGACAATCTCTTTCGAAGTATCAGGGTTTAGGACAAAAACTCATATGATACAAAGGCATTGCATTTTCTTGAACTCCAGAGGTTTTGTGTGTTCAAAATGCACCATTCAAATCCACATCATCAATTTTTAGACCTGTCTGAATTCATTTGGTATTTTTCATTCATTT
>LR738714.1:665736004-665778846 GCA_902687465.1 Secale cereale
AATCTCTTTCGAAGTATGAGGGTTTAGGACGAAAACTCATATGATACAAAGGCATTGCATTTTTTTGAACTCCAGAGTTTTTGTGTATTCAAAATGCACCATTCAAATCCACATCATCAATTGTTAGCCCTTTCTGAATTCATTTGGTATTTTTCATTCATTTACTGATTTGTTTTGAGAGAGCTAAATGACCGTGAAATTGAAAAGCACTACAAATTGAAGTCTGAAAAGGTTGAAACTTGGAGTGGTATCATCATTTCACCCACATGGCATGTGCAAAAAAGTAGAGAGGGTCACGGCAAAAACTGAATGCACTTCGTGTACAAAATGGACAATCTTTTTCGAGGTATCACGGTTTAGGACAAAAACTCATATGTTACAAAGGCATTGCATTTTTTTGAACTTTTTTGAACTCCAGACTTGTTGTGTGTTCAAAATGCACCATTCAAATCCACAGAATCAATTATCAATCATTTCTGAATTCATTTGGTATTTTTCATTCATTTACTGATTTGTTTTTGGAGAGTTAAATGAGATATAAAATGTTTGTTAGATAATTTTAGATATAGAAATGTTAGTTAGATATAAAATTTTAGATATAGAAATGTTAGATAGAAATTTTAGATATATTTGCGGCAATGTTAGATAGATAAATTTTAGATATAGAAATTTTAGTTAGATATAACATGAAATACCATATAAAAAATTGTTTGCGCGCTACCCTGTGGGCCTGCAAGCACTACTAGGAAAAGGCCTACTAATGGCGCACCAGTTTTGCCTACTAATGGCGCACTACTGGTGCGCCATTAGTACCACGCCACTAGTATTTGCAGGCCCATAAAGGCCCAGCAGACTCATAGGGCAGCGCGGCAAAGTTAGGCCCACAAGCCTGCAGTAGAGAGGAGCTCGAAGGATCAGCCGCGGCGGGATTTATAAACCAGTGCGGCTGCCCCTCGGCTAGCGAGGTGGGACTAAACTTGTCGCACCGCACCTGCGCCAGCGCACCCCCTTTAATACCGGGTCGTGGCACCAACCGGTACTAAAGGGGTGTCTTTAGTACCGGTTGGAGCCACCAACCATTACTAAAGGGGGTGCGCTTCCCGCCGCTTGGCCTGGCAAAATTTGATCTTTAGTACCGGTTGGTGGCTCCAACCGGTACTAAAGGTCATTCATATATATACAACACTTACGAATTTCATCAGTTTTCATCTCCTCTGCTTCTTCTCCTCTGCCCCGTCGCCGCCGCCCCCGTCGCTGCCCCGCCCGTCGACGCCCCCGTCGTCGCCGCCCTCGTCGCTGCCCCCGTCAACGCACCCGTCCCCGTCACCGCCCGGCACCCTCCCCGTCGCCGCCCGTAGCCGCGCCGTCCCCGTCGCCATCCCCGTCGTCGCCGCTGGTCGCCGTCCCTGTCGCCCCCCGTCTCCATCTCGTCGTCGCCGCCCGTCGCCGCCCCCGTCGCGCCTCGCCTCGCCGGTGAGCTCCTGCCCCTCCATGGCCACACACACACACACACACACATTGTTACTTACAAAAATGTTAGAAATTTTTATGTTTTTTAGTTTTAGAAATGTTTACAGAAATGTTAGAAATTATTCTGTTTTTTAGTTATAGAAATAGTTATAAAAAAGTTAGAATTGTTAGAAAATTTTCTGTTTTTTTGTTATAGAAATAATTATAAAAAAGTTAGAAATTTTTCTTTTTTTTAGTTCTAGAAATATTAGAAATGTTATACAAATGTTAGTTATATATATAGAAATGTTATAAATTTTTTTCTTCTGTTTTTTAGTTATAGAAATATTAGAAATGTTATAGAAATGTTAGTTATATAGCATTGTTAGAAATGTTATAGAAATGTTAGTTATATAGAAATGTTAGAAATTTTAGTTATCAAAATCCAATCATTAAAAAAATGTTACTTTTTGTGGGCATATAGCTAGTATTTGTTCTTGATGGTGCCCGGCCCGCATCCTCGCCGTCGACCCGTCCGCGACGACGTCCGGCTGACCCATGTCCGGGACTGGGATCCGCCGGGCTTGTTGGAAATATGCCCTAGAGGCAATAATAAAAGAGTTATTATTATATTTCCTTGTTCATGATAATCGTTTATTATCCATGCTATAACTGTATTGATTGGAAACTCAAATACACGTGTGGATGAATAGACAGACTTTGTGTCCCTAGTGAGCCTCTACAGGACTAGCTCGTTGATCAAAGATGACCGCGGTTTCCAGGTCATAGACATGAGTTGTCATTTGATAACGGGATCACATCATTAGGAGAATGATGTGATGGACGAGACCCAAACGTAAACATAGCTTTTGATCGTGTCAGTTATCGCTATAGTTTTCTGCATGTCAAGTATAAGTTCCTATGACCATGAGATCATGTAACTCACTGACACCGTAGGAGTGCTTTGTGTGTGCCAAACGTCACAACGTAACTGGGTGACTATAAAGGTACTCTACAGGTATCTCCGAAGGTGTCTATTGAGTTGACATGGATCGAGACTGGGATTTGTCACTCCGTATGACGGAGAGGTATCTCCGGGCCCACTCGGTAATACGTCATCTCAATGAGCTCAAAGTGACTAAGTAGTTGGTCACGGGATTATGTATTATGGTAACGAGTAAAGAGACTTGCCGGTAACGAGATTGAACTAGGTATAGAGATACCGACGATCGAATCTCGGGCAAGTAACATACCGACGAGACAAAGGGAACTGTATACGGGATTGCCTGAATCCTTGACATCGTGGTTCATCCGATGAGATCATCGAGAAACATGTAGGAGCCAATATGGGTATCCAGATCCCGCTATTGGTTATTGACCTGGGAGTGTCTCGGTCATGTCTACATGGTTTCCGAACCCGCAGGGTCTACACACTTAACGTTCGGTGACGCTAGGGTTGTTAGTGAGAAGAGTGCATGGTTACCGAAGGTTGTTCGGAGTCCCTGATGAGATCCCGGACATGACGAGGGTCTCCGGAATGGTCCGGAGACGAAGATTGATATATAGGATGAAAGGTTTCGGAGTACCGGAAGTGTTCCGGGGAGCATCGGGAAATCGGCGGAGTACCGGGAAGGTTTTCGGGGGGTCCGGAAGTTGTTCTGGGCCTATTGGGCCACAAGGGGGAACACCACAGCCCTCAGGGGGCTGTGCGCCCCCCCTGGGCCCTCTCCCCATGCGGCTAAGGGGGTGGGACCCCCTAGGGCTGGCCGCACCCCTTGGGCTTGGGGGGCAAGGCACCTAGGGGGGAAACCCTAGGGCCTGGGCGCCTCCCCCTGCCCTGGCCGCCGCCCCCTCCCCTTGCCCTGGCCGCCGGCCCCTAGGGGGAAACCCTAGGGCGCCCTCACCTCTCCACCCCCCCTATATATAGTGGGGCAAAGGGAGGGCAGCCAACACAGTTTGTGCCTCGGTGCTGCCCTCCCTCTCCCGTTACATCTTCTTCTCCCGCGGTGCTTAGGCGAAGCCCTGCTGGAGTTCTCCTCCACCATCACCACCACGCCGTCGTGCTGCCGGTTCTCCATCAACCTCTCCTCCACCCCTTGCTGGATCAAGAAGGAGGAGACGTCCCCGAGCCGTACGTGTGAAGAACGCGGAGGCACCGTTGCTTCGGTGCTAGGTCTTCGGCGATCTGAATCGCGACGAGTACGACTCCATCATCCGCGTTCATAACGCTTCCGCTTAGCGATCTACAAGGGTACGTAGATCACACTCCTTCCTCGTAGTTGCATCTACTAGATTGATCTTGGTGAACGGTAGGAAAAATTTTTGTTTCCCATGCAACGTTCCCCAACAGAACTGTTGGAAATATGCCCTAGAGGCAATAATAAAAGAGTTATTATTATATTTCCTTGTTCATGATAATCGTTTATTATCCATGCTATAACTGTATTGATTGGAAACTCAGATACACGTGTGGATGAATAGACAGACTTTGTGTCCCTAGTGTGCCTCTACAGGACTAGCTCGTTAATCAAAGATGACCGCGGTTTCCAGGTCATAAGACATGAGTTGTCATTTGATAACGGGATCACATCATTAGGAGAATGATGTGATGGACGAGACCCAAACGTTAACATAGCTTTTGATCGTGTCAGTTATCGCTATAGTTTTCTGCATGTCAAGTATAAAGTTCCTATGACCATGAGATCATGTAACTCACTGACACCGTAGGAGTGCTTTGTGTGTGCCAAACGTCGCAACGTAACTGGGTGACTATAAAGGTACTCTACAGGTATCTCCGAGGGTGTCTGTTGAGTTGACATGGATCGAGACTGGGATTTGTCACTCCGTGTGACGGAGAGGTATCTCCGGGCCCACTCGGTGATACGTCATCTCAATGAGCTCAAAGTGACTAAGTAGTTGGTCACGGGATTATGTATTACGGTAACGAGTAAAGAGACTTGCCGGTAACGAGATTGAACTAGGTATAGAGATACCGACGATCGAATCTCGGGCAAGTAACATACCGACGAGACAAAGGGAACTGTATACGGGATTGCCTGAATCCTTGACATCGTGGTTCATCCGATGAGATCATCGAGAAACATGTAGGAGCCAATATGGGTATCCAGATCCCGCTATTGGTTATTGACCTGGGAGTGTCTCGGTCATGTCTACATGGTTTCCGAACCCGCAGGGTCTACACACTTAACGTTCGGTGACGCTAGGGTTGTTAGTGAGAAGAGTGCATGGTTACCGAAGGTTGTTCGGAGTCCCGGATGAGATCCCGGACATGACGAGGGTCTCCGGAATGGTCCGGATACGAAGATTGATATATAGGATGAAAGGTTTCGGAGTACCGGAAGTGTTCCGGGGAGCATCGGGAAATCGGCGGAGTACCGGGAAGGTTTTCGGGGGGGTCCGGAAGGTGTTCTGGGCCTATTGGGCCACAAGGGGGGACACCACAGCCCTCAGGGGGCTGTGCGCCCCCCCTGGGCCCTCTCCCCATGCGGCTAAGGGGGTGGGACCCCCTAGGGCTGGCCGCACCCCTTGGGCTTGGGGGGCAAGGCACCTAGGGGGGAAACCCTAGGGCCTGGGCGCCTCCCCCTGCCCTGGCCGCCGCCCCCCTCCCCTTGCCCTGGCCGCCGGCCCCTAGGGGGAAACCCTAGGGCGCCCTAACCTCTCCACCCCCCCTATATATAGTGGGGCAAAGGGAGGGCAGCCAACACAGTTTGTGCCTCGGTGCTGCCCTCCCTCACCCGTCATATCTTCTTCTCCCGCGGTGCTTAGGCGAAGCCCTGCTGGAGTTCTTCTCCACCATCACCACCACGCCGTCGTGCTGCCGGTTCTCCATCAACCTCTCCTCCACCCCTTGCTGGATCAAGAAGGAGGAGACGTCCCCGAGCCGTACGTGTGAAGAACGCGGAGGCACCGTTGCTTCGGTGCTAGGTCTTCGGCGATCTGAATCGCGACGAGTACGACTCCATCATCCGCGTTCATAACGCTTCCGCTTAGCGATCTACAAGGGTACGTAGATCACACTCCCCTCTCGTAGTTGCTTCTACTAGATTGATCTTGGTGAACGGTAGGAAAATTTTTGTTTCCCATGCAACGTTCCCCTACAGTGGTATCAGAGCTAGGATCTTGCGTAGATGCTTTCTCGAGTAGAACACAAAGAAGTTTGTGGCGTTGATGTTTAAATTGCTGCCCTCCTTAGTCTTTCTTGATTCAGCGGTATTATAGGATGAAGCGGCCCGGACCAACTTTACATGTCCACGTACATGAGACCGGTTCCATCGACAGACATGTGACTTTTGTTGCATAAGATGGCTGGCGGGTGTCTGTCTCTCCTATCTTAGTTGAATCGGAATAGAACAAGGCGGTCCTTGTAGAAGGTTAAATAGCAACTTGAATATCACCGTTGTGGTTTTGCGTAGGTAAGAAGCGTTCTTGCTAGATACCCATAGCAGCCACGTAAAACATGCAACAACAAATTAGAGGACGTCTAACTTGTTTTTGCAGGGTATGTATGTGATATGATATGGCCAATGACATGATGAGATATATTTGATGTATGAGATGATCATGTTGTAATAGTTAATATCGACTTGCATGTCGATGCATACGGCAACCGGCAGGAGCCATAGGGTTGTCTTTAATTTTTGTATGACCTGTGTGTCAATCATTAAGCGCTTTGTAATGCTTTACTTTATCGCTAAACGGTAGCAATAGTAGTAAGAGCATGGTGGGCGCCGACAACCCCGATGGCGACACGATGATGGAGATCATGATGATGGAGATCATGGTGTGGCGCCGGTGACGATGGAGATCATGCCGATGCTTTGGAGATGGAGATCAAAAGCACGAGTTGATGGCCATATCATGTCACTTATGATTTGCATGTGATGTTAATCCTTTTATGCATCTTATTTTGCTTAGGACGACGGTAGCATTATAAGATGATCCCTCACTAAAATTTCAAGATAAAATTGTGTTCCCCCCGAGTGTGCGCCGTTGCGAAGGTTCGTCGTTTCGAAGCACCACATGATGATCGGGTGTGATAGACTCTACGTTCGCATACAACGGGTGCAAGCCAGTTTTGCACATGCAGAACACTCGGGTTAGACTTGACGAGCCTAGCATGTACAGACATGGCCTCGGAACACGGAGGACCGAAAGGTCGAGCATGAGTCATATAGTGGATATGATCAACATGTTGATGTTCACCATTGACACCACCTCATCTCACGTGATGATCGGACTTGGGTTGGTGAATTTGGATCATGTCACGCTCGAATGACCAGAGGGATGTCAATTTGAGTGGGAGTTATAATTAATTTGATTAGGTAATAACTCACTTATCATGAACAATAGTCTAAAATGTCTTTGCAAATTTTTGGTTGTAGATGGCTCGCGCAGTAGCTCCCCTGAATTTTAATGCGTTCCTAGAGAAAGCTAAACTGAAAGATGACGGGAGCAACTTTGTGGACTGGCTCCGCAATCTGAGGATCATCCTCACAGCTGCCCAAAAGGTTTATGTCCTAAATGCACCGCTAGGTGACCCCCCCGCTCCTACAGCCCCTGCGGACGTTTTGAACGTCTGGCAGACACGTTCGGATGACTATTCGATAGTGCAATGTGCCATGTTGTATGGCTTGGAAGGAGGACTTCAAAGGCGTTTTGAACGTCATGGTGCATATGAGATGTACACGGAGTTGAAGTTCATCTTTGAAAAGAATGCTAAGATCGAGAGGTATGAGACCACCGATAAATTCTTTGCTTGCAAGATGGAGGAGAATTCGTCTGTCAGTGAGCACTTACTGAAGATGTCTGGGTACTACACCCGCATAGCTGATCTGGGACTTGTGTTCCCGGATGAGGCTATCATTGACAGAATTCTCCAGTCACTCCCTCCAAGCTACAAGAGCTTCGTGCAGCAGTACAACATGCAAGGGATGAATAAAACCATCGCCGAGCTGTTTTCAATGCTGAAAGTCGCTGAGGCAGACATCCAGAAGGAGTATCAAGTGTTGATGGTCAATAAAACCACCAGTTTCAAGAAGAATGGCAAGGGCAAAAAGGGTAACTCTAAGAAGGGTGGCAAAGCAGTTGCTAATCCAGTGAAGAAACCCAAGGCTGGGCCCAAGCCAGAGACTGAGTGTTTCTATTGCAAGGGGAACGGCCACTGGAAGCGGAACTGCCCCAAGTATCTGGCGGACAAGAAGGGGGCCAACAACAACAAAGGTATATATGATATACATGTTATTGATGTGTACCTTACCAACTCTCGTTGTAGTGCCTGGGTATTTGATACCGGTTCGGTTGCTCACATTTGCAACTCTAAACAGGAACTGCGGAATAAACGGAGGCTGGCGAAGGACGAAGTGACGATGCGCGTGGGAAATGGTTCCAAGGTTGATGTGATCGCCGTCGGCACGCTCACTCTTCGATTACCATCGGGATTAGTTATGAACCTGAATAATTGTTATTTAGTGCCTGCGTTAAGCATGAACATTATATCTGGATCTTGTTTATTGCGAGACGGTTACTCATTTAAGTCAGAGAATAATGGTTGTTCTATTTATATGAGTAATATCTTTTATGGTCATGCACCCGAAGTTAGGGGTTTATTCTTATTGAATCTCGATAGTGATGATACACATGTTCATAACATTGATGCCAAAAGATGTAGAGTAGATAATGATAATACCACTTTCTTGTGGCACTGCCGTCTCGGTCATATCGGCGTGAAACGCATGAGGAAGCTCCATGCTGATGGACTTTTGGAGTCTCTTGATTTTGATTCACTTGACACGTGCGAGCCGTGCCTCATGGGCAAGATGACAAGGACCCCGTTTTCAGGGACAATGGAACGGGCAAGTGACTTATTGGAAATCATACATACTGATGTGTGCGGTCCGATGAGTGTAACGGCGCGCGGTGGATATCGTTATTTTCTCACCTTCACTGACGACTTAAGTAGATATGGGTATATTTACTTGATGAAGCATAAGTCTGAAACTTTTGAAAAGTTCAAGCAATTTCAGAGTGAAGTAGAAAATCATCGTAACAAGAAGATCAAGTTCGTACGATCTGATCGAGGGGGAGAATATCTGAGTTATGAGTTTGGTGATCACTTAAGAAAATGTGGAATTGTTTCACAGTTGACGCCACCTGGAACACCACAGCGTAATGGTGTGTCCGAACGTCGTAATCGAACCCTATTAGATATGGTACGTTCTATGATGTCTCTTGCCGATTTGCCACTATCGTTTTGGGGATATGCGTTAGAGACAGCTGCATTCACTTTAAATAGGGCTCCATATAAGTCTGTTGAGACAACACCGTATGAACTGTGGTTTGGTAAGAAACCTAAGTTGTCTTTTCTCAAGGTTTGGGGTTGCGATGCTTATGTCAAAAGGCTTCAGCCAGAAAAGCTCGAACCCAAAGCGGACAAATGTGTCTTCATAGGATACCCAAAAGAAACAGTTGGGTACACCTTCTATCTCAGATCCGAGGGCAAAGTGTTTGTCGCTAAGAACGGGTCCTTTCTCGAGAAAGAGTTTCTCTCGAAAGAATTGAGTGGGAGGAAGGTAGAACTTGATGAGGTTATTGAACCTCTGCTTCAACCAGAGAGTAGCGCAGCACAGAAAGATGTTTTTGTGGAGCCTGCAGAGGTTGAAGAGGAAGCCAATGATGATGATCAAGGAGCTTCTGATCAAGTTACTACCGAACCTCGTAGGTCGACAAGGGTACGCACTGCACCTGAGTGGTATGGTAACCCTGTCTTGGAGGTCATGTTGTTAGACAATGGTGAACCTACGAGCTATGGAGAAGCGATGGTGGGCCCGGATTCCGACAAATGGTTAGAGGCCATGAAATCCGAGATGGGATCCATGTATGAAAACAAAGTATGGACTTTGGAAGTATTACCTGAAGGGCGGAAGGCCATTCAGAATAAATGGATTTTTAAGAGGAAGACGGACGCTGACGGTAATGTCACCGTGTATAAAGCTTGACTTGTGGCAAAGGGTTTTTCACAAGTTCAAGGGATTGACTACGATGAGACTTTCTCACCCGTAGCGATGCTTAAATCCGTCCGAATCATGTTAGCAATAGCTGCATATTTCGATTATGAAATTTGGCAGATGGATGTCAAAACAGCGTTCCTTAACGGTTTTCTTAAGGAAGAGTTGTATATGATGCAACCGGAGGGTTTTGTCGATCCAGAGAATGCTGACAAAGTATGCAAGCTCCAGCGTTCCATTTATGGGCTGGTGCAAGCATCTCGGAGTTGGAATCTTCGCTTTGATGAGGTGATCAAAGCGTTTGGGTTTATACAAGTTTACAATGAAGCTTGTATTTACAAGAAA
The DNA here is from genome assembly GCA_902687465.1 of Secale cereale. Lineage (NCBI taxonomy): Eukaryota > Viridiplantae > Streptophyta > Magnoliopsida > Poales > Poaceae > Secale > Secale cereale. The sequence goes on from LR738714.1 coordinate 665,745,823, forward strand.
GTGAGTGGGAGCTCTATAGCGTTTCTAATATTATATGTGGATGACATATTGCTGATTGGAAACAATATAGAATTTTTGGATAGCGTGAAGGGGTATTTGAACAAGAGTTTTTCGATGAAAGATCTCGGTGAAGCTGCTTTCATATTGGACATCAAGATCTATAGAGATAGATCAAGACGCTTGATAGGACTTTCACAAAGCACGTACCTTGATAAAGTTTTGAAGAAGTTCAAAATGGATCAATCCAAGAAGGGGTTCTTGCCGGTATTACAAGGTACAAAGTTGAGTAAGACTCAATGCCCAGTGACTGCAGAAGATAGAGAAAAGATGAGTGTCGTCCCCTATGCTTCAGCCATAGGCTCTATCATGTATGCAATGCTGTGCACAAGACCAGATGTCAGCCTTGCCATAAGTATGACCGGAAGGTTTCAAAGTAATCCTGGTATGGATCACTGGACAGCGGTCAAGAATATCCTAAAGTACCTGAAAAGGACTAAGGATATGTTTCTCGTTTATGGAGGTGATCAAGAGCTCGTCGTAAAGGGTTACGTCGATGCAAGCTTTGACACTGATCCGGATGACTCTAAGTCTCAAACCGGATACGTATATATTCTCAACGGGGGAGCGGTAAGCTGGTGCAGTTCCAAGCAGAGCGTGGTAGCTGATTCTACATGTGAAGCGGAGTACATAGCTGCCTCGGAGGCGGCTAAGGAAGGTGTCTGGATGAAGGAGTTCATGACAGATCTTGGAGTTGTGCCCAGTGCACTGAACCCAATGACTCTGTTCTGTGATAACACTGGTGCCATTGCTCTAGCCAAGGAACCAAGGTTTCACAAGAGGACCAGACACATAAAGCGACGCTTCAATTCCATCCGCGATTCGGTCAAGGAGGAGGACATAAACATTTGCAAAGTACACACGGATTTGAATGTTGCAGATCCATTGACTAAGCCTCTTCCACGGGCTAAGCACGATCAACACCAAGACTCTATGGGTGTTAGATTCATTACCTTGTAATGCTAGATTATTGACTCTAGTGCAAGTGGGAGACTGTTGGAAATATGCCCTAGAGGCAATAATAAAAGAGTTATTATTATATTTCCTTGTTCATGATAATCGTTTATTATCCATGCTATAACTGTATTGATTGGAAACTCAAATACACGTGTGGATGAATAGACAGACTTTGTGTCCCTAGTGAGCCTCTACAGGACTAGCTCGTTGATCAAAGATGACCGCGGTTTCCAGGTCATAGACATGAGTTGTCATTTGATAACGGGATCACATCATTAGGAGAATGATGTGATGGACGAGACCCAAACGTTAAACATAGCTTTTGATCGTGTTAGTTATCGCTATAGTTTTCTGCATGTCAAGTATAAGTTCCTATGACCATGAGATCATGTAACTCACTGACACCGTAGGAGTACTTTGTGTGTGCCAAACGTCACAACGTAACTGGGTGACTATAAAGGTACTCTACAGGTATCTCCGAGGGTGTCTGTTGAGTTGACATGGATCGAGACTGGGATTTGTCACTCCGTGTGACGGAGAGGTATCTCCGGGCCCGCTCGGTAATACGTCATCTCAATGAGCTCAAAGTGACTAAGTAGTTGGTCACGGGATTATGTATTACGGTAACGAGTAAAGAGACTTGCCGGTAACGAGATTGAACTAGGTATAGAGATACCGACGATCGAATCTCGGGCAAGTAACATACCGACGAGACAAAGGGAACTGTATACGGGATTGCCTGAATCCTTGACATCGTGGTTCATCCGATGAGATCATCGAGAAACATGTAGGAGCCAATATGGGTATCCAGATCCCGCTATTGGTTATTGACCTGGGAGTGTCTCGGTCATGTCTACATGGTTTCCGAACCCGCAGGGTCTACACACTTAACGTTCGGTGACGCTAGGGTTGTTAGTGAGAAGAGTGCATGGTTACCGAAGGTTGTTCGGAGTCCCGGATGAGATCCCGGACATGACGAGGGTCTCCGGAATGGTCCGGATACGAAGATTGATATATAGGATGAAAGGTTTCGGAGTACCGGAAGTGTTCCGGGGAGCATCGGGAAATCGGCGGAGTACCGGGAAGGTTTTCGGGGGGGTCCGGAAGGTGTTCTGGGCCTATTGGGCCACAAGGGGGGACACCACAGCCCTCAGGGGGCTGTGCGCCCCCCCTGGGCCCTCTCCCCATGCGGCTAAGGGGGTGGGACCCCCTAGGGCTGGCCGCACCCCTTGGGCTTGGGGGGCAAGGCACCTAGGGGGGAAACCCTAGGGCCTGGGCGCCTCCCCCTGCCCTGGCCGCCGCCCCCCTCCCCTTGCCCTGGCCGCCGGCCCCTAGGGGGAAACCCTAGGGCGCCCTAACCTCTCCACCCCCCCTATATATAGTGGGGCAAAGGGAGGGCAGCCAACACAGTTTGTGCCTCGGTGCTGCCCTCCCTCACCCGTCATATCTTCTTCTCCCGCGGTGCTTAGGCGAAGCCCTGCTGGAGTTCTTCTCCACCATCACCACCACGCCGTCGTGCTGCCGGTTCTCCATCAACCTCTCCTCCACCCCTTGCTGGATCAAGAAGGAGGAGACGTCCCCGAGCCGTACGTGTGAAGAACGCGGAGGCACCGTTGCTTCGGTGCTAGGTCTTCGGCGATCTGAATCGCGACGAGTACGACTCCATCATCCGCGTTCATAACGCTTCCGCTTAGCGATCTACAAGGGTACGTAGATCACACTCCCCTCTCGTAGTTGCTTCTACTAGATTGATCTTGGTGAACGGTAGGAAAATTTTTGTTTCCCATGCAACGTTCCCCTACAGGGCTGGCACTGGGAGGTGCTACCTGGAGGGGCGCGCCGCTTGACGAGGAACCCGGCCCGGGTCCCGTCGTCGACCCTGATCTCGTTTGGTGGCGTTCGCGTGGTCCAGTTTTGGTGCAGAGGGAGTCGGCCCCGCCGGAGGTGGTACATCGCCGTGTCAGGGAGGAGGACGAGCACGTCCATCGCTACATGGTTACATTAGAGGGTGGCGGGTTCTCCAATACCCGGCAGTTTCTTCAGGGATCTCACATCAGCTATGATCCTGTGAGGGTTCCTTCTCTTTGGGTGTCCACCGCCCGCGCCGCAGGAACCGCGAGTGTCCTAGATTCTTCTGTAGTATTCGATCTTTATTAGCTACCTAGCCAGTGATGTATTCGATATTATATATTATTCGAGACGATGTATTCGAGATTATATCTATTATTCGAAACGATGTATTCGAGATTATATCTATTATTCGGGACGATGTATTCGAGATTATATCTATTATTCGAGACGATGTAATTTGAATACTAAATTGTTTTATATTTCTTTTGGATTAGTTAAATAAAAGCTATGGCGGACAATACTGGCAGAGAGGGAGAACAGACCCTGTTCGATATGATACGCCATCCTCGCGGGCTAGATGATGATCAAAATGAAGAAGATTATGACGGATCCAAATTTCTAAACAACACCGGAGAGGGTGATATGATATTCGATCGCGATGACCGAATTGATGAAGTCATGAACTATGATTATGATGATGACGAAGAAAATGTTGATCTTGAAACAACAAAGACCGGCGATGTATATATATTTATATAAGCAGGCACATCTGGTGATCATCACATGTTTTAAATGAGTTGAAGATATATTAACGAATCGATCTTTCTTCTTTCAGCCATCCGGATCGAGCAAATCTTCAGGCAACAGGACGAAACAAGGCCCGAACAAATTGTTGAAGGAGGGCGTAAAGTACAATATCGAGGCAATCATACCTAATGGCGAACCATTAGCGCCTAAGAAGATTGCGGACAAGTTCGTTCGTCCGTGCGGAGTTCTTGTGAAGGACCAACTCCCGATCTCCCTTCAAGAATGGAGAGAGCCAGCAAAGCCACGTCCAGATGGTACTTTTGTCGACGACAGACAAAAAAGTCAGCTTTGGAATACTCTCATGGAACATTTCACCCTACCAGATCATTTCACAGAAGCAGATGTGCAGAAAGTCAAGGACGCTGCTCTTAGGAAGATGTCGGTTGCATTCAAGAACCACAAGAATCGTGAATGGGACAAGTACGTCAAGGGAGGAAGGAAGACTCCAGTATTCGAGGGAGCACTAGAGAAGCAAAGTGCTCATTGGGACGATTTCGTGAAATTCGAGTATCCAGAATTAGCTAAGGAACGGTCGAGAATAAACAAGAAGAATGCCGAAAAAAGGATAAGTTCCATAAGCTGGGCCAGGTGGCTACGCGGTGGCAATGCCTAAGTGGGATAAGTTTGAGGAAGAGATGGAGAATGCAGGTGTCACTCCGATTACTCGGAGCTAGCCCACCAGGTGCAGGACTTGGTTCTATGCGCATGGGGGGAGTTGGACCCGAAGACAGGCAAAGTTTCAACGAAGGCATGTCTGAAAGGAGCCGACGATAAGCTACTTGTTGCAATAGAAGGGGCTCGATCGGGGGTGTTCCAGCCCAACAGAGAGAACGACGAGCTTACGCGTGCCCTGGGAAATCCCGAACACCCGGGAAGAACACGAGGCAAGAGCGCTATTCCGTGGTATGAGGGGTTTTCGGACTGGAATGACGACTACAGAACCAGTGCGAGAAGGAAGATTGCGGAGGAGAAGCAGAGGAAGATGGAGGAGGAGCAGAGGAAGCTGGACTATGAACGCCTTCAAGGCCTAGAATCAAAGCACGCGGACTTGGCAGTCAAATTCCAGCGGCAGTAGGAGCAGATCGACCCACTTAGCCAGCGAAGGGGGTCTCAGCAGCTGCAGCAGCTAGCGGATGATCCAGCATTGGATACCACCGCCCCATCCATGCCGAGAAGCAGCGTGGGTTCCACCCCCGGGCGACGCAATGCTGGATAGATACCCCGTGGATGACATCATTGAGAACACTAACTGCGAGCTACACTTCAAAATGAAGGACATATCCATGAAGGTGGCGGACGCCGTTGCTTTTACGAATCCCCCCGAGGCAACCTTCCATTGCAACCCGATTCCAGCAGGCTATGCTCGTGTCTTGGTTGATGAGGTGGTGGACCAATATTCGGGGCTAGAGCTTGACATTCCTGGAGGTGACGAGGAGCACACACTCGGAGAGGCCAAACATCGTATCATCCTATGGAGAAAGGCTTGCATCATCTTTCGAAGGCCACCGACACCGCGTCACCTGACTCCTCGTCGAAGTCCGCCACCGAGTCAGCAGACTCCCGCTCCTGCAAGTCCACCAACGCGTCAGGCCACTCCTCCTCCTCCAAGTCCGGCAAAGCGTCAGGCCACTCCTCCTCCAAGTCCGACACAGCGTCAGACGTCCACTCCTCCGCCAAGTCCGGCACAACTTCAGGCCACTCCTCCTTCAAGTCCAGCACAGCTTCAGGCCACTCCTCCTCGTCCAACTCAGCCCCGTCAGCCGTCACCGCCGCCTCAGCAATCGCAGAAGAGACACCCCGCAGCTATGGTGCGTAGCGGTACGAGTCGAGGCAGTACAGGAAGTACAGGCGGAGGCAAGCGATATAAATATGGTCCAAGCCTCACTGATCCTCCTCAGAGGGCTTATGACAGGACCAAGGAGCAAACCAAGGCCATAGTGCGGGCAGAAGTGGATGCCCATTTTGGACCGATACCGCCACCGCTGCCAAGGGAGAAAGTGCCTGAGGAAAATATTGACCACTTCATTCGTATGGCTCAACCACCGGCTCCCAAGCCTGTTGACACAGACTATGAGCGCCACATCAGGAAGTTAAATCGAGCACGTCTACAGAAGGAGATGAGCTCGAGCTCGAGCAAACAACAAGCAGCTGTCAAAAAATGCGGGAAAACCGTTCCTCAGCTGGGAGAACAGGCGGCGCAATCGATCCCCTCGCTTGTTGTGCCAACAACACCTGAGAGTACACGCGCCCAATATTATTGTGGGCAAACAGTTTACGTTCCCGGGGAGGGCAATGTGGTAATAACCGAGGAGCATATAACGCATGCTGAAATTCTCAACATCATTGTTGGACAACTCCTCGAGATCGAACCCATGCTAGTGCTTACAGAGGAGGAAATAAAACGGAAATATGTCCGAGGCGAACCTTTGGTCAAGCCAGACGAGGTCAAGAAGCTCCCAACGAGAATGTATGAATTGCATCAATGGTACATGGACATTACCAAGAGTTCCAATCGAGAGTCCCTCATGGTGGAAGTCAAGAAGAATCATTACTACCATGAGAATGTTGTGGCCGTTGAGTATAATGAACTGTTTCAGTTATACAATCAAGACGCACTCGACAAATCTATCGTCGGTTGCTATTGTCTGTAAGTGATTTCTTTCTGTAATTTAAGTCTCAAGCTAGCTGTAGTGATCCTTTTGATCAATCATTACCTGTAATTATCCTCACTATATTCTTTTCTGTGGTTTTATGCAGGATGAAGATGTATGAAATGAAAAAAGGTGGACGCTATGGAATTGGGTTCATTGACCCAAACACCGTTAATGCATACACATGTAAAATAGATGAATATCATGAAAAGCATGTAGAGGATAGCATGCTAGAGTTCTTGCAGTGCCTCAAATACAATGAAGATATACTACTTCCTTACAACTTCCAGTGAGTCACACTGTCTTGTACTACAAATTCTCTGTTTTTGCCTACTAGCTAGCTACATGTTTTTGCTTACATATGTCCGCTTAATTAAGACATCCAAACGTGTGTGCATGCAGATTTCACTGGATCTTGTGTATCATTAAAGTTGACGCCGGAACAGTTGAAGTACTCGACTCACTACTTAAAAAGCAAAGTGACTACACCATCTTGAAAGGGATAGGCAACCGGTAATTTCAATCATTATTAACTATATATCTCGGCCTATTTAGTTCGTCATTTCCTGATATGAACTATTTAATAACCCATTTATTCATTTTCTTTGTCGGCGGGAGGGGCTTGGGCAAGGTTCATCATCGTCACTCCAGGCGAATGGAAACAAAGACTGCAATGGTTTCAACCCAAGGTAAGTAATTAAGTAGTACTAGCTAGCTAGCTAGGTGCCATTATCTCTTTAATTATCATGCTTGATTAATTATTATCTGATCAAATTCCATTCTCGTAAAGGCCCCGAAGCAGGCGCAGGGGACTGATCTGTGTGCATACTGCATTTACGAGAACATTCGCATGTTGGCGTCCGAAAGGAGCAGATCTCAAAGACAGGAATGGGTACGTTTGTCAGAACACTATTCACAATTTTTACACCATTATCGATATCTAGTCACACAACTAATAAACATGCATATTGATCTCCTTCTTAACAGTTCACAGAGGTGTGGGACAAGCTCCTAGAAACGAAGCGCGTACAAGCACTTCAAGAGGAAATAGCGGGATTTTTGCTCGACCAGGTCATAGATCCGAAGGGAGAATACCATTACCCGCTACCGCCCCCATGAACCACTTCCAATTGTCATCGTGCTCCGAAGGCACCAATTAGGCTAATGCCACTGGCTCCGAAGGCAACATGTAGGAGAAATTGTATATAGCTATATATGTGTGTATGTGTGAATTGGTGGTTTGTGAGACATTTGATGATATATATATATGATTGGTTCTACTAGAAATTCTATATATATATAACGTGTACAATGTGTAGTATCGTAAAATACCAGCAAACGAAAAAGAATTAAATGGAAAACACAAAATTAAATGAAAAAGAAATCATAAAACCAAAAAAAAAACCTTGTAGTACCGGTTGGTTTTACCAACCGGTACTAAAGGGCTCCCTGCCCCCGGAGCTGGCTCGTGCCACGTGGTTGCCCTTTAGCACCGGTTCGTGCTGAACCGGTACTAAGGGGGGGGGTCTTCAGTGCCCACACTTTAGTGCCGGTTATGGAACCGGCACTAAAGGGCCTTACGAACCGGTGGTATTGCCCGGTTCTGCACTAGTGTTACTAAAGAACTCCCACTTAGATAGACATCCCTCTAGTCATCTAAATGATCACGTGATCCAAATCAACTAAACCATGTCCGATCATCACGTGAGATGGAGTACTTTTCAATGGTGAACATCTTATGTTGATCATATCTACCATATGATTCACGGTAGACCTTTCGGTCTCCAGTGTTTCGAGGCCATATCTGCATATGCTAGGCTCGTCAAGTTTAACCCGAGTATTCTGTGTGTGCAAAACTGTCTTACGCCCGTTGTATTTGAACGTAGAGCTTATCACACCCGATCATCACATGGTGTCTCGGCACGACGAACTTTCGCAACGGTGCATACTCAAGGAGAACACTTATACCTTGAAATTTACTAAGAGATCATCTTATAATGCTACCGCCGATCTAAGGAAAATAAGATGCATAAAAGATAAACATCACATGCAATCAATATAAGTGATATGATATGGCCATCATCATCTTGTGCATTTGATCTCCATCTCCAAAGCACCGTCATGATCACCATCATCATCGGCGCGACACCTTGATCTCCATCGTAGCATCGTTGTCGTCTCGCCAACTATTGCTTCCACGACTATCGCTACCGCTTAGTGATAAAGTAAAGCAATTATATGGCGAGTGCAATTCATACAATAAAGCGACAACCATATGGCTCCTGCCAGTTCCGATAACTTCTACAAACATGATCATCTCATACAATAACGTATCACTCATCATGTCTTGACCATATCACATCACAACATGCCTTGCAAAAACAAGTTAGACGTCCTCTACTGTGTTGTTGCAAGTTTTACGTGGCCGCTACGGGCTTAGCAAGAACCGTTCTTACCTACGCATACAAACCAAAACGATATTTCGTCAAGTATGTGTTGTTTTAACCTTCACAAGGACCGGGCGTAGCCACACTTGATTCAACTAAAGTTGGAGAAACTGACACCCGCCAGCCACCTGTGTGCGAAGCACGTCGGTAGAACCAGTCTCGCGTAAGCGTACGCGTAATGTCAGTCCGGACCGCTTCATCCAACAATACCGCCGAATCAAAGTATGACATGCTGATAAGCAGTATGACTAGTATCATCCACAACTCACTTGTGTTCTACACGTGCATATCATCAACGCATAGACCTGGCTCATGATGCCACTGTTGGGGAACGTAGTATTTCAAAAAAATCCTACGAACACGCATGATCTATCTACTAGATGCATAGCAACGAGAGGGGAGAGTGTCCACGTACCCTCGTAGACCGGGAGAGGAAGCGTCTAGTGATGCGGTTGGTGTAGTCGAACTTTCTTCGCGATCCAACCGATCAAGCACCGAAGGTACGGAGCCTCCGCGTTCAGCACGCGTTCAGCTTGATGACGTCCCATGAGCTCTTGATCCAATAGAACCTCGCGGGAGAGTTTTGTCAGCACGACGGCGTGGTGACGGAGATGATGAAGCTACCGGCGTAGGGCTTCGCCTAAGCACTGCAACAATATGACCGAGGTGTGTTTCTGTGGAGAGGGGCACCGCACACGGTTGGGAGAGATCAACTGATCAACTTGTGTGTCTATGGGGTGCCTCTACCCCCGTATATAAAGGAGTGGAGGAGGGGGAGGGCCGGCCCTCTCTATGGCGCGCCCTATGGGAGTCCTACTCCCACCGGGAGTAGGATTCCCCCTTTCCTAGTAGAACTAGGAGCCCTTCCAAGTAGTAGGAGTAGGAGAGAAGGAAAGAGAAAAGAGAAGAGAAGGAAGGAGGGGGCGCAGCCCCTCCCCTTAGTCCAATTCGAACTAGGCCCTGGGGGGCAGCCTTCCTTTTCTCTCTTTCCCCTAAAGCCCAATAAGGCCCATATACTCCCCGGCGAATTCCCGTAACTCTCCGATACTCCGAAAAATACCTGAATCACTCGGAACCTTTCCGATGTCCGAACATAGTCTTCCAATATATCAATCTTTACGTCTCGACCAGTTCGAGACTCCTCGTCATCTCCCCGATCTCATCCGGGACTCTGAACTACCTTTGGTACATCAAAACACATAAACTCATAATACCGATCGTCATCAAACGTTAAGCGTGCAGACCCTACGAGTTCGAGAACTATGTAGACATGACCGAAACTCATCCCCGGTCAATAACAAATAGCGGAACCTGGATGCTCATATTGGCTCCTACATATTTTATAAAGATCTTTATCGGTCAAACCGCATAACAACATACGTTGTTCCCTTTGTCATCGGTATGTTACTTTCCCGAGATTCGATCGTCGGTATCACCATACCTAGTTAATCTCGTTACCGGCAAGTCTCTTTACTCGTTCTGTAATACATCATCTCGTGACTAACTCATTAGTCATTTGCTTGCAAGGCTTATTATGATGTGTATTACCGAGAGGGCCTAGAGATACCTCTCCGACACTCGGAGTGACAAATCCTATTCTTGATCTATGCCAACACCACGAACACCTTCGGAGACACCTGTAGAGCATCTTTATAATCACCCAGTTACGTTGTGACGTTTGATAGCACACAAGGTGTTCCTCCGGTATACGGGAGTTGCATAATCTCATAGTCATAGGAACATGTATATGTCATGAAGAAAGCAATAGCAGTAAAACTAAACGATCATAGTGCTAAGCTAACAGATGGGTCTAGTCCATCACATCATTCTCCTAATGATGTGACCTCGTTGATCAAATGACAACTCATGTCTATGGTTAGGAAACATAACAATCTTTGATCAATGAGCTAGTCTAGTAGAGGCATACTAGGGACACTTTGTTTTGTCTATGTATTCACACATGTACTAAGTTTCCGGTTAATACAATTCTAGCATTAATAATAAACATTTATCATGATATAAGGAAATAAATAATAACTTTATTATTGCCTCTAGGGCATATTTCATTCAGTAGAACCCCTTCGTGATCGAATCCCCCTCCGGCGAAGTTCCAGAAAAGGCCTTGGGATGGCATCTCACGAGATCATAAACCTGCGGCGGTGGAAAAGTATTTTCATGGACCCTTCTAGGGTTTTGGGAATATTTCTGAATTTATAGGCCAAGGTAGGGGGTCTCCGAGGGGGCTCCAAGCCCTTGGGGCGTCGCCCCTAGGGCACGCCCCCTAGCTTGTTGAATCCTCGGGACTCTCTGATTTGGACTCCAAGTCCTACGTGTGTCTTCTGGTCCAAGAAAAATCATCGCGAGAGTTTTATTGCGTTTGGACTCCGCTTGATATTCCTTTTCTACGAAACTCAAAAACAAGGAAAAACAGAAGCTGGCACTGGGCTCTAGGTTAATAGGTTAGTCCCAAAAATAATATAAAATAACATATTAATGCATATAAAACATCAAAACTTGATAATATAATAGTATGGAACAATTAAAAATTATAGATACATTGGAGACGTATCAGGGTGCTGCTACAAGGGGTTGCTGCCCCGTCATGCTCACCGGTGGTGAAGGCTACAAGCACACCGTCGGGGGTTGCGGGGTGCACTCGCATGCCGTGATGCGGGTGAAGGCGGAGGGCAAAGGGGACAAAGATGTGGTTGCACAGGGGACGAAACACATAATCCAAGATGGAGGAAGACAAAACAGTGGAAAACGAATTTGATCAAACAGCTCTGCGTGATCGTATCCAATGATGCTTGAGGCAACCGGCGCCAGGCTCAGCTGGCCAACCCACACCTAACATCGGCCTTTTGGAAAATATTAATGTGATTTGAAAATTTGGAAAGGAAATTAATTTTATTAATTAAAATTAAAATTGGAATCAACATTAATGGCAAATAATCTTCGATATAATTTTAGTACAAGATTTGCAACCGGAGAGTGAGCGGCTCAAGCAGGCTATAAAAAACTAGACTCTTCCTCTTCTTCCTCCATGGAGGTGAAGCTTGCGACGACGCTGTGTTGCATAGAGGTGACAGGTTAAGGCATGCTGTCGACCTCTGTCCCATGTGCCTGCGACCGCCCCTAATAACCTCCACTTCTTCATCTGCCCCGGCGCTCCCATTCCCATTAGTCGCGAAGGAACAGAGAGACACCCGTTGGTCGTCTCCACATGCGTGCTTTGCGAGGCGAGGGGCTAGTGGTTGGGCATGCGGTGGGAGGTGGACCTCGTAGTCACCAGCGACCATTGTGCTTCCAATTGTCCGCGTGTTGAGGTGAGACGATGCCTATAACTATTTTAGTTTAATGATGAATAGACAAATTGATTGTTGTTCTGATTTCTTTCCTCTCCTGCAGAACTTTTGCCCACAACCTATTCGGCAGAATGCACACCATGGATCGCTTCAGGGACCTCACGGACGACATCCTCTGGCATGTGATCTCGTTTCTGCCAGCCAACAAGGCCCTACAGACCTGCGTGCTGGACACCCGGTGGCGTGATCTCTGGAGACGCGTGACCAACCTACTCCTCGTCTTTGACGGGTTAGTGTTCCTGAGATACAAGCGTTTCGAACAGTTGGTGAAGTTGCTCATCCATCTCCACGGGGAATCGCCTCTCGTCACGTGCAAGATCGATGCATATCCCGATGATGACCCCGAGCACACTTTCACAAACACCAAGCTGTTCATTGATTACGCTCTGGCGTGCGAAGCTGAGGAACTAGTACTAAGAGCTGCTGACATTCGGTTTGACATACCAATGTTTGATGTTCCTCTCAATCTCATCTCCCAACACTTGAAGACCTTGCACCTTGAACGGGTCAACCTCGACCGCTCTGATTTGAAGTTCTCAGGGTGCCCGGTGTTACAAGATCTAAGTATCCAGTTTTGCAGCATTCGTGCAGGCAAGATATCATCCATGTCACTAAAGCGTCTATCCATCACTGACGTTTGTTATTTACGTCATGTTGTGCGCATTCGGATTTGTGCCCCGGGTCTCATCTCACTGCAACTAGATGATTTCGAAGGATTGACTCCTTGCCTCGAAAACATGCCATTGCTAGAAACAGCTTCTGTTGGGCTTGGCGATGGATGCTATGATTTTTGTCGCGATGGCCAGGGGGATTGCAATAACCCTTTCTGTGGTTGCCATTTTTATCCTATCATCAATGGGGTGCTTCTCGGTGGTTTGTCCAATGTTGTCAAGTTGGATTTGATAGCTGTACCTAAAATGGTATGCTTGCGCACTCTTGTTTTTACACTTGGTGTTAATTTGCCACCATCAGTAGTTTCTCTTGTCATATCCATTGTTAGACCCACATATGAGCAACTTGTTATTTCAATTACCACAGTTTGCTACTTCTATCTATATCAAAAGTTCCTCTCAAATCAATGATGAATAATCGTAGTGTCTTATAATTGGCTAAATTGTGGTCGATGGTGCTTGAGGTGTAGTTTTGTTTTTCTTAGTTACTTTTTAAATGAAAATTATTTATATTGACTTAAATTAATTTATCTTGAGTCTCAAACGTCTGTTTTGTTCATTTGAATTATTTTCAATTTATCTACAAATGGGATTTAGAGTGCTGCCCGCTATTTTGCAAATTAAGGACACTGACACTCAACGAGTGGTTCACGGCTAATGACCTACTTTGCATTCTCCAGCACTCTCCACTTCTTGAGATACTCACTCTCCAGCTTGGTAATACAGAGGTATAGTCTACATATGCATATTAATTGTATTACCATGTATGTGATACAGTCGTGCTAAATATTTTGTACCATGCAGAGCCTCATAGAAGCAATGGGGGGGCAAGAAATGATTGAAAAATCATTTGTGTGTGCACATTTCAAGGTTGTCAACATCGAATGTAAAGAGGTTGACGAGGGGATTCACGAAATTTTGAAGATCTTGAGGACAGGTGGCATACTTTGCGATCGCATTAGCATCAATACTCCAGCACCATCCACATACTGTAAGTTACCTGTTGTTATTCTTCATGCTTCATATGTTTGTGGAATCTTCCTATCTGTTCTAACAGTCTGCTGTAATTACACATCAGCTTTACAAATTCATACATATTCAGTAACCATTATCCTTTAATGTTAACTGGATTGCACGCTGATGGGGTTCACGTTGACCATTAAATTTCAAAGGGTTTAGTTGCTTTGTTAATTTGGTTTGAAGAATTGCCATTCTTGTAAATTAGTATCCATGAAAGATCATTTTTTGTTTGATTTCTTTCTCTTTTCATTATTTCTTTTCATTATTTATTCACCTCCTCCGCTGGGTACCACCACATTAGGTGGATGGTAATTGGAGTCCTCACATGGATGTTGTGGATGATTCGTTATAAACTTGTGATCGAGAGAAAACCCTTGCCACGACCTAATGACGTGATCTATAAACTGTGTGGCTTTCTCCAGGTGTGGGAGCGGCCTAGTCGCAGCCAAGAGCATGCCTCCATCGACACCATCACAGGAGGCTTCAGACCTCCAGTGGTTCGCTTGGCGCCTCCGCTTCCTCCACCATCACCTGAGCCGGATTAGGGTTGGACGCATTGTCCCCTTTTGCTCTTTGTGTCTTTTATTTCCCTTGGACTTGTTGAGCTGTGACATCGGCATTAAACCTCTTGCTTTGCCTGTGTGTTCGCGTGTGGGACACGTGTTTTTTGTATTGCTACCTTGTTGGACTCGTCTTCTTGTGGTATACGTGGAGGTAGCAGGAGGGACAATGTGTCTCTAATACAGCTCACTGAAACAGTTTCCGTTTGGTTGAAGTTGTAAACTTTGATGGTTGGTCAAAAGAGAACATGTTTGTTTTTCCTTAATGAGAACTGGAAATCAGACCCGGACTTTGTTATGTTAAATGGAATCGGTCGGTATGTCATGTTTGAGGGCATGTGTTCCTTTTGAAAGAGTCATTGCTTAATTTAATTCATATGTAATCTTCGCCCCTTTGTTTGACGGCGAGATCTTCCTCCCGACGTCAATGGCGGTGTTTTTTTTCGAAAAGGAGCTTGAGCCCCGGCCTCTGTATCAAAATGATGCATACGGCCATTTTATTAGAAGTCAACCGATCCAACATAAATCTTACATATTCTGAAACAAAAGGGAAAAGGACCGCCACAGCCGGCAGGCAAAAGATAGACAAGCTACTAAACAGCTATCCTATTACATAACCGCCATCCAAACCGGTTGTAGATATCCCGTGCTACCGTCTCCCAGCGGATAGACGCAGTAACCAAATGCTCCCTGGCCTCCGTCTGAGTGAGTAGCGACCACATACGGATAAGAGTAGTGGCTCTGAAAATAACCTGCAAAAAGTGAATGTTTGTTGTTCTGTTAAAGACCAAATCATTTATGCAATTCCAAATCGCCCATAGTAAAGCACATACTCCCACTCGGATATGTCTCGCTGTTACTACATCAATCCCATGTAGCCATGTCCCAAAAAGCATATGAATAGAAACCGGGGGATTGATATTAAAGGCTATTTGTACCGACCTCCATAAGATCTTGGCCATAGGGCAATCAATGAAGATGTGTCTAATCGATTCATCATGATCACAGAAACTACATCTTTTAGACCCTGTCCAATTCCTTTTTGCAGAATTGTCTTTTGTTAAAATTACTCGTTTATGTACAAACCACATAAACACTTCGATTTTGAGGGGTACCTTCACTTTCCAGACATGTTTCGAGCTAGGAATCACACTAGTGTTAATAACATCCAGATACATGGATTTCACGGAGAACACCCCATTCTTAGCTAGTCTCCAGCTCAGCTGGTCTGGATGTTGGGAAAGTTGGATATTCATCAGTCGTCTCACAAGATGTAGCCAAGCTTCCCACCGAGTTCCCACTAACGTCCTTCTAAACTGGATATTAAGCGGGGTTGAATGTAATATTGTTGCAACATAAGCGTCTCTTCGTTAAACAATATTATAAAGTGATGGATATTGAATTGCCAGAGGTGTCTCCCCCAGCCATGTGTCCTCCCGGAATCTAGTGGACTTACCATCACCAACTATGAATTTGACCCTATTGAAAAATGTTGATTTCACTCTCATAAGTCCCTTCCAAAAGGGCGAATCAGTCGGTCTCACCGTCACCTGGGACAAGGTTTTGGTGTGAAGGTACTTGTTACGAAGAATCTGTGCCCAGGTTGCATTCGATTCACAAGATAGTTTGAATAACCATTTACTGAGTAGGCATCGATTCTTCACCTCCAAGTTTTCAATACCTAGACCCCCTTGTTCTTTCGGTCTACAAATGATGTCCCACTTGGCGAGCCTATATTTTCTTTTAGATTCATCGCTCTGCCAAAGGAACCGTGATCGATAAAAGTCAAGCATTTTCCGTACTCCAACCGGTACTTCGAAAAAGGATAGTAAAAACATAGGCATACTGGTTAGGACCGAATTAATCAAAATTAATCGTCCTCCGTATGACATAAGCTTGCCCTTCTAGCAGCTAAGTTTTTTCTCAAATCGATATTCAATGCTTTTCCACTCTTTGTTTGTGAGCTTGCGATGGTGAATCGGAATGCCTAAGTACGTGAATGGCAGAGACCCAAAATCGCAGCCAAACAGTTCTTTGTAAGCTTGTTGTTCTTCTTTGGTTCTTCCAAAGCAAAACAGTTCGCTTTTGTGAAAGTTAATCTTTAGCCCCGATAGTTCCTCAAACAAACATAACACTAGTTTCATGTTCCTAGCTTTAGCCAAATCATGCTCCATAAAAATAATGGTATCGTCAGGATATTGCAGGATGGAGACACCCCCGTCAACTAAATGCAGGACCAGGCCCCCTACCTGCCCAGCCTCCTTCGCCCTCCCTATGATAACTGTCAACATATCTATGACAATGTTGAAAAGGATTGGCGACATCGGATCTCCTTGTCGCAAACCTTTATGTGTTTGAAAGTAGTGCTCTATATCGTCATTAACTCTTATTCCAACGCTCCCTTTTTGCGTTAACGAATCAATCTGGTCTCTCCAGGCTTGATCGAAACCTTTCATACGCAACGCCTGCTGCAGGAAAGGCCATTTCACTTTGTCATACGCTTTCTCGAAATCCACCTTAAAAACCACCGCGTCAAGTTTCTTTTTATGAATTTCACGCAACGTTTCATGTAGTACCACTACACCCTCGAGAATATTTCTGTCCGGCATGAAGGCAGACCGGGAAGGCTGCACCACTGAATGTGCAATTTGTGTAAGCCTATTAGTCCCAACTTTGATAAAAATCTTAAAACTAACATTAAGAAGACAGATCGGCATGAATTGCTCAATTCTAACATTCTATGTTTTCTTAGGAAGCAACATGATCGTACCAAAATTCAATTGGAACACCTGCAGTTGTCCCAGGAAGAAGTCGTGAAACATCGGAAGCAGGTCTCCCTTGATGATGTTGTTGGAAATATGCCCTAGAGGCAATAATAAAAGAGTTATTATTATATTTCCTTGTTCATGATAATCGTTTATTATCCATGCTATAATTGTATTGATTGGAAACTCAAATACATGTGTGGATAAATAGACAGACTTTGTGTCCCTAGTGAGCCTCTACAGGACTAGCTCGTTGATCAAAGATGACCGCGGTTTCCAGGTCATAGACATGAGTTGTCATTTGATAACGGGATCACATCATTAGGAGAATGATGTGATGGACGAGACCCAAACGTTAAACATAGCTTTTGATCGTGTCAGTTATCGCTATAGTTTTCTGCATGTCAAGTATGAGTTCCTATGACCATGAGATCATGTAACTCACTGACACCGTAGGAGTGCTTTGTGTGTGCCAAACGTCGCAACGTAACTGGGTGACTATAAAGGTACTCTACAGGTATCTCCGAGGGTGTCCGTTGAGTTGACATGGATCGAGACTGGGATTTGTCACTCCGTGTGACGGAGAGGTATCTCCGGGCCCACTCGGTAATACGTCATCTCAATGAGCTCAAAGTGACTAAGTAGTTCGTCACGGGATTATGTATTACGGTAACGAGTAAAGAGACTTGCCGGTAACGAGATTGAACTAGGTATAGAGATACCGACGATCGAATCTCGGGCAAGTAACATACCGACGAGACAAAGGGAACTGTATACGGGATTGCCTGAATCCTTGACATCGTGGTTCATCCGATGAGATCATCGAGAAACATGTGGGAACCAATATGGGTATCCAGATCCCGCTATTGGTTATTGACCTGGGAGTGTCTCGGTCATGTCTACATGGTTTCCGAACCCGCAGGGTCTACACACTTAAGGTTCGGTGACGCTAGGGTTGTTAGTGAGAATAGTGCATGGTTACCGAAGGTTGTTCGGAGTCCCGGATGAGATCCCGGACATGACGAGGGTCTCCGGAATGGTCCGGAGACGAAGATTGATATATAGGATGATAGGTTTCGGAGTCCGGAAGTGTTCCGGGGAGCATCGGGAAATCGACGGAGTACCGGAAAGGGTTTCGGGGGTCCCGGAAGTGTTTCTGGGCCTAATGGGCCACAAGGGGGGACACAACAGCCCTCATAGGGCTGTGCGCCCCCCCCCCCCTGGGCCCTCTCCTTGTGCGCCAAGGGAGGTGGACCCCCCTAGGGTGGCCGCACCCCCTTAGCCTTGGGGGGCAAGGCACCTGGGGGGGGGGAAACCCTAACCCTAGGGGGCGCCGCCCCCTTCCCCCTTGCCCTGGCCGCCGCCCCTAGGGGAAACCCTAGGGCGCCCCTCCCCTCTCCTCCCCCCTATATATAGTGAGGCAAAGGGAGGGCAGCCAAAACAAGTTCGTGCCTCGGTGCTGCCCTCCCTCTCCCATAACATCTTCTCCCGCGGTGCTTAGGCGAAGCCCTGCTGGAGTTCTTCTCCACCATCACCACCACGCCGTCGTGCTGCCGGTTCTCCATCAACCCCTCCTCCACCCCTTGCTGGATCAAGAAGGAGGAGACGTCCCCGAGCCGTACGTGTGAAGAACGCGGAGGCACCGTTGCTTCGGTGCTTGGATCTTCAGCGATCTGAATCGCGGCGAGTACGACTCCATCAACCGCGTTCATAACGCTTCCGCTTAGCGATCTACAAGGGTATGTGGATCCTACTCTCCCCTCGTAGTTGCATCTACTAGATTGATCTTGGTGAACGTAGAGAAAAATTTTTGTTTTCCATGCAACGTTCCCCAACAGTGGCATCATGAGCTAGGATCTTGCGTAGATGCTTTCTCGAGTAGAACACAAAAGGGTTTGTGGCGTTGATGTTTAAATTGCTGCCCTCCTTAGTCTTTCTTGATTCAGCGGTATTATAGGATGAAGCGGCCCGGACCAACTTTACATGTCCACGTACATGAGACCGGTTCCATCGACAGACATGTGACTTTTGTTGCATAAGATGGCTGGCGGGTGTCTGTCTCTCCTATCTTAGTTGAATCGGAATAGAACAAGGCGGTCCTTGTAGAAGGTTAAATAGCAACTTGAATATCACCGTTGTGGTTTTGCGTAGGTAAGAAGCGTTCTTGCTAGATACCCATAGCAGCCACGTAAAACATGCAACAACAAATTAGAGGACGTCTAACTTGTTTTTGCAGGGTATGCATGTGATATGATATGGCCAATTACATGATGAGATATATTTGATGTATGAGATGATCATGTTGTAATAGTTAATATCGACTTGCATGTCGATGCATACGGCAACCGGCAGGAGCCATAGGGTTGTCTTTATTTTTTGTATGACCTGCGTGTCAATCATTAAGCGCTTTGTAATGCTTTACTTTATCGCTAAACGGTAGCAATAGTAGTAAGAGCATGGTGGGCGCCGACAACCCCGATGGCGACACGATGATGGAGATCATGATGATGGAGATCATGGTGTGGCGCCGGTGACGATGGAGATCATGCCGGTGCTTTGGAGATGGAGATCAAAAGCACGAGTTGATGGCCATATCATGTCACTTATGATTTGCATGTGATGTTAATCCTTTTATGCATCTTATTTTGCTTAGGACGACGGTAGCATTATAAGGTGATCCTTCACTAAAATTTCAAGATAAAATTGTGTTCCCCCCGAGTGTGCGCCGTTGCGAAGGTTCGTCGTTTCGAAGCACCACGTGATGATCGGGTGTGATAGACTCTACGTTCGCATACAACGGGTGCAAGCCAGTTTTGCACGTGCAGAACACTCGGGTTAGACTTGACGAGCCTAGCATGTACAGACATGGCCTCGGAACACGGAGGACCGAAAGGTCGAGCATGAGTCATATAGTAGATATGATCAACATGTTGATGTTTACCATTGACACCACCTCATCTCACGTGATGATCGGACTTGGGTTGGTGAATTTGGATCATGTCATGCTCGAATGACCGAAGGGATGTCAATTTGAGTGGGAGTTATAATTAATTTGATTAGGTAATAACTCACTTATCATGAACAATAGTCTAAAATGTCTTTGCGAATTTATGTTGTAGATGGCTCGCGCAGGAGTTCCCCTGAATTTTAATGCGTTCCTAGAGAAAGCTAAACTGAAAGATGATGGGAGCAACTTTGTGGACTGGCTCCGCAATCTGAGGATCATCCTCACAGCTGCCCAAAAGGTTTATGTCCTAAATGCACCGCTAGGTCAACCCCCCGCTCCTGGAGCCTCTGCGGACGATATGAACGTCTGGCAGACGCGTTCGGATGACTATTCGATAGTACAATGTGCCATGTTGTACGGCTTGGAAGGAGGACTCCAAAGGCGTTTTGAACGTCATGGTGCATATGAGATGTACACGGAGTTGAAATTCATCTTTGAGAAGAATGCTAAGATCGAGAGGTATGAGACCACCGATAAATTCTTCGCTTGCAAGATGGATGAGAATTCGTCTGTCAGTGAGCACTTACTGAAGATGTCTGGGTACTATACCCGCATAGCTGATCTGGGACTTGTGTTCCCGGATGAGGCTATCATTGACAGAATTCTCCAGTCACTCCCTCCAAGCTACAAGAGCTTCGTCCAGCAGTACAACATGCAAGGGATGAATAAAACCATCGCCGAGCTGTTTTCGATGCTGAAAGTCGCTGAGGCAGACATCCAGAAGGAGTATCAAGTGTTGATGGTCAATAAAACCACCAGTTTCAAGAAGAATGGCAAGGGCAAGAAGGGTAACTCTAAGAAGGGTGGCAAAGCAGTTGCTAATCCAGTGAAGAAACCCAAGGCTGGGCCCAAGCCAGAGACTGAGTGTTTCTATTGCAAAGGGAACGGCCACTGGAAGCGGAACTGCCCCAAGTATCTGGCGGACAAGAAGGGGGCCAACAACAACAAAGGTATATGTGATATACATGTTATTGATGTGTACCTTACCAACTCTCGTTGTAGTGCCTGGGTATTTGATACCGGTTCGGTTGCTCACATTTGCAACTCTAAACAGGAACTGCGGAATAAACGGAGGCTGGCGAAGGACGAAGTGACGATGCGCGTGTGAAATGGTTCCAAGGTTGATGTGATCGCCGTCGGCACGCTCGCTCTTCGATTACCATCGGGATTAGTTATGAACCTGAATAATTGTTATTTAGTGCCTGCGTTAAGCATGAACATTATATCTGGATCTTGTTTATTGCGAGACGGTTACTCATTTAAGTCAGAGAATAATGGTTGTTCTATTTATATGAGTAATATCTTTTATGGTCATGCACCCGAAGTTAGGGGTTTATTCTTATTGAATCTCGATAGTGATAACACACATGTTCATAACATTGATGCCAAAAGATGTAGAGTAGATAAAGATAATACCACTTTCTTGTGGCACTGCCGTCTCGGTCATATCGGCGTGAAACGCATGAGGAAGCTCCATGCTGATGGACTTTTGGAGTCTCTTGATTTTGAATCACTTGACACGTGCGAGCCGTGCCTCATGGGCAAGATGACAAGGACCCCGTTTTCAGGGACAATGGAACGGGCAAGTGACTTATTGGAAATCATACATACTGATGTGTGCGGTCCGATGAGTGTAACGGCGCGCGGTGGATATCGTTATTTTCTCACCTTCACTGACGACTTAAGTAGATATGGGTATATTTACTTGATGAAGCATAAGTCTGAAACTTTTGAAAAGTTCAAGCAATTTCAGAGTGAAGTTGAAAATCATCGTAACAAGAAGATCAAGTTCCTACGATCTGATCGAGGGGGAGAATATCTGAGTTATGAGTTTGGTGATCACTTAAGAAAATGTGGAATTGTTTCACAGTTGACGCCACCTGGAACACCACAGCATAATGGTGTGTCCGAACGTCGTAATCGAACCCTATTAGATATGGTACGTTCTATGATGTCTCTTGCCGATTTGCCACTATCGTTTTGGGGATATGCGTTAGAGACAGCTGCATTCACTTTAAATAGGGCTCCATCTAAGTCCGTTGAGACAACACCGTATGAACTATGGTTTGGTAAGAAACCGAAGTTGTCTTTTCTCAAGATTTGGGGTTGCGATGCTTATGTCAAAAGGCTTCAGCCAGAAAAGCTCGAACCCAAAGCGGACAAATGTGTCTTCATAGGATACCCAAAAGAAACAGTTGGGTACACCTTCTATCTCAGATCCGAGGGCAAAGTGTTTGTCGCTAAGAACGGGTCCTTTCTCGAGAAAGAGTTTCTCTCGAAAGAATTGAGTGGGAGGAAGGTAGAACTTGATGAGGTTATAGAACCTCTGCTTCAACCAGAGAGTAGCGCAGCACAAAAGGATGTTTTTGTGGAGCCTGCAGAGGTTGAGGAGGAAGCAAATGATGATGATCAAGAAGCTTCTGATCAAGTTACTACCGAACCTCGTAGGTCGACAAGGGTACGCACTGCACCTGAGTGGTACGGTAACCCTGTCTTGGAGGTCATGTTGTTAGACAACGGTGAACCTACGAGCTATGGAGAAGCGATGGTGGGCCCGGATTCCGACAAATGGTTAGAGGCCATGAAATCCGAGATGGGATCCATGTATGAAAACAAAGTATGGACTTTGGAAGTATTACCTGAAGGGCGGAAGGCCATTCAGAATAAATGGATTTTTAAGAGGAAGACGGACGCTGACGGTAATGTCACCGTGTATAAAGCTCGACTTGTGGCAAAGGGTTTTTCACAAGTTCAAGGGATTGACTACGATGAGACTTTCTCACCCGTAGCGATGCTTAAATCCGTCCGAATCATGTTAGCAATAGCTGCATATTTCGATTATGAAATTTGGCAGATGGATGTCAAAACAGCGTTCCTTAATGGTTTTCTTAAGGAAGAGTTGTATATGATGCAACCAGAAGGTTTTGTCGATCCAGAGAATGCTGACAAAGTATGCAGGCTTCAGCGTTCCATTTATGGGCTGGTGCAAGCATCTCGGAGTTGGAATCTTCGCTTTGATGAGGTGATCAAAGCGTTTGGTTTTATACAAGTTTACAATGAAGCTTGTATCTATAAGAAAGTGAGTGGGAGCTCTATAGCATTTCTAATATTATATGTGGATGACATATTGCTGATTGGAAACAATATAGAATTTTT
Organism: Secale cereale; assembly: GCA_902687465.1. NCBI lineage: Eukaryota > Viridiplantae > Streptophyta > Magnoliopsida > Poales > Poaceae > Secale > Secale cereale. Next base: position 665,769,137 of record LR738714.1, read on the forward strand.
GGATAGCGTGAAGGGGTATTTGAACAAGAGTTTTTCGATGAAGGATCTCGGTGAAGCTGCTTTCATATTGGGCATCAAGATCTATAGAGATAGATCAAGACGCTTGATAGGACTTTCACAAAGCACATACCTTGATAAAGTTTTGAAGAAGTTCAAAATGGATCAATCCAAGAAGGGGTTCTTGCCGGTATTGCAAGGTACAAAGTTGAGTAAGACTCAGTGCCCAGTGACTGCGGAAGATAGAGAAAAGATGAGTGTCGTCCCCTATGCTTCAGCCATAGGCTCTATCATGTATGCAATGCTGTGCACGAGACCAGATGTCAGCCTAGCCATAAGTATGGCCGGAAGGTTTCAAAGTAATCCTGGTATGGATCACTGGACAGCGGTCAAGAATATCCTAAAGTACCTGAAAAGGACTAAGGATATGTTTCTCGTTTATGGAGGTGATCAAGAGCTCGTCGTAAAGGGTTACGTCGATGCAAGCTTTGACACTGATCCGGATGACTCTAAGTCTCAAACCGGATACGTATATATTCTCAACGGGGGAGCGGTAAGCTGGTGCAGTTCCAAGCAAAGCGTGGTAGCTGATTCTACATGTGAAGCGGAGTATATAGCTGCCTCGGAGGCGGCAAAGGAAGGTGTCTGGATGAAGGAGTTCATGACAGATCTTGGAGTTGTGCCTAGTGCACTGAACCCAATGACTCTGTTCTGTGACAACACTGGTGCCATTGCTCTAGCCAAGGAACCAAGGTTTCACAAGAGGACCAGACACATAAAGCGACGCTTCAATTCCATCCGCGATTCGGTCAAGGAGGAGGATATAAACATTTGCAAAGTACACACGGATTTGAATGTTGCAGATCCGTTGACAAAGCCTCTTCCACGGGCTAAGCACGATCAACACCAAGACTCTATGGGTGTTAGATTCATTACCTTGTAATGCTAGATTATTGACTCTAGTGCAAGTGGGAGACTGTTGGAAATATGCCCTAGAGGCAATAATAAAAGAGTTATTATTATATTTCCTTGTTCATGATAATCGTTTATTATCCATGCTATAATTGTATTGATTGGAAACTCAAATACATGTGTGGATAAATAGACAGACTTTGTGTCCCTAGTGAGCCTCTACAGGACTAGCTCGTTGATCAAAGATGACCGCGGTTTCCAGGTCATAGACATGAGTTGTCATTTGATAACGGGATCACATCATTAGGAGAATGATGTGATGGACGAGACCCAAACGTTAAACATAGCTTTTGATCGTGTCAGTTATCGCTATAGTTTTCTGCATGTCAAGTATGAGTTCCTATGACCATGAGATCATGTAACTCACTGACACCGTAGGAGTGCTTTGTGTGTGCCAAACGTCGCAACGTAACTGGGTGACTATAAAGGTACTCTACAGGTATCTCCGAGGGTGTCCGTTGAGTTGACATGGATCGAGACTGGGATTTGTCACTCCGTGTGACGGAGAGGTATCTCCGGGCCCACTCGGTAATACGTCATCTCAATGAGCTCAAAGTGACTAAGTAGTTCGTCACGGGATTATGTATTACGGTAACGAGTAAAGAGACTTGCCGGTAACGAGATTGAACTAGGTATAGAGATACCGACGATCGAATCTCGGGCAAGTAACATACCGACGAGACAAAGGGAACTGTATACGGGATTGCCTGAATCCTTGACATCGTGGTTCATCCGATGAGATCATCGAGAAACATGTGGGAACCAATATGGGTATCCAGATCCCGCTATTGGTTATTGACCTGGGAGTGTCTCGGTCATGTCTACATGGTTTCCGAACCCGCAGGGTCTACACACTTAAGGTTCGGTGACGCTAGGGTTGTTAGTGAGAATAGTGCATGGTTACCGAAGGTTGTTCGGAGTCCCGGATGAGATCCCGGACATGACGAGGGTCTCCGGAATGGTCCGGAGACGAAGATTGATATATAGGATGATAGGTTTCGGAGTCCGGAAGTGTTCCGGGGAGCATCGGGAAATCGACGGAGTACCGGAAAGGGTTTCGGGGGTCCCGGAAGTGTTTCTGGGCCTAATGGGCCACAAGGGGGGACACAACAGCCCTCATAGGGCTGTGCGCCCCCCCTGGGCCCTCTCCTTGTGCGCCAAGGGAGGTGGACCCCCCTAGGGTGGCCGCACCCCCTTAGCCTTGGGGGGCAAGGCACCTGGGGGGGGAAACCCTAACCCCAGGGGGCGCCGCCCCCTTCCCCCTTGCCCTGGCCGCCGCCCCTAGGGGAAACCCTAGGGCGCCCCTCCCCTCTCCTCCCCCCTATATATAGTGAGGCAAAGGGAGGGCAGCCAAAACAAGTTCGTGCCTCGGTGCTGCCCTCCCTCTCCCATAACATCTTCTCCCGCGGTGCTTAGGCGAAGCCCTGCTGCAGTTCTTCTCCACCATCACCACCACGCCGTCGTGCTGCCGGTTCTCCATCAACCCCTCCTCCACCCCTTGCTGGATCAAGAAGGAGGAGACGTCCCCGAGCCGTACGTGTGAAGAACGCGGAGGCACCGTTGCTTCGGTGCTTGGATCTTCAGCGATCTGAATCGCGGCGAGTACGACTCCATCAACCGCGTTCATAACGCTTCCGCTTAGCGATCTACAAGGGTATGTGGATCCTACTCTCCCCTCGTAGTTGCATCTACTAGATTGATCTTGGTGAACGTAGAGAAAAATTTTTGTTTTCCATGCAACGTTCCCCAACAGATGTGCCAACACTTTTTATAAAACTCCGCCGGGAAACCATCCGGGCCAGGAGCTTTGTTGTTCTTCATTTGGGAGATGGCGTCAAAAACCTCTTTCTCCGAAAAAGGCGTAGTCAAAATCTCGTTCTCCTCATTTACAAGATGAGGTACATCTTGTACCCTCGACTCGTCCAAAGAAACAAAGTTATCCTCAGGAGGCCCGAACAACTGTTTATAGTAGTTGGTAATGTATATCTTAAGGTTTTCCTGACCCACTATCGTACCTTCATCCTGCTCTAGTTGGAAAATTTTCTTCTTTCGATGTTTGCCATTCGCAATCATGTGAAAGAATTGTGTGTTATCATCTCCATCGACAATTTTATGCACTTTAGCCCGTAAAGCCCACTTCAATTCTTCCTGACGTAGTAATTCCTTTAGTTTTAACTCTGCTGCCCTCTTAGTTTCCAGCTCACTTGCATCTAAGATAGCACTCTCCGCTCCAATGTCGAGAGTTTGGATCAGCGAAAGGAGCCTTTCCTTTTCGTCCTTATACATCCCTTCATTATGCTTTACCCACCCCCTAAGAAACTGTCTCAAGTGTTAAACTTTATTTTCCCAACGATCGATGTTGGAGCGTCCCCCTACATCTTTCGCCCATTCTCTAGCAACCAAGTCCACAAAGCCTTCTCTTTCAAACCACGCAGTTTCAAACGAAAAAGGGCGTCTATTCCCAATGTGTGTTGCTTCCCCCGAATCAACTAATAATGGGGTGTGGTCCGAGATCCCGCGAGAGAGAGCTTGGACCGTCACTAATGGAAACTTCTGTTCCCATTCAATGCTCGCAAGGAACCGATCCAACTTCTCAAAAGTCGGGATAGGTAGATTATTGGCCCAAGTAAACTTCCTACCAGAAAGCTCAATCTCGCGAAGATCCAAGCTTTCTATGATAGTATTAAACATAAATGACCATCTGCCGTCAAAGTTATCATTATTTTTTTCCTCCCGCCGACGAATAATATTAAAATCTCCCCCAACCAAGAGAGGGAGCTGCTCGTTGCCACATATGCGGACTAAATCAGCCAGAAACTCCGGCTTTAATTCCGGCTGCGCGGCCCCATAAACCGCCACCAACGCCCAATCGAAGCCGTCCACCTTAGACCGGACCCTAAATTTAACTGCGAAATCACCCATGACGACGCTCCTCACTTCCAGTGCTTCGCAATTGGCCGCAAGTAAAATCCCATCGGACCTTCCTCTTGGTGGTAAACAGTGCCAATCAAACTCCACCCCTCCCGAAAGGGTACTAAGGAACTGTGGGGTAAAGTTATCCCGTCCAGTTTCGGATATGGCTATGAAATCTAGTTTAAACTCAATAGACGCCTCTGCAAGGAACCTTTTTTTAGCCAAGTCTTTAAGACCTCTGCTATTCCAAAAGATGCCTTTCATATTTCATCATGAATTTTTTTAGAAGTTCGGATTCTAGCGCTTCTGCGCACAGCCGAAGTCGGATATATCTTATGCTTCCACTTACGTTTCGGTTTTATTTGATCTTCTATCCTGACTTCGCTCCCAACAACTCCACTCACATCCTCCTGGGATTTCTCATCCGTAGAAAACCTTGGAGAAGACATATCCTCCTCCTCCTCAGCCTCCAGGAGAGCGGGTTCAAGGTCCGCACAAAAACTATCAAGTACATTAGCTCCCAGATTAGCTACCTCTGAATCATTCAACGGTCGAACTGCAGCTATGTTTCTAATCATCTCTAAGGCACGCTCAGCCTCAATATCTAGAATGTCGTTAACGGAGTTAGCTACTTCTCTATCATTCTTACCCAGGGATACCTCCAACTGTGTGGCGTTATTAATAATATCTTCGGAAGTAAAATGCAGAATAGAATTGGTTGTATTAACGGACATACCAGTAGTGGTCTGTAGATTATGAAGCTTGGCCGCCCGCTTGGCGCATCGAAGCTGCATATCATCGATATCCGGCTGGTCCTGTATGCGACAGCTCATCCGTCGACCAACAGAAACTGGGTCCGGAATCCCACCAAAGGCGATGACGTCGTCTCGAGATATCCCGGTAGGGGTAAGACCGCCTGTCGTACCTCCCGCCGGGCTCAAAGTCTCTGGCCCAACCGGCGTGGCTGTCGGAGTCCTCAGATTCGCCCCAACCTGTCTCAGGGGCTCCACCACTCCTCCACTGGCCACAACCGTCGAACTAGGGGAACCCTGTCCCCCCATCCTGATATCTCCGACCTGGGCCCGCACCTGAACCGCCCCCTCCAAGGCCTGATCGAGATTCGACTCCACCATAGATGACCTGAGGGGAACGGAGGTAGAGGCCGCCTGCCCACACCCGCCTCCCAGACTAGCCAAAAAAAGAGCTGGGGCGGGGGCCTCCTGCCCACACCTGCTCAGATCGCCACTCGCTGCAATAAGAGACATGTCCACCAAACTGGGAGACTTGGCTGTTCGCTCTAGAACATCAACCGACGGAAGTATCTGAGGAGGAAAGCACAACAAAAGGCTCGTGCAAAAAGAAAAGAAAGAAAAAGGTCGGCACCACCACACACACACCCAAGCTCCACCGACAAGACATGCACAACATCGGAAACCATTGTTGTGCGTCCAAGGAGACGCCTCCAAGGAGGGAGTGAAGTCGAGGATAACACCGTCACCCGATCTGGCCAAGCTAAATCTTAGGTTTTCACCTGGAGACCACAAGCCATGAGGTACGAAGAACAAAACGAGCTTCACAGCGGCACCTCCAAGGAGGAAGACGACGTCCGTGTACGCCGATATTGTCGTCACTAACCAGATCAGGTGCAGGATTTTCAGCCGAAGCCAAGTCTTCCACCAACAATCATGGATCCGAGGCCAACCAACGCCACCGGGCAGAAAACGGACATGTCACCGCTGCACGCAGAAACTCGGCGAACAAGAGCCAACCTGGCTGGGCCGCCCCGCCGCACGCAGGCCTGGGCGAGCCAAAGCCAGAACCGGCCATTCTCGGCCTCCGTGCGCAGAACTGGGCGAGGATCCATACCGCAACGCACAGGAAGAACCGAGTTAGAACCGGAGTTGGCCGGTCTGCATCGCCGCGCGCCAAGACTGGACGAACACCAAGCCGGATTGACAGCCTCGCACCGCCGCGCACAAGGACAGGACCTGTCGAGCTGGATCTGCTCTGCGTGAGAGTCTCACATTAAGATGGCAATGGGGACGAAACCCATCGTGTTTTGCCTGCCCAAACCCATCTCCACGAGAAAATCACAAACCCATCCCCGTCCCCGTCAGCGTGTGCGGGGCTAGTTTTTTGCCCGTCCCCTAAACCCATCGGGTTTTCTAAACCCACGAGGAACCCACGGGGAAATCAGCATATTTAAGCAAACATAATTGCAGCAAAGAATAGCATTTTGACGGCAAAAAGAGCATATTTCAGTGGCATAACTTGCGAAAATTTCAGCACAATACAATGGTACATGGTTCAACAGCTACAAGGAGCATATTTCACCAGCATAACTCGAGCAAAAAGAGCAATAACAACAGCTACAAGGAGCATATTTCAGCAGCATAACTTAATCAAAAAGAGCAATAACACCAGCTAGAAAGAGCAGTAACAAAATCTGCATAAGCATATTTTCGCAACAAACAGGAGCATTATTCGGCCATACATGGTTCAGTATGATCTCTAATTTGGCTTAGTGTTTGTATTTTGGCGGGGATGACGGGTTTCGTGTTCGGGTATTGCTCAAACGGGTTTGAACCCATGAAACGTGCCAGATTTTATATCTTACTCCCTCCGTCCGGGTTTATTAGGCCCCTCGGAGGAGGGAGCGCGTCCGTTTTTATTAGGCCCCTTCGCCTCGATCAGGTTGCCAAGAGAGAAAACGCTTGGTTCCTTCCTCTATCTATTCAGCTTTTTGGTTCATCTTCCGAAGCGCAATGATTTCCAGCCGTAGGTCAAGAGCTCGTGAGCTGTTAACTGGGCATACTAGTACCCCCTAGCAATAACGCCAGGCTACCCATCCAGTGCATGGGCTGCTAATTCTCCTTTGATTGGACATGCATGCACCATGCACGGGCGTGTGGGGCTGCATGGGATTATTTTGGCTAGTAAATCATGCATTGGAAACGAAAGAGCACTTAGTCCAGGGAATTACTGCCCATTACTCAATGTGCCTTGGTACCTGAGTTTTGGTTGGGGGGCCTAATAAACCCGGACGGAGGAAGTACCCAGCAGCAGCCCCGCGGGGTTAAAAAGACGTTCATCCCCGTCCCCTAATAAGGTAAAAAACTGCGGGGACGCGGGTTTCGGGGCCATTGCCATCTTGAGTCTCACATGCACCAAAGATGATGTACGGCGCCGCTACTCCAAGCCCAAGGAGATGGACGTGGACACGCTTGAAGGTAGGGCCCACCAGCATCCGCCGAACCCACCCCACCGCCGCCACCAGCGCAACCCGGAACCTAGACCCGGCCACGGACAGACCAGATCGGGCTCGGCCGCGACAGCCCCGCACCTTCGCAGGGCGCGCGAACGCGCCAAATCCGCGCACGGCCTTCCCCGACCTCCCACAACGCACCCCCGCGCCCGCACTTGCGTGGCGCGCCTAGGCTCGCGCCGTTGCGCCTGCTCCGGACAGTCGTGCCCGCCGCGCCCACTGGCGCCAGCTCGCTGCGCGCTCCGCAGTCACCGCGCCCACCAAGCTCCCAGCAGTCACCGCGCTCGCCGTGCTCCCCGCAGAAGCCGCGCTCGCCGGCGCCTGCTCGCCGCGTCCCCACGCGTCTCCTTGGCCGAGCGACACGCCGCTGCCCTGACCTCGTGAGAGGGAAAAAAGGGAGGCCCCGCCACCGCCGACTCCATCAGGTTCCTCTGTATTGTGTGATTTGTTGTTCAATATGCATCTGCTGAGTCACAAGGAAAACTGAATGACACTGAAGGGAGCCCTGCTTTTACTAATCATCCAACAGAAGCGGATAGTACAACCGCTAATGAAACGGACTGCCCACTGATCATCCACCATGTCTACTCATCCGTTACACATGATTTTTCACCTTTCTGCAAAGACGAGGCGTGTGAGTTTGATCCGGCCTCTCAGAACGCTGCCCGGCATAAACAAAAAGTCTGGATAAAAACTTCTTGTCCAACTCCAAACTGTACGGTGAACAAGCCATTTCAGCCCCCCGCCCCCTCGAGATATTGTCATTGACAGTGACAGAGTTGTTTCTAGATCACAAGTTGACCTACTGTCCGTCCGTACAACATACTACTTGGATATCGTAGCAACCTCTATTGATGTCTCGGCACTTGGTTCGAAAATGCTGCACCTGTTCAGTGATGATGTAGAGAGATTTTGACTTGGGATTCGGTACAATTTCTGGAACTTATCAAAAAGGATGGATGACATGAGCTCTATACTTACACTATTCATCGTCAAAGACAAAGCGAGACGGTCGCTGAAATCGATTGCCCACTGCTCATATATATATGGTTTAAAATTCTACTATTGTTGTTGATATCTTTTGTTTCGTGCTCCATGATATTTAAGCTACTATTGTAGAAAAAATAAAATATGTTAATGTATTGCAGCTTGATGTTTGTCTTGCCACGCTGACGTTACTGATGTCTGTTTGTTTGGTGCTTTCTACAAGTCAATAAAAAAGAACATAATACATCAAACATCATTCAGTTTCCCCGTTGAAACAACTGACTTGAGCATGTGGGTTGTCTTGAACCATACTTACTGGGCTAGGCGGTTATGATTTATTTTTCTCTCAGTTTACAATCGTGCGAGCATGTTTACTGGTCAGTAAAAATAATCAACATATGTGATCTAATTAACTGTGGGTCGGGTCTTCTAGGAAATGTTGGAAGTTGTAAACTGTCATGATTGGTCAGAACATTGTTGTGTTTCCGTTATCTGAAAATGGGAATTAGGCCAGGACTCTGTCATGTTGAATGGGACCGGGTCCATGTGCCCTGTTTGACTGCATGAGTTTCTTTTGCAAGAAAGTCTCGCTCCATTTAATCTTAAGCACAGAGACACTACCAGAAAAACAGGGTTTGCCGACGGCCAAATATATGCCGACGGCCCCCGTCGGCATCTAGAGACCTATGCCGACGGCCAAGGGTAGGCCGTAGGCGTACAAAGGCCGTCGGCATACATCCATCTATGCCGACGGCCCCGTCGGCATAGAGGAGGCCGTTGGGACCGCACGAGCTACGCCTACGGGTGCCGTCGGCATAGGATAGGCCGTCGGCATAGACCTGGCCCACCTGCCCGGTCAGCGCAGACCACGTGACGGCGTTGACCCTACGCCGACGGGCCGTAACGGCGCCCATCGGCATATCTGTGGCAGAGGTATGCCGACGGTCTGGCCGTCGGCATAGGCCCCTCTGCCACGTCCACGATCCGTGCGCCAAGCCACGTCATCGATCCGTGAGACGAAGGCTGATATGCCGACGGCCAGGCCGTCGGCATACATTTATTTTAATTATTTTTTTAATTCCATTTCTGTTATCTGTGGCAGAGGTATGCCGACGGCGCGGCCGTCGGCATAGGCTCACTCGCCACGTCATCGATCCCTGCGCCACGCCACGTCATCGATCCGCGGCACAACCTGCGTGGGGTGTAAAGGTATGCCGACGGCCTAGCCGTCGGCATAGGTGTACTTTACTTTATTTTTATTTTTAGTTTGCTTTGTTGTTTTTACTTTGCTTTGTTGTTTTTACTTTATTTTAGTTTTTGTTTTGCATAAGATAATTATGCCTTATCTAAAAAAAATCCCGATGTATATCGATTGCCGCCCCCCCCCCCGTAACGAACGTCGCTATTGCCGTGTCACGGAGGGGGGAAACGGTCGACACGGAAGGAATTCTGCTTGGTGGGGGGGTTCGGGGAAACGGTCGACACAGTCGAAACGGTCCCGATGCATATGTGAAAGTGTTCATGCATGCGTAGAGAGGCCCGTCTTGGGGCTCCGGTGTGTGCCCCCCCTCACGGA
>LR738714.1:665791018-665807990 GCA_902687465.1 Secale cereale
TTTTTTAGAACCAGAGCGCCCTTGACTTGAGTTCAGTAATTATGCATCTGCTGAGTCTTACAGAAAAACTGTATGACTTCTGACAAACGAAAAATGTATGACTTGAGCCTTCTTTAATCATCAATCAATTATATAAAACACAAAACTGTATCTACTCATCCCTTGCACATGATTTTCAGCTTTTCGCAAAGATGAAGCGCGTGACTTGGACGCGGCCGAAAGGTTTGGAAGTACTTAGGTTGGCTGGCTACTAGAGCATGTAGCGCTTGATGTCGCGCGAAGAAGCGTTTCCATGGCTGCAGATTAGTTGGTCCAACCCAATCAGGTCGCCTCTAGTTTTTGTGCATATATGCATCTTCAATTTACTGTTGCACGGTGCTTGTACGTATGATCGCACCATAAAAAGGTCCAGGTATGTACACCAGTGAATATTGCAGGTTTACAGGAAGGAAACATTTTTCTCGATATATCAGGGTCGTTCCGGATAAAAACCTTTTGCCCAAACGGCCCGGTGAGCCAGCCATGTCAGCTCCCTCATTGTATATCGGCGTTGACAAGGACAGGGTTGTTTCTCTTCATCACAAGCTGACCTACTGTTCGTGTACTATACTTGGATGTCCATATCGCCTGACATACTCCCTCCGTCCCAAAATAAGTGACGCAAAAGTGACTCAACTTTGCACAGTTGAGTCACTTTTGCGTCACTTATTTTGGGACGGAGGGAGTATATAGCAGCCTTTACTGATGTCCCGGCAGTCGGTTTGAAAAGGTTGCACCCCATTAAACACATTAAGCTACGCTACAAGGGCGACTCCTCACGCGTGCCACGTCGATAACATGTTTACTGTTCGCAATGGCCAATAGTGTGAGAGCTAGTAGGTTGCATATTGGAGAGAGAGAGAGATATATATCAATTCTTTTTGTCCGACGCAACTTCCTCCTCCTTTCCCTTCCCCGATTGGCGGCTAGGGTTCCCCGGCGCCGCCACAGCCACCGGCATCATCCCTGCTCATCCAGCGCTGGCCACCGGAGAAGGTGGGCGCGTTGCTGCCTCCGACCTCGACCGTGTCTACTGCAGCGGCGAGGACTTCCGTCCGTAGGTCTCCGTCTCGCTGCTCAGGAGGCTGCGCACAGAGGGGATTCGCTGTGGGTGAGGTGCCGTGGAACTCCGAGCGAGCGCTCGGGACAAGCAGGACCTTCTCTTCTCCGGCCTCTTCACCACCAAGGGCACCGACTCGCTCAACGGCCGGGCAAGGCAGTTGGGATCCTCTCTCTTCTCGCCATGGCTAGGGTTGCCGTCGTCCTCCTCATCCCCACTCCTCTGGCGCCGGCCATTGGAGATGCGTGTCCTCGACCCGCTTGGTGGTAAGGTACTGGTATTCCTATGCGACCCATGATTGACAGTGATCTGCCATGATCCTCCTTGTTATCTCCCTTTCCCTGGCTGTCTCACGACCTCACTGTAACAAGGAGAAGCAGTTACAGCGAGCATCGGACAGGTGGGTTTAATCTGGTATTGTGTGGTTATAGTCGATGCTTAATTTTTCTTCACAGATACATACTCATAGATTTGATTTTGTGTTCTGGCCATTGCCGTGTTGTTGATTTTCAGTATGTATATGCAGTACTAGCTGGATGGATTAATACATATGTTGGACCTATAGATTTTGTACTACCTAGATAGATTAATCAGTGTGCTTGCGCTTTTTTGGCCCCATCCCAAGCTTCAGATCCAAGACAGCAATAGCGAGATGAGTAGCGTCAAAGCCTCCTATTGTCTTCTCTTCTTTGATACAGAAGCAAGGGAAGCATAAATCTAGAGATAGTTGTTTCATTTGTCTATTTGGTACAGTTTAGTAGGGATGGTGATTCATCGCTGCCAGGAGCTTGAGAGCTCGGAGACTATGCTTGCCGCTTTACGTTAGGTATATAAGGCAGTCGAGTTCCATTATGTGAGCCTCCTCGATATTTTTCTAGCCTGTTGAAATGCATATGGCATACATAGAGGAAATGTGCATACCTGAAAATTTATACTTTAAATTGTCGGTTGAATGACAATGGTACAATGATCACCAATTACATATCTTGTCTTCTTTTCCATCTCAATTTATGCTATTGAGTCTATATTGTTGGTTTAGATTTTTTTTTGTCCCTTTATAATACGTGCCAATGATTTTTCAGAGTTATATAATATTTAGCTAAGTACTTCAAGTTGAGGTTTGTATTTGATAAAATTGATTCAATAGTTTACTTTGACCTCCTTTTCCTCTGATATAACTGGATCGCTTTGATAGAAACACACTTATTTGGTTATTAAGGTGTGCTCCCTTTTCTATCTCATCTCGCCATATGTGGCTATTGTTGCAGGACGACGAGTGGCTACTAGGTGGAGAGGATGAACAACGGATACACGAACTATGCGTCAAGTTTTAGGTCCCATGGAAGGTGTGATTCTAGCGCAACATCCCCTGTCATATCTTTGTTGGCCTCTTGGGATCATGATTTGTGTTTCAGGTGCCGATATCTGGTTCAATGTAGGAAAAGAAACTACAGGAAGATTCTGAATTTCACATAATAATCATATATCATTCTATGGTATTAGTAGTTTGTGTCAATACTGTAGGTTCCTTTTTGTATACGCTGGATGAATAGGTTTCTTCTTTACCTGACACCCTGATATATTTAGTTAGTATTTCCTTTCAAAAGATCTGGGTTTTGTGTTTTTTGTGGCAAACTTCCAATCTCACCTAATGAATATCGCCTTCTATAAGATTGCTTCTTCGGTTTAGGTACTCCTATATTTTTGTTACCATTTTGTTTCATAATTTCTCCTTTTCTATGTATTTGTGATAAAGCTTGCAAGAAAGTTATGTCATCTTGTTAGTATTGCCTTCTACTACCTCCGTTCCTAAATATAAGTATTTTTTAAATATTTGAAAAAAGACATATTTTAGGGTGTGGATTCACTTATTTTGCTCCGCATGTAGTCCATATTAGAATCTCTAAAAGACTTGTATTTAGAAACTGAGGGAGTATAGTGCAGTAAAGTGGCAAAGAATTTTGGCATGCATGGCTGGGTGCCGTGTTGTCGTAGTGTACCTGATGCCGAGCATGCCACGATGCTGCCACCACCTAGATCTCCCTCCTATGCCCTCATCCAGCAATTCAATGATGAGCGCGCTGAGAATATAGGTGTCGCGGTTTGTGTGTATCAGCCCTATGTCATGGAAGCGTGTAAGTATGGAACAAACTAGCAATGCACACAAGCCTTATTTAGAACCAAGAACAATATTTATTTTCTTGACTAGAATCCTTCCTCCATTGTGTGACCGAGGAGAAACTATGGATTACCTCAGTTTCATGAAAAGAGTAGGGGAAGAAACAAAGAGTAATTTTCTTTGTAAGTAACCGGAGGATTATTATTTATTTATTTATTTTTTGAGAATCACACAAACTGATCAAACAGTCTGATTACAGTCTTTCCTCAAAACCTCGCTCATCTCATCTGGTACGCCGTCCACTTTGAACAGATCGCCCATCCTAGATGCAAGGGCTGCTAGGCCATGTGCAAGTTTGTTCCTGTCCCTCTGCACCCACTCGATCAGATATGATTGAAAAGAGCTCAATGCTAGCTTAATGTCAGCTATGATCGGGAATAGCAGCGACTGGTTTGCTGCGTCTGGGCTGATCGCCTTCACCAGGGTCATGCAGTTAAGCTCCACATTAATTGGTCTATTATGATAATTTGCCAAAGTTTTCAGTCCATGCAGCAATGCGAGGCTTTCTGCTTCTTCAACAGACACACATTGTCCCAGTCTGCACCCCATTGAGAAGAACGGGACCCCTGACTGTTTCTAGCGACTGCACCGCCCGCGCTCTCGCCCGTTTAGGCAACAAAAGACGCGTCCGTATTTAATTTGGCCACGCCGGCGGCAGGGGGGCACCATTGCTTTCCGATAGTCCTGGAGTGATCTGGGGACTGCTCAAACAGATACATGCAGAAAATGCCCCTCTCAGCCTCTGATTTCCCCTGTGCCATCCTGACTTCTTACACACTTGAAAAGTATTTGATAGAAAATGAAGCCAATTCATATTTGAATTTATACTGTCCTTGATGGGAATACTTAGTTATTCGATATATTGCAGTTGTGTACCCTTTGTCACTTTCACTTACCAATGCCATTTGGTGTACTGAAGGTGATGCTCACTGTAGATTTAGATGTTCTTTTGCTTTCTCTATGATTGGCCAAACAGGGAAGATGACCCGAGGATTCCTGGTGTTCTTGCCCTGCCATAGTCAGCTGGTGTGCATTTAATAAATTGCTACTAAAGTTGGTTTGAATTCTAAGAATACTTTTTAATCTAATCAAGTATGCTTCCCCAATTTTAATGACATAAAAGTTGCCATTGATAGTCAGCTGGTAGTTATTGTAGCAAGGGAAATTTCTTGGATCATCCATATTCAGATTTAGCTCATTTGAATTTTCTCAAAGAAAGAAGTCGACTCTATCCCATATTCTCAGCTTATTTTGTTGCTGCTCTGAAAGTATTTGTTCTTATCATCTGCTTGCAGTTGATGCCCCTGGCCCAAGGGTAGCATGGCATGACTTGCATTCCAGGGCAAACACTCTAATATCTGCACAATTTAAGAAGCGTTGATTGAAGGCATCCAAGCGCCATGGGATTAAAAAGCGGGCAGCTATCTGTTCTCCATATGATGTTACCCATCTTATGTGCATCAAATTTTGTGTGTGCATTGGTCAGAACTACACATCGAGATAGTGTCGCCAAGCATATCTCAGGATTGTTGTCAAATAGATTGTGCAAATATCATGCCAGCAAACTTATTTTAGTCCCACTTAACTTCAGTGTCCACATCTTTCGGTTATGTAAAAATGACCGAGTCTCACTGTTGTGTATTTCTTATAATGCAAGCTACAAGTAATGCATTTATACTGCTCAATGACTTTTCATTACATATCAAAAGCAAGGCAGTTGAATGCATCACTATGTCACACGCTGACAAAAGGGGCAGAGCAATGGGCGTTGGCCTATGCCTGGCACCCCATATGCACATGCACGTCTAAGGAGGGTTATAACTTATATCTGCACGAGTGCCAGCAATTAGCAAAAAGGCAACGCTAGGGGCGGATGCCTACCTGGCACCGCAGAGGGTTCTCCTCAGGAGGCGCGCCCCAGCTCCTAGTGAATGGTGATGCTGAGCGATCTTGACCTGTGGTGGGGTGATCCAGTGTACAGATTTCTAAGAGCTTATCAAAAAGGATGGATGACATGAGCTCAACTTAGTTACACTATATATATATTAAGAATACTAGGCCCGTAAGGGTTCCTTTTTTCTGGTTTTTTTGGAATTTTTTTTACCATGTTTCTTTGATTGACACATGTACACGATGGTCTTCTAGGGTGTCCCAAGTTGATTTTTCCTGCGGTCATGTCTTGTTCACTGTTGACATTGTCACACTGTGTGCTCTTGTTTATTGACGCATGTGTTATGTGGTCTCCTGGAAGGTTCATCTTTTTCTTTAAAAAAGTTTGGTCTACTGTGTGACGTGATGGCTGAATTCATGTGGCCGTTCTAAAAATATATGGATCGGTGTTGTTCTTCCACATGCCTTTGCATGGCTCATGCATGTAGCCACGTTGGCTGCATGTATCGTTGACTGCCTATGCCATCATTGACACGTTGCTTTCTGGTCTTTTCTGGTGAGTTCGTTTTGTTTTCTTCTCTTCTTTTAGGTGTCTATAAGTACTTCATGTCTGGTCTTCATTTATATCCCTCTTGTTGTGTGTTCGTTTGGTACAGCTTATTCGCTCCACGTCGTTGGGTTCCTCTTCCTCCTCGGTTGGTGTCGCTGATGGGAGGTAGCTTGCTCAAGCTGGTTCTGTTCAGCACACACGGAGTCGTCGTCGGTGCGCTCGACCAGGCAAGGAGGGCGTCAACACCGTGAACCACGCGGGAGCAGGATCCGCGTCGGACATGTCCTCGCCGGGCGCCCGTTCGTGGCACACGCCGACGTCGCGGCCAGCCACAGCGGACGCCCTCATCTCTCCAAGGGAGTGATACAACATGAACGACGCGGCAGGGCACGGACTGGACGCTCGGGCTCAGGCTTGCCCGGCTCCTCGGCGGCTCCTCCTCCATTGCCACGGGCGAGCGACTCAACCTGGTGATGAAGGTGGCGAGGGCCACGGCGAGGTGGACGTCAACGCCATGGGCCTGGCGGGAGCAAGATCCGCGCTCAGCCCCACCGTCCCTGGGCCGTGGCACACCCCCTACTCACGGCCAACCACAACGGACAACGTCATCTCTCCATGGAGTGGCACGCCGTCGCCGGCGCGGTGGGTCACGGATGCACGGCCGGGGCACGCGACTCGAGCTCCGCACCCACTTCGGCGCACCCGCCCGCTATCTCGGCGGTTCAATCTCTGGCGCGACTGGTCTCCGAGGCAGAGTCGTCATCGGCGCACTCGACATGATGGATGGGAACGGAAAGGGCGAGGAGGACATCACCAACGAGCTCAGGTACCTTGACTTCTTCTTCCGTCATCCCACGCGCTGTTTGTGTTGATCCAATCCTCCAATGCTCAGATTTGTGTTCACGAGCTACAGGTTTCAGGATGCTCATCGACATGTACAGACCGTCCTCCACTTGATTTGTCTCAGAAGTCTCGAATGAAAACTGCGGTTGACATCGTAAGCGTCACGCACACTGATTGATTGCTTCCTGCCCATCTTGACTGTCCGCAAAGGTTGATCTACTCTGATTGATTGCTTACCGTCTTGATTGATCTCAATAGTCGATCTCTATACATAGGCTCTTCTATCTACTGTCAAAAGAACTCAAAGCATGCTATATTGTTATGATTTATCACTGCTATATTGTTAGACTTGATAATGAAATAATTGAGCTGTACCACTTGCAGGGTAATTCTGGACAGAGTTCATCCATTCAGTAAATGCATATGTAGAAACATCTGCGAGTTCTGCCTCACTAGGGAATTAATTTGCTCTAGAAGCCGTGAGGGTAGAGATATAGTCTACTGTCTTATGATTTCAGCAATATACGACTGGAAGTAGGTTCCTGTGATTGAAACTGTACAGGGTGATTTCTCACGCTTCTGTATCAATGTGAATTCGAGCTGTGATTGTTTGTCGCAGTCTACAGTTTTGCTCCTCTCTTTTTATAGCCAAGCACAGTTTGCTCTTTTTAAGCCATTTGTGTTTGCATCACCATTCAGATTTTCTGTGAACACAATACCCTCCAATTTCTCATTCTTTTACTATTCCGTTGTGCAATAACCTTTCAAAAAGAAAAACTCTGGCTAGAGAAAGCTGCATGTATAATGATGCATATAATTAGGCATGGCAAAAAAAATATTTAGTTGCCACTGTATTGTTACATGTGAACCACAACAAAACAGGTACTGCAAAGAAGAACAAATTCACACCTCTTTGCTACTGTTCTATCACATATCAACAGTGAACACTAGGATTGATTGCGTTTATTATATGATATATGTAATGTAATCAGGCGTATACAATGTAAGCAGGCTTATACGTATATACAATTTGTGTGTTTCTGCTGATGTAGCTTACCTTGACAGAGAAGGAAAGAGCATGGCAGCCGTCTTTGTCTGGCTCATGGTGCAGAAGTTCTTGAGGAAGCACAAAACGTCCCATGTCGAACTGCGGGCTGACATGGTGTGAGAATTGCCCTTAGCTGAAGAATTGGGGATTAGACACATGGAGATGTAGCACTTGGGTGTGAGTAGGTACCTGCACGACTTGTGAATGATCCGAAATCTGAACCGTGAACCTCCCATGGATACTTGCAGCGCCTAGCTAGCTCTGACCGCCGCCACTCCCCAATGGTGACCATGTCGGAGATCCCGCCATCACCACGCCCTACCCTGCCGCTTCCTCTTCTCCTCTGGCTTTGGCGGCCTCGCTTTCAGGCAAGGAGCACTCGATTGCTTCTTCTCCTCTGCCTCTGGCGGCCTCGCTTCCTCCTATTCTTCCGAGCTCTTCACCTGTCCGCCGGCTTCTCCCTCTCTAAGCCACCCTCTACCTCGAGAGAACCACGTCCCTCGCCGGGCGTGCTACGCAGGCGAGGACCACTCGAGTCCTACTGCGGGCTGAGAGGAGACGGAGGAGCCACGGCGAGGGGCGGCGTCGAGCCGGCAATGCGAGGAACAAATGAGATAGGGAGAACGGGGAATGGTGGAGGTGGGCAATAGGCAGGGAGATTCGAGAAGCTACACAGTGAGAGTGGATCTCAGTCCACACCACCGCTGCGGTCCAGTCCAAGTGCAGCTAGCTAAGCACACCGCGAGAAGATGTGCAGCCAGGATTGTGCCGCGCGCGGGAGGGTCAGACCGAACGTCAGCGCAAGTTACCTTTGGGAAAATTTGACATATTGTAGCAGTCGACGTTTATGAAGTGTTAACCACTGCCCAAGATATTTGTTTTACCATTTTGTAATCAAGTTAGAAATATTTGAAACATACTACATTCTTTCGTGACCTTTTACCATCACATCTACATTTGAATTGACAGGAACTTCTCCAGTTGCATATGATTTTGTGTATATCACGTAAAGTTCCAGAACAAACTTCATGAAACTAGCACAGGGGTTTAGAACAAAAGTAATCTAACAACTCAAAAACTATCAGTGAAGCCCAGTTGAGGATCAACATCTCTTGTCTGAAAAAAGAACAAGAGATTCGCAATTCTACGTCCAGTACCCACTATATGACTACAACACGTATTCATCTACCAACTAGATGTACCTTCTCTTTGTATGTACTACTTTGCCACAAGTGGGATTTTAGGACGACTTACCAAATATTACAAAAAAAAATACTAAATAACTAATTAATCTATGTGGCTTTCTCTAGATTTGTCTATCTGGAAGGATCCCGTCAGATCGTGCCTCGCTTCCTGCTGAATGCGCTCATAAAAAGGCCTCCCTGTCACGAGTCCCCAAATCTCGCACTAACAGCCTCCCAGCCACATCACCCAAACCAAGCCGGAGGATCAACATCTCTTTTTTAAGAAGAGAACAAGACCTTCCCAATTTCGCGCCCAGTATCGACTCCATCATTCCCAAAATATAAGGCACACATTAACTTTTTCGGTCTTCGTCGGGCAACTTTGACAATAATTTTTACCTGTGGTATGCCTATAAAATTATTATAAAGACATATAAAACAAAATAGTTTTACAAGACAAATACGATGATACTATTGATACATGTTCAATCCAAGTATTTTGGTATAAATTAATGGTCAAATCATGCATCAAAGACTGTGCTTTGGTGTAAGATGTGGCTAATGATGCCACCAGATTTTATCTTTGAGGTGGTCTCTGATAAGATCCCAGACTACTCTTTTTAGTTAAACTAGCAAAAGAGCCTGTGTGTTGCAACGGGAGAAAAAGCACAACACACACTCTTAACCCAACAACCATCACTCAAGACCACAAATAGGTCCATCTATTGTGTTATAATCTTAATGTACTTTCGATGTTTATGAATTTTATAAGTGCATGTATATGCTATAAAAATTATTTGTGCAGTATAAAAATATATTGTGTAGTTAGTTCATAAGTACGCGTGTGGATTTTGCCAAAAAAATATTTACATAGGGTATTTGATCATTGGACATGTACGAAGAGATAAGCTGGCGGAAGTACAACATGCCTACGGATTGTAATCAATGATTGTAATTGATTTAGGCTGCATCCTAAATAGTATTTTTTTTAAATAGTTAAAAGCTAAAAATAACATCATATTTAGATTCTACAAATTTTTCTAATTAAATTTCATATATAATATGTTAAAATCGGAGTTGCGGTTTAAAAGATATGGATACTTTTGTTTCAAATAAACTGCGGACTAATTAACCAAAAAGGCAGGGTGTTATATGTTAAAATGAAAAAAGATTCGGCTGACTTAAATATGGATGGCGGGTTGATTACATGAAACGTCAGGGGTTTTTATGCGAAAATGCCAAAAAACGATTCGGATCTGTCTTAAACGTGTAGTGCGGGTTAATTTACAGAAAACAGAGGGTCCCTCAAAAAAATTTACAAAAAACAGAGGGGCTTTTCTGCAAAGTGGCACGACGGACGAACTGAAACCCAATTTTCTTTATTATTAGGTAAAGATAAAGCAGCAGCTTACCCTAAAAAAACGTGCTTACGTGTCGTAGATCTTCTATGTGTATGTGCTGATTAGATGAACCGTTTCCTTTTATGAACTACTTTGTCATAATCTCCTACCTATATTTATCAAATAGATGTACCATTTCCTTGTATGAAGTACCTTGCCAAAAAAAGTCTTGTATCAACTTACCAAATATTACAAAAAATAAAGTAGCTAATTAGTCCATGTGACGCGGCGGCAGTTCATTATCAAAGACAAAGAGAAACGGCCACTGAAGTCGATTGCCCACTGGTCGCCCAGTCGCCCACCGATCACAACTCAAGATGGCAACGGGGATGAAACCCATCGGGTTTTGCCTTCCCAAACCCATCCTCACGAGAAAATCGTAATCCCGTCTCCGTCTCCGTCCCCGTCACCGTGTGCGGGGTTAGTTTTTCGCCCGTGCCCTAAACCCATCGAGTTTTCTAAACCCACAGGGAACCCACGGGGAAATTGACATATATAAGGAAACATAGAACAAACAAAGAATATTATTTCGACAACAAAACGAGCATATTTCAGCAGCATAACTTTAGCAAATTTTAACACAAAACAATAGTAGATGGTTCAATAACAATAGGGACGGGGAAGGAGCGAGCGATACTGGCCACCCATCGAGGGGTTGCTTTGGCCTTCGACGCTGGGAGGGAGGGGGGGCTCGGTTGATTAGGCTCGGTAGCTTTGGGTTGGGCCGCGCCGGATTAGTGCTTGGTAAAAAATGTATTTTGCCGGGTTTGTCGGGTTTCGGGTTCGGGGACTATTGAAACGGGTGCAAACCCACGAAATATGTCGGGTTGTATAATGTGCCCAACAACAACCCCGCGGGACTGAAAAGATGCCCATCCCCGTCCCCTAATATGATAAAAACCCGCGGGGACGCGGGTTTCGGGGCCCCATTGCCATCTTGAATCACAACGTATATCTTGCATCGATGCGGCACAGAAAGAAGGGTTGCCATAGGTGCAGATTCAGCCAGATATATAATAAGCTGGAAGCGCTTGAGATTGCAGCAAGCTTCGCATCACCGACAGGAGCTGCGTTGACATGCAAAATCTCGTTGACATTTTGCAGTGGGGCGAAGAAATACTGCCTCCGTCCGGGCTATGAGGCCTCGTTGTATTTTATGCCAGATTTTGATCATCTATATTACTAAAAATATATGATAAAAAAAATTTCAACAATCATATAGTTTATATGTTATTAGTTAAAATTGCAGGTCAAACTTTAGCACAAAATAAGATGAGGCCTAATAAAACCGGATGAAGGGAGTACTAGGGAACTTGAGAATGCTAACCATTCCTTCTTACGTGGACAGTTTTCACATACACAAAAAAAGGGACATGTGTATAGTCAGATCATACAAGCTTAAAAGTACTTTTATGATACTTGTCTGACTAATAGGAGTATGTTAGAATAAAATTAGTGAAAAGATTGTGTTCTGCGAACCCGAGTGAACATATTCCTATGCACTTTCCATTTGAGGCGGACGTGCCTCGGAGTTCAGTAATCATGGCACCTTTCGCTCAAGTTGAAAACACCTAGTTTCAAGCCAAACTTTATAAACCGTCAAAATAAACTTAATAAACTATTCTTATTTTGAGAAAAGGCCAAATGCTATGCATTAAAGTCAACCAACCTTACTTATGAAAACTAAAAAATTACACGCACACTAGTAGAAAACGGGGCAATGATCCAGCCCATTAGTCCCGGTTCAATCCAAAACCGGGACCAATGGGGGCATTGGACCCGGTTCGTGAGCCCAGGGGACCAGCCGGGCCACATGGGCCATTTGTTCCGGTTCGTCTGGACCTTTTGGTCCCGGTTGGTGCGACGAACCGGGACCAATGGGTCTTGCTCCTGGCCCACCATCATTGGTCCCGGTTGGAGACTTGAACCGGGACCAAAGGCTCCCCTTTATTCCCGGTTCATATCACCAACCGGGACCAATGAGGTGCCTATATATACCCCCTCGCGTAAGAGTAGAGCACACTGCTCTGTTTTTTCTCGCCGAGGGGAGAGGGCTTGGTGGTGCTCTAGCTCATCTCCTATGCACACAACGTGTTCGATGGAATGCCCGAGCCACACTAGTTAATCTTTTCTCCTCTCGAAGCTCCATTTTCTCCGAGATTTGTCTAGGTTTAGCGGTCCGTCACGTCCCGTCCCGGTCTTCGCCGCCGTCGATCACCCCGCCGATCTCTTCACCGGCACCACCGTGGTGAGCCTCTTTTTATGTCCATGCTTTTCTTACTTTTATTATTGCTTGTTATTATTGCTTTAGATAGATATTTGTTTAATTTTCTTACGTTTATTATTGCTTGTTATTATATAGTGCGATGGTTTTGATATCCGCCCATGTGGGCCCTCGTCCTGTCTAAGATTCGGATGTGGTATACTATCTTTAATTTATAACTATTTGTTTTAGTGTTTATGACAATTATGCCGACCAACCTGACATGCATAGATGTTTTTATATGTCTAGGAGGTAGTTGAACCGGAAATTCCAACCGACCCTCTTGTGGAGAGGTTAAATTTAGTTGAAGAGGAAAACATTTCCTTGAAGAAAAAATTGGAAAAAATGGAGGAGGAGAAGATGGAATTGGAGTTGCATGTTGCGGAAGTCGTCGATGATCACAAGATCAAGATGGACCCTATTGTCGAGAGGTTAAATTTAGTTGAAGAAGAAAACAATTTCTTGAAGGAAAAAATAAAAAAATTGAGGACGAGAAGATGATATTGGAGTTGCATGTTGCGGATGTCGTCGATGAACACAAGATTAAGATGGATGCATTGCGGTTGAAGATTAGAAAGATTAGAAAATATGCCATTCATACCGAGGCTTGGTATCATTATGCCGTTGGATCAATTGTTACCTTGGTTGCGATTATGATCGCATTTGTTTTCGCATTGAAATGTTTTACATAGTTTCAATGTATGGTGAAAATTAATTAGATGCTCTGGAGAGCTATATGTTGTTAGATGAGAACTATGTATGTATTTTGGTTTTAATGTGATGATGAACTTCTATTAATTTGGTCACTTAATTATCTATTTATGATGTTCTGTAATGGTTTTTGACACACTTAATTATATATAATGCACGTAGATGAACCGGCAATGGATGTACGGTTACAGACACACCTCCGAGTACATTAAGGGCGTGCATGAGTTTCTGAATGCGGCTGAGGCAAACAAGCAGAATGGTTTTATGTGTTATCCATGCACTAAATGTGGGAATATGATGTCCTACTCTAACCGGAAAATCCTTCACTCCCACCTGCTTTACAAGGGTTTCATGCCACACTATAATGTTTGGACGAGGCACGAAGAAATAGGGGTTATGATGGAAGACGGCGAAGAAGCAGAGTACGATGACAACTATGTGCCCCCTGAATACGGTGATGCTGCAATGGGGGGAGCTGGTGAAGATCAAGAGGTACCAGACGATGTACCCAATGATGCTGCAACGGGTGAAGCTGCTGAAGATCAAGAGGAACCAAATGATGATCTCCGCCGGGTGCCCCCTGAATACGGTGCATACAAAGATCTGAACGCATGCCCGGTATGCGGTGCATTGCGGTATAAGATGAGACGAGATGACCCTGGTGATGTTGACGGCGAGCCCGCCAGGAAGATGGTTCCTGCGAAGGTGATGTGGTATGCTCCTATAATACCACGGTTGAAACGTCTGTTCAGAAATGGAGAGCATGCCAAGTTGATGCGATGGCACAGTGAGGACCGTAAGAAAGACGGGAAGTTGAGAGCACCCGCTGACGGGTCAAAGTGGAGAAAAATCGAGAGAAAGTACTGGGAGGAGTTTGCAAAGGACCCAAGGAACGATGGTTTGCTTTAAGCGTGGATGGCATTAATCCTTTCGGGGAGCAGAGCAGCAATCACAGCACCTGGCCCGTGACTCTATGTATGTATAACCTTCCTCCTTGGATGTGCATGAAGCGGAAGCTCATTATGATGCCAGTTCTCATCCAAGTCCCTAAGCAACCCGGCAACGACATTGATGTGTACCTAAGGCCATTAGTTGAAGAACTTTTACAGTTGTGGAATGGAAACGGCGTACGTGCGTGGGATGAGCACAGACAGGAGGAATTTAACCTAAAGGCGTTGCTGTTCGTGACCATCAACGATTGGCCCGCTCTCAGTAACCTTTCAGGACAGACAAACAAAGGATACCACGCATGCATGCACTGTTTAGATGACACTGAAAGTATATACCTGGACAAATGCAGGAAGAATGTGTACCTGGGCCATCGTCGGTTTCTTCCGACCAACCATCAATGTCGAAAGAAAGGCAAGCATTTCAAAGGCGAGGCAGATCACCGGAAGAAGCCCGCCATGCGTACCGGTGATCACGTACTTGCTATGGTCAATGATTTACACGTAATCTTTGGAAAGGGCCCCGGCGCACTAGCTGTTCCGAATGACGCTGAGGGACACGCACCCATGTGGAAGAAGAAATCTACATTTTGGGACCTACACTACTGGAAAGACCTAGAGGTCCGCTCTTCAATCGACGTGATGCACGTGACGAAGAACCTTTGTGTGAACCTGCTAGGCTTCTTGGGCGTGTATGGAAAGACAAAAGATACAGCTGAGGCACGGGAGGACCTGCAACGTTTGCACGAAAAAGACGGCATGCCTCCGAAGCAGTATGAAGGTCCTGCCAGCTACGCTCTTACGAAAGAAGAGAAAGCAATCTTCTTTGAATGCCTGCTCAGTATGAAGGTCCCGACTGGCTTTCGTCGAATATAAAGGGAATAATAAATATGCCAGAGAAAAAGTTCCAGAACCTAAAGTCTCATGATTGCCACGTGATTATGATGCAACTGCTTCCGGTTGCATTGAGGGGGCTTCTACCGGAAAACGTCCGATTAGCCATTGTGGAGCTATGTGCATTCCTCAATGCAATCTCTCAGAAGGTGATCGATCCAGAAATCGTACCAAGGCTAAGGAGTGATGTGGCGCAATGTCTTGTCAGTTTTGAGCTGGTGTTTCCACCATCCTTCTTCAATATCATGACACACGTCCTAGTTCATCTAGCCGACGAGATTGTCATTCTGGGCCCGTATTTCTACACAATATGCTCCCCTTTGAGAGGTTCATGGGAGTCCTAAAGAAATATGTCCTTAACCGCACTAGGCCAGAAGGAATCATCTCCATAAGCCATCAAATAGAGGATGTCATCGGGTTTTGTGTTGACTTCATTCCTGGTCTTAATAAGATAGGTCTCCCTAAATTGCGGTATAAGGGGAGACTGACTAGAAAAAGCACGCTTGGAAGGGACTCAATAATATGCAGGGACGGATATTCTTGGTATCAAGCACACTACACAGTTCTACAGAACTCTACCTTGGTGACCCCGTATGTCGATGAACACAAGAACAGTCTGCGCTCCAAACACCCGGAGAAGTGCAATGACTGGATTACATGTGAACACATTAGGACTTTCAGCAGTTGGGTTGAAACACGTCTCAGAGGTGACAACACTGTTTGTGATGAGCTGTACTTGTTGTCCAGGGGACCATCTTTGACTGTATTGATTTACAATGGATACAAGATAAATGGGAATACATTTTACACGATTGTCCAGGATCAAAAGAGCACCAACCAAAACAACGTTGTCCGCTTTGATGCAACAACCGAGAGGGGAAAGGACACATATTATGGTTACATAGTGGACATATGGGAACTTGACTACGGACATAATTTTAAGGTCCCTTTGTTTAAGTGCAAATGGGTCAATCTATCAGGAGGCGGGGTACCAGTAGACCCACAGTACGGCAACAGTGGATCTTAAAAATCTTGGGTACACCGACGAACCGTTCGTCCTAGCCAATGATGTGGCACTGGTTATCTATGTGAAGGACATGTCTACCAGACCGAGAAAAAGAAAAGATAAGGAAGCGAATACATCATACGATGAGCCAAAGCGCCACATAGTTCTTTCAGGAAAAAGGGACATCCTGGGAGTGGAGGGCAAGACAGACATTTCTGAAGATTATGAGAAGTTTCATGAAATTCCTCCCTTTAAAGTCAAGGCTGACCCAAGCATCCTGATAAACGATGAAGATTATCCATGGTTATGGCGCAATAAGAAAATGACACAAGCGAAGAAAAAATAAAGACTTTTTTCGGCAACTATTATGATGATACCATGCCAACTTTGTAACAGACGAGTATGATATCATTGTCCGTTTTGTACATGCACATGCTATGCCAACTTTTTCAGAGTTCATTTGAAAACTATGAATTTAGGTCAAATTTTCTCTATAGGTGCATCTATGTTCATTATTTTAGTAAACTTAACCACAAACTTGTGATTCACACAAATTTCAAAGAATTCAAATTTTAACTATTCAAATTTGAAAACTAATGGCACTAACAGAAAGTTTATAATTTTTCTAAAACTAATGGCACTAACAGAAAGTTTATAATTTTGTTGACCTAAAAGCAAAAAGAATTAAAAAATAAAGCAAAAAACAAAAGAAAATAAATAATGCAGAAAACAAAACAAAAAAACTGGAAAAAATAAAAATAGCAACAATAAGTATTTTGTTGTAAGTAGAAACAAAATAAAATAAATAAAGCAACAAAGAAAACAAATAATTTCAAATTTAAACTATTCAAATTTGAATACTACTGGCACTAGTAGAAAGTTTGTAATTGGTTTTACCTAAAGCAATAATATTCACAAAGAAACTCTAAATACAGCAAAAAACAACTTAGAAATAAAT
>LR738714.1:665808175-665854980 GCA_902687465.1 Secale cereale
AATAAAGTAGAAAAGGAAAAAAAACTACATCAAAAAAAGTTTATAATTTTTCTAAAACTATGGCACTAACAGAAAGTTTATAATTTTGCTGACCTAAAAGCAAAAAGAATTAAAAAAATAAAGCAAAAAACAAAAGAAAATAAATAATGAAGAAAACAAAACAAAAAAACTGGAAAAATAAAAATAGCAACAATAAGTATTCTGTTGTAAGTAGAAACAAAATAAAATAAATAAAGGAACAAAGAAAACAAATAATTTCAATTTTAAACTATTCAAATTTGAATACTACTGGCACTAACAGAAAGTTTGTAATTGGTTCTACCTAAAGCAATAATATTCACAAAGAAACTCTAAATACATCAGAAAAGAACTTAGAAATAAATAAAGCGGAAAAGGAAAAAAAAACTATACTAAAAAAATGGGCGCTGTCCAGTGAGCCTGCAAGGCCTACGACCTAGCATGCAGCTGGACTATAAGGCCCAGCAGACTCACATGGCAGCGCGAAAAGTTAGGCCCAGAAGCCTGCAATAGAGAGGAGTTCAATACAGCGCCCGCAGTGGGGCTTATAAACAACTCCGAGCCCCTGTCAACTAGCAAGGTGGGACTAAAGATTTTGGCCGCGGGGCAGCACAGGGCCTTTAGTCCCGGTTGGTGGCACGAACCGGGGCTAAAGGGGTGCATTGGTCCCGGCTGGTGCCACGAACCGGGACCAATGCCCCCCTTTAGTCCCGGTTGGTGCCACCAACCGGGACCAAATGTCTCTCCTTCCCGCCCTTTGGGCTGCTGAAAAGAGACCTTTGGTCCCGGTTGGTGGCACGAACCGGGACCAAAGGGGGCATTCGTCCCGGTTTGCGCCACGAGCCGGGACCAATGCTCTGGGTATATAAGTAGCACTTAGGAATTTTCAGTTCCCAATCCCCATTTTCCCTCGACGACGCCGAGCTCATCGACGCCGCCAGGCTGCCCATGCTCGCCGTCGCCGTCGCCCCGCGCCCCTGCCCCGTGCTCGCCGTCGCCGCCCGCTCCTCGTCGTCGTCGCCCTGCCCCTGCCCCGTCCCGCCCCCGCGCGCCGACGCCCTCGCCGCCCCCGCCGTCGCCTCGAGTTCCCCTGCCACGGGCTCGCCGTCGCCGCCCGCTCCTCGTCGCCGGCGCCCTCGCCTGCCCCCGCGCTGTGAGCCGTCGCCCGGCTCTGTTCATATATATATAGTTTCTATATGTTTTTTTTATTTTTATTAGTTTAATTTTTTTTTCATATGTGATGTATATATATGTGTATGTGTATATAGTTGATGTATGTGTATATGTATATGTGTATATAGTTGCTGTATGTGGCTATAATGTATATGTGTATGTGATGTATATGTGTATGTGGCTATAATTTTTTTTATTTTTCTTAGGAATTTGCTAAATATATATGTTAAAAATGTTTTTTTGTTCATAGAAAGTTTTTTGTTCATATATAGAAAGGTGCAATTTTAGAAAAGTTTTATATATGCAAAAGTTACAAATTTAGAAAAAGAAGGATAGGAAAGAAGAAAATAAGAAGAGGAAAGAAAGAAGAAGAGGAGAGGAAGAAGAGGAGAAATAAATAAGAAGAAGAAAAAAGAAGAAAAAGAAGAGGAGAAGAAGAAAGGAATGGAGGAGAAGAAGAGAAAATAGAATATATTATATTTTCTCTTCTTCCCCTCTATTCCTTTCTTCTTCTTCTCTTTTTTTTTCTTTTTTTTCTTCGATCTTCTCCTCTAGCTATTCATTTCTTCTTCTCGTCTTTTTATTTCTTCTTCGTTTTCTTATGTTTTATCAGGTCTGTCGTCGTCGATATACCCCTCCCGATAACTTCAACACGAGGGGGGGTGGTCGATATACCCCCTCTCCGATAATATTATTTTCCCATGTACGTATGTCTTGTCGATATAAACTCCCGATAACTTCAACACGTGGGGGGGGGTCGATATACCCCCTCCCGATAACTTGAACACAGGGGGGGTCGATATACCCCCTCCCGATAACTTCAACACGTGCGGGGGGGATCTGTCGTTGTCGATATACCCCTCCCCGATAACATTATTTTCCCATGTATGTATCTCGTCGTTGTCGATATTACCCCCTCCTTGAAGCGTTCTCGAGGCCACCCCTAACCCTTGAAGCGTTGTCGAGGCCACCTGAAACCCTAGAGAAGCAGCGTTGAGGCCACAAATTAATATATATGATTCCTTACTGTGATTAGCTAGCTAGTTCTACGTCTACCATTAATATATCCATCTGTCATGTTTGAATAATAATTGCCATGTTGTAAATATTTGTAGAAACTATGGACGACACCCCCCGAGACGAAGCACAAGAAGCGATGTTGCTGGACATAATCGCAGACGGACGTGATGCCGTCTTGTCGTTTCTCAACGACACCGATGAGCTGCTGGAAAGAGAGGATGAAGAAGCAGGCTATGATTATGATGGCTCCGGTGACCCAATGCACATGCAAGAAGTAGACCGTGAGGACGGCTCCGGTGACCCAATGCCGGTGCAGGAAGGAGACCGTGATGACGGCTCCGGTGACCGAACCGAGTCCGGCCAGCAGGTATATATATTAGTTAAGCCTGTGCTGACTAGTTAATTGATGCATTCATTGTTTTGGTATGTACACATATTAATTAACTCTCGTCTTTGTTCTTTTTTCTAGCCCTCCGGATCGAGCACATCTTCGGTAAGGAGACGAAGCCCGAAGAAAATGTTGGGTAACGTAGCAAAATTCAAAAAATTCCTACGCTTCACCAAGATCAATCTAAGAAGTCATCTAACAACGAGCATAATGGAGTGCATCTACATACCCTTTGTAGATCGCGTGCGGAAGCGTTCGAAGGAACGTGGATGAAGTAGTCGTACTCTTCGCGTTCCTCATCACCGATGATCCCAGCGCCGAACGGACGGCACCTCCGCGTTCAACACACGTATGGTACAGCAAAGTCTCCTCCTTCTTGATCCAGCAAGGGCGGAGGAGAGGTTGTCAGAGATCCAGCAGCACGACGGCGTGGTGGTCGATGCAACAGGAAATCCTGCAGGGCTTCGCCGGCGCCCTGCGTAAGGTGTAGGAAGTGTGACGGGAGGGGGAGAGGCGCCAGAGGCTTGGGGTGCGGCTGCCCTCTCCCCCCCCCACTATATATAGGGGCCAGGCGGGGCGCCAGCCCTAGGAGATCAGATCTCCAGGGGGACGGCGGCCATGGGGGTAGACTTGCCCCCCAAGGCATAGGGGGCGCCCCCTCCCCCTAGGGTTTCAACCCTAGGCGCATGGAGGGGGGCCCATGTGGTGTGCCAGCCCACCAGGGGCTGGCCCCTTCCCCTTTGCGGCCTAGGGGACCCACCGGGATGGGTGGCCCCACCCGGTGGACCCCCGGGACCCCTCCGGTGGTCCCGGGACACTCCCGGTGACCCCCGGAGTTCACCCGATGGCCGAAACTGGACTTCCTATATATCATTCTTTACCTCCGGACCATTCTGGAACTCCCCGTGACGTCCGGGATCTCATCCGGGACTCCGAACAACATTCGGGTTTCCATGTGCATGCATCTCTACAACCCTAGCGTCACCGAACCTTAAGTGTGTAGACCCTACGGGTTCGGGAGACACGCAGACATGACCGAGACGACTCTCCGGTCAATAACCAACAGCGGGATCTGGATACCCATGTTGGTTCCCACGTGTTCCTCGATGATCTCATCGGATGAACCACTATGTCAAGGATTCACTCAATCCCGTATGTTATTCCCTTTGTCTATCGGTACGTTACTTGCCCGAGGTTCGATCGTCGGTATGCCCGATACCTTGTTCAATCTCATCATGGCAAGTCTTTTTACTCGTTCCGTAATCCATCATCCCGTGACTAACTCCTTAGTCACTTTGAGCTCATTATGATGATGTCTTACCGAGTGGGCCCAGAGGTACCTCTTCGTCATACGAAGTGACAATATCCCAGTCTCGGTTCGTACCAACTCAACAGACACTTTCGGAGATACCCGTTGCGTACCTTTATAGCCACCCAGTTACGTTGTGACGTTTGGCACACCCAAAGTATTCCTACGGCATCCGGGAGTTGCACAACCTCATGGTCTAAGGAATAAATACTTGACACCGGAAAAGCATAGGCATTACGAACTATACGATCTCGTGCTAGGCTCAGGATTGGGTCTTGTCCATCACATCATTCTCCTAATGATGTGATCCCGTTATCACTGGCATCCTATGTCCATGGTCAGGAAACCGT
This sequence comes from Secale cereale, assembly GCA_902687465.1. NCBI lineage: Eukaryota > Viridiplantae > Streptophyta > Magnoliopsida > Poales > Poaceae > Secale > Secale cereale. The sequence goes on from LR738714.1 coordinate 665,812,434, forward strand.
GACCATCTGTTGATCAATGAGCTAGTAACTAGAGGCTTACCAGGGACACATTGTGGTCTATATATTCACACATGTATCGTTGTTTCCGTCCAATACAATTTAAGCATGAATAACAGACAATTATCATGAACAAGGAAATGTAATAATAATACTTTTATTATTGCCTCTAGGGCATATTTCCAACAGTCTCCCACTTGCACTAGAGTCAATAATCTAGTTACATTGTGATGAATCAAACACCCATAGAGTTCTGGTGTTGATCATGTTTTGCCCGTGGAAGAGGTTTAGTCAACGGGTCTGCTACATTCAGATCCGTATGCCCTTTACAAATATCTATGTCTCCATCTTGAACATAATTTCGGATGGAGTTGAAACGGCGCTTGATGTGCTTGGTCTTCTTGTGAAACCTGGGCTCCTTGGTAATGGCAATAGCTCCAGTGTTGTCACAGAAGAGAGTCATCGGGCTTGACGTGCTTGGAATGACTCCTAGGTCGATGATGAACTCCTTCATCCAGACTCCTTCTTGTGCTGCTTCGCAAGCAGCTATGTACTCCGCTTCACATGTAGAATGCGCCACGACGCTCTGCTTGCAACAGCACCAGCTGACTGCTCCACCATTCAAAATATACACGTATCCGGTTTGTGACTTCGAGTCATCCAGATCTGTGTCGAAGCTAGCATCGACGTAACCCTTTACGACGAGCTCTTCGTCACCTCCATAAGCGAGAAACATATCCTTAGTCCTCTTCAAGTACTTTAGGATATTCTTGACCGTTGTCCAGTGTTCCATACCGGGATCACTTTGGTACCTCCCTACAAAACTTATGGCAAGGTTCACATCAGGTCTGGTACACAGCATGGCATACATGATAGAACCTATGGCTGAGGCATAGGGAATGACACTCATCTTTTCTCTATCTTCTGCCGTGGTCGGGGACTGAGCCTTGCTCAATCTCATACCTTGCAAAACAGGCAAGAACCCCTTCTTGGACAGATCCATATTGAACTTCTTCAATATCTTGTCAAGGTATGTACTTTGTGAAAGACCGATGAGGCGTCTTGATCTATCTCTATAGATTTTGATGCCTAATATGTAAGCAGCTTCTCCAAGGTCCTTCATTGAAAAACTCTTATTCAAGTAGGCCTTTACACTTTCCAAGAATTCTATATCATTTCCCATCAGTAATATGTCATCCACATATAATATGAGAAATGCTACAGAGCTCCCACTCACTTTCTTGTAGATACAGGCTTCTCCCCAAGTCTGTATAAAGCCAAACGGTTTGATCACATCATTAAAGCGAATATTCCAACTCCGAGATGCTTGCACCAGCCTGTAAATCGAGCGCTGGAGCTTGCATACCTTGTTAGCATTTTCTGGATCGACAAAACCTTCCGGCTGCATCATATACAGCTCTTCCTTGAGGAAGCCATTAAGGAATGCCATTTTTGACGTCCATTTGCCATATCTCATAATCATAGAATGCGGCAATTGCTAACATGATTCGGACGGACTTTAGCATCGCTACGGGAGAGAAAGTCTCGTCGTAGTCAATCCCTTGAACTTGTCGATAACCCTTAGCGACAAGCCGAGCCTTATAGATGGTCACATTACCATCCGCGTCTGTCTTCTTCTTAAATATCCATTCATTTTCTATGGCGTGCCTATCATCAGGCAAGTCCACCAAAGTCCATACTTTGTTTTCATACATGGATTCTATCTCGGATTTCATGGCTCCAATCCATTTATTGGAATCCGGGCCCGCCATCGCTTCTTCGAAGGTTCACCGTTGTCTAACAACATGATTTCCATGATAGGGTTGCCGTACCACTCTGGTGCGGAACGTGTCCTTGTGGACCTTCGAAGTTCAGTAGTAACTTGATCTGTATCTTCATGATCATCATCATTAACTTCCTCCCTTGTCGGTGCAGGCACCTCAGGAATAATTTCCTGCGCTGCGCTACTTTCCGGTTCGGGAGGGGTGACTGTCACCTCATCAAGTTCTACTTTCCTCCCACTCACTTCTTTCGAGAGAAACTCTTTCTCCAGAAAGGATCCATTCTTGGCAACAAAGACCTTGCCTTCGGATCTGTGGTAGAAGGTGTACCCAATCGTTTCCTTTGGGTATCCTATGAAGACGCATTTTTCCGATTTGGGTTCGAGCTTCTCAGGTTGAAGTTTCTTGACATAAGCATCGCAACCCCAAACTTTTAGAAACGACAGCTTAGGTTTCTTGCCAAACCAAAGTTCATATGGTGTCGTCTCAACGGATTTTGACGAAGCCCTATTTAAAGTGAATGCGGCAGTCTCTAAAGCATAACCCCAAAAAGATAGCGATAAGTCAGTGAGAGACATCATAGATCGCACCATGTCCAACAGGGTACGATTTCGACGTTCGGACACACCGTTACGCTGAGGTGTTCCGGGCGGTGTCAATTGTGAAACAATTCCACAGTTCCTAAGGTGCGTGCCAAATTCATGACTCAAATATTCACCCCCACGATCCGATCGCAAGAACTTTATTTTTCTGTCACGTTGATTCTCAACCTCATTATGAAATTCCTTGAACTTTTCAAAGGTCTCAGACTTGTGCTTCATCAAGTAGATATACCCATAAGGAGTTGGTTGCTCGCTCCATTGTTCCGGAGAACAGAGTCTTGGTCATCTTGCCTAAGAGGCATGGTTCGCACGTGTCAAATGATTCATAATCAAGAGACTCCAGAAGTCCATCAGCATGAAGCTTCTTCATACGTTTGACACCAATATGACCAAGGCGGCAATGCCACAAGTATGTGGGACTATCATTGTCAACTTTACATCTTTTGGCATTCACACTATGAACATGTGTATTATCACGATCGAGATTCATCAAAAATAAACCATTGACCAGCGGGGCATGACCATAAAACATATCTCTCAAATAAATAGAACAACCATTATTCTCGGATTTAAATGAGTAGCCATCTCGCATCAAACGAGATCCAGATACAATGTTCATGCTCAAAGCTGGTACTAAATAACAATTATTAAGGTTTGACACTAATCCCGAGGGTAGATGTAGAGGCAGCGTGCCGACGGCGATCACATCGACCTTGGAACCATTCCCGACGCGCATCATCACCTCGTCCTTCGCCAGTCTCCGCTTATTCCGCAACTCCTTCTTAGAGTTACAAATATGAGCAACTGCACCGGTATCAAATACCCAGGAGCTACTACGAGCGCTGGTTAGGTACACATCAATAACATGTATATCACATATACCTTTGACGTTGCCGGCCTTCTAGTCCGCTGAGTATTTGGGGCAGTTCCGCTTCCAGTGACCCGTTCCCTTGCAATAAAAGCACTCAGTCTCAGGCTTGGGTCCATACTTTGGCTTCTTCCCGGCAACTGGCTTACCGGGCGCGGCAACTCCCTTGCCGTCCTTCTTGAAGTTCTTCTTACCCTTGCCCTTCTTGAACTTAGTGGTTTTATTGACCATCAACACTTGATGCTCTTTCTTGATCTCCACCTCCGCTGATTTCAGCATTGAATACACCTCGGGAATGGACTTCTCCATCCCCTGCATATTGAAGTTCAACACGAAGCTCTTGTAGCTTGGTGCGAGCGATTGGAGGATTCTGTCAATGACCGCTTCGTCTGGGAGATTCATTCCCAACTGAGACAAGCGGTTGTGCAACCCAGAAATCTTGAGGATGTGCTCACTGACAGAACTGTTTTCCTCCATCTTACAGCTGTAGAATGCGTTGGAGACATCATATCTCTCAACTCGGGCATGAGCCTGGAAAACCATTTTCAGCTCTTGGAACATCTCATATGCCCCGTGGTGCTCAAAACGCTTTTGGAGCCCCAATTCTAAGCTGTAGAGCATGCCGCACTGAACCAAGGAGTAATCATCACAATGCGACTGCCAAGCGTTCATAACATCTTGGTTTGCCGGGGCGGGAGCGTCACCTAGCGGTGCTTCTAGGACATAAGTTTTCTTGGCTGCTATGAGGATGATCCTCAGGTTACGGACCAAGTCCGTGTAGTTGCTACCATCGTCTTTCAGCTTGGATTTCTCTAGGAACGCGTTGAAGTTGAGGGTGACATGAGCGTGGGCCATTTGATCTACAAGACATATTGTAAAGAATTTAGACTAAGTTCATGATAATTAAGTTCATCTTAATCAAATTTTAATGAACTCCCACTCAGATTGACATCTCTCTAGTCATCTAAGTGATACATGATCCGAATCGACTAGCCCGTGTCCGATCATCATGTGAGACGGACTAGTTATCAACGGTGAACATCTTCATGTTGATCGTATCTTCTATACGACTCATGTTCGACCTTTCGGTCTTCCGTGTTCCGAGGCCATGTCTGTACATGCTAGGCTCGTCAAGTGAACCCTAAGTGTATTGCGTGTGTAAATCTGGCTTACACCCGTTGTATGCGAACGTTAGAACCTATCACACCCGGTCATCACGTGGTGCTTCGGAACAACGATCCTTAGCAACGGTGCACAGTTAGGGGGAACACAATTCTTGAAATTTTAGTGAGAGATCATCTTATTTACTGCCGTCGTTCTAAGTAAAAAAGATGCATAAACATGATAAACATCACATGCAATCAAATAAAGTGACATGATATGGCCAATATCATCTTGCTCCTTTGATCTCCATCTTCGGGGCACCATGATCATCTTTGTCACCGGCACAACACCATGATCTCCATCATCATGATCTCCATCATCATGTCTTCATGAAGTCGTCACGCCAACTATTACTTCTACTACTATGGCTAACGTTTAGGAATAAAGTAAAGTAATTACATGGCGTTATTCAGTGACACGCAGGTCATACAATAATTAAGACAACTCCTACGGCTCCTGCCGGTTGTCATTATCATCAACATGCAAGAAGTGATTCCCTATTACAAGAACATGATCAATCTCATACATCACATATATCATTCATCACATCTTCTTGGCCATACCACATCACATAGCACATGCTGCAAGAACAAGTTAGACGACCTCTAATTGTTACTGCAAGTTTTACGTGGCTTCTATAGGTTTTCTAGCAAGAACGTTTCTTACCTACGCCAAAACCACAACGTGATTTGTCAATTTCTATTTACCCTTCATAAGGACCCTGTTCATCGAATCCGATCCGACTAAAGTGGGAGAGACAGACACCCGCCAGCCACCTTATGCATCTAGTGCATGTCTGTCGGTGGAACCAGTCTCACGTAAGCGTACGTGTAAGGTCGGTCCGGGCCGCTTCATCCCACAATGCCGCTGAATCAAGATTGGACTAGTAACGGCAAGAAAATTGAGCAAACTCAATGCCCACAACTTGTTTGTGTTCTACTCGTGCAAGATGCTAAGCAAAGACCTAGCTCAGATGCCACTGTTGGGTAACTGATACGTCCAAAACGTATCTATAATTTCTGCTTGCTCCATGCTTCTTTTGTGTGATATTGCTATGATATTGATGCACTTACATACACTTTTGATCATATTTGGACTAACCTATTAACTCAGTGCACCACAGTGCCAGTTCCTGTTTTCTGCTGTTTTTCTATTTCAGGTTTCCCCCATATTAAAAGTGCTCCAAAAATTCCAGGAAAAATATAGGAAAAATCAGCGTACAGGAAGCTTCGCGAAGAACCAAAGATGGGCCAGAGGGGAGCCAGGGGAGGCCCAGGCGGCCACCTGGCGCGGCCCCACCCCTGGCCACGCCAGGGGGGCGCCTGGGGCCCCTGCTCCGCCTCTGGCTGCCCCCCTTCGCATATATATCCCTCTCGTCCCGAAACCCTCGAGGACAGAACCCTTTTTCGCGATCTCGCCTCTGTTCCACCGCCGCAGCGCTTCCAAGATCGGGAGCATCAGGAGAACTCTTCCCGGCACCCTGCCGGAGGGGAGAACCACCACCGGGAGCTTCTCCACCACCATGGACGCTTCCCGGATGAGTCGTGAGTAGTCCACCTTGGACCATGGGTCCATGATCAGTAGCTATGTGATGTTCTCCTCCCCTCTTTGCTCTTCATGGTTTAGACCTCGTGAGCTGCCCTACATGATCGAGGCACATATGTAATCTTTCTGCTGTTGCTTTGCTGAGTTTGCTGGGATCTGATGGATTATGAGACTATGTTCAGATTGCGTTTGAGTAATATATTTGATTCACCTCTTTTATATCTTTGTTCTTGAGTAATTCTTGCATGTTCTCCGTTGCTGTTTATTGCTTTGGCCAAGTAGTAGGTAGTAACTCCAAGAGGGAGCGTTATGCTTGATTGTGGGTTCATGCCCCCTGATGATTAGCTTGAGTGACAGAAACATGAGCCTAGGGGATGTGATGTTGCCACAAGGGAGAAAACAACGGTGCTTGTACTTGCGGGTGCAAGGATTGTTTACTTTACGCAAAGTTCTTTTAATGCAGTTGTCTGTTGCTTTGAGTTTACACTTTGGGTGGGATTCGCAACTTAATACCAGCGAGATGTTCTGGATAGATATCTCAAGGTGGATGATTAGTAGTAGATGCAGATGGATTTCGGTCTACTTGCCTTGGCGTACCGCCCATGCTTTTGAGCCTCTACCTTTCTTTGCAGCATAGTTAGCATTGGTTTGCGCACATAATCCTGTCAATTGCCCAGCTGTAATTTGTTTTCCTCGCTTTGCTGTTTTATCGTCTTTTGGGAGAGAGACATCACTAGTGAACATCATGGGACCCCGGTCCATATTACCACCGCTGATCACACCTTCTATTTACTTCCTGTTTTTATTTCCTAGTTGCAGTCATAGCTATCATTATTATCTCTTGTGTTTGATCCTTTGTAAACAACAAGGCCGAAGGGATTGACAACCTCTCTGTACTCGTTGGGAGCAAAGTTATCTGTATCTGTGTGCAGGTCCCGTCAACCGCTAAGTTTCTGGCGTCGTTGACACCTACTTGTCGGCCCTCGGAGTCTCACGGGATTCGATCCTTGGTATCTTTGCCAAGGGAAATTTGCCGCTATGCTACATCTCAACCTTCCACGTGGGATAACCAACGAGGGGCGAGAAGCCATCAAGCAAGTTTCTGGCGCCGTTGCCGGGGACTCCACTCTTCAAGATAGGGGAGTTGCACGCTATCTTTTATCTTTGCTTTTTAGTCTTGTTAGTTTACCTTTCAGTTTTTGCTTTAGTGTCCCTTACCAAAAATCACAAAAATAGTTATCTTGCTTGCTGCTGCTATGGGTTCCACCGAGAACACCAAGTTGTGTGACTTCACTAGTCATAACAACAATGACTTTATCTGCATGCCTATTGCTACACCTGCCACTTCAGCACCTTCTTATGAGATTAAACCTGCTTTGCTGAACCTAGTTATGAAAGATCAATTCTCCGGTGCTGGAGATGATGCTGCTTTGCACTTAAATAATTTTGTTGAGCTCTGTGATATGCAAAAGTACAAAGAAGATAGTTGGGATCCTATGATTAAAATTAAGTTGAATAACTTCTCTTGCTATGCTTTATGTGATGTTGGAGCTAGTACCTCCGTTATGCCCAAAAGAATGTATGATATGTTTGAATTGAAACCTTTTGATCCTTGTTCTTTTGGTGTTCGTCTTGTTGATTCTTCCGTAAAGAAACCTTTGGGGAAGATCGACGATGTTCTTATCATTGTCAATGACAATTATGTTCCCGATGATTTTACTATTATGGATATTGAATGTGAACCTTCATGTCCAATTATTTTGGGACATCCTTTTCTTCGCACCGTTGGTGCTATCATTGACATGAAAGAGGGGAATATAAAATTCCAATTCCCTCTCAAGAAAGGGATGGAACACTTCCCTAGAAAGAAGATTAAGTTGCCTTTTGAGTCCGTTACACAGGCTAGCTATTCTCTTACTCTTGATAAAACTTGATCTTCTCTTTTTGCATCATGCCTAGCTTAAAGGCATAAAAAAAAGCACTTTTGGGAGGCAGCCCACAACGAATTAGGTTGTATTTTGCTTTTGTTGTGTCTTGATGTTTGTTACTACAGTAGCATCATCATTGTATCTTTTCTTTTCAGCTTTGTGCCAAGTTTAGCCTCCGATTGCAAGAAAGTTCAAAAGTTGTGACGTGCTGTCCAGAAAACAGATTCTGTCCTTGGACAGAAAAATTCGAATAAAATCACCAGATCATCTTTTTGATCTGAATTTTTTTACAGCGTGCTCTATACAATTGTCTTTCGAGCGTCTGTTCTGAGTTTTTTGATTTGAGTTGCAGAAGTGCCCCGAAAAAATTATTTACTACCTGCTGGTCTGTTTTTCACAGATTCTGTCCTGTTTTGCCTTTTCTTCGTTTTGCAAACCTTGAGCTTGCAAAAACCTTTTGGCAATCTTGAGAAACAGTAGCTCTTCAAGATTATCTTTATTTCCAGTAGGGAAAAATTATTTTATTGTGGGTACTAACCTCGCTAATCAGATTATGATGAGTTATGTATGAAGGGAGTTTTCAAGTGTGCGAGGGAAGATGATAAAAGAAGATTCAGGAGGGTCAAACGCTCAAGCTTGGGGATGCCCCCGTGCACCCCCAAGAAATATTCAAGAAGACTCAAGCGTCTAAGCTTGGGGATGCCCCCATGCATCCCCTTCTCCATCAACAATTATCAGTTCGTCTTTCGTTCCACTATATATCACTTCATGCGTTATGTGCTATGCTTGGAGCGTCTTGCTCTTAGTTTCCTTTTTTTAGTTTTCTTTAGCTTTGCTTGCTGTTCATAACAAGTTAGAACCCAGCTTTCTTTGTGTGGGAGAGAAACACGCTCCACTTCAACCTAGAACACAACATAGGATTTTCATGCTTATCTTTGATGTGTGTGTTCTTTGTCTTTCCATAGCTTCTGTCATGTTTAGCTCTTAGTTTTCATGCTTTTCTTTTTAAAGAGCTTTTGTTTAGTTGGTTGCTGAACTCTCTTGAGTTTTCATGTTTATCTTGTTAAGAGAGATTGCCTGTTGCACTGAGTTGTGTGTCTTAACTTAAAGTAGGTAATTGAGGTTGCTATTTAATTTTAGTAGTAACTTGCAATAGTTTTGAGGTATTGCCATGAGTAATGTCTGAACTTTTGGTGTCAAGTGCTTTAGCCTATTAGTGATAGATGTCGTATTTTGGGCAATCCGTGTTTATTTTCGAAAACCTACAAAATAGTTGAGAACTTTAGCTACTAGATGGATCACTAATCTTTGGAGGGATCGAATATTAGAGTACACTCACGTACCATGAGTCGAGGATGCGCAAGGATAACCAAACCCCCATACACTCCTCCTCGGGGTACTTGTCTCTTTGTGAACCTCCTAATTAGATTGAGAGTTACCGATAATAAGTGCATGAGTTCTTCGGACTAATGTGAGTATTCGAAAGTTGACACTTCCACCTAGCCATATTTTTCTAGCCTCTTCGGTACCGTGCATTGCCCTTTCTCACCTCGAGAGTTGGCGCATACTTCGCCGGTGCATCCAAATCCTTGGCACGATACGCTCTGTCATCATAAGCCTCATTATATCCTTCCTCAAAACAGCCACCATACCTACCTATCAAGGCATTTCCATAGCCTTTCCGAGATACATTGCCATGCAACATCCATCTTCTCATGACTTGATCTTCATGTCATACATGCTTGATCGATGAGCCGCATGCTAGTTGGGCCTTGCCCTAATCATTGCTACATGACGCGCTAGTATCATTGCATATCCTGCTACACTGGCAGAGGCATACATTTGCATACATCATGATAGTTTCATCTTCTTTATGTTGAGTACTTTTGTAAAGTGTGAAAGATCTTCTATACTTCTTGTAATATATAGAGTGTTACCCCTAAAGTGAGGAAAAGATCCCAAAGAGGACAAAATCAAAAGATCCCAAAGAGGACAAATGAGAGTTAAATAGAAAGAGCCATTGAGGCCACAAAAAAAATAGAAAAAAGAGAAAAAGAAATAAAAAGAGAGAAGGGGGCACACTACTATTCCTTTTGAGAGATCCACACTCGTACTCTATCTTATACCTTGTACTCCATAGAGATTATCATTCATGCATATAGCTATGTGGGGACCTTCACACTATAGAACTTGGCTTGTATATTCCAATGATGAGCCTCCTCAAAAGAGCTCTAGGTCTTCTTGAGCGAGCAAGTTGGATGCACCCCCACTAGTTCCATTGGAGAGCTTACCTTAGCTCATATGTGCATCCGTTGCATGGCAATCCCTACTCCTCACATCATATCTATCATTTGGCTTTCTCTCGCCTATGATTATCCTCATTGATGTGAGCCTTTCACACCTTTTTTGTCTTCCCCCTTCATCATTTTTCTCTCTTTGCCATCCTAAGTGTCAACTTTCTTGCTTACGCTCATCCATTGCATGAGTGCTCAAAATATCGAAAGGGAGTGGATCATTTTGACTTGTACCTGGCTACTGGTCTGGGGATGAGTCAAGATAAGATTCCAAAGAAGACCAAGTGTGAAACTTTAGTAGATTAAGTTCTCAACAATACAAAAACTATGTTTTACTCTCTCGTATATCCCTATCCCCTTTCTTGCACGCAAACACCATTTGGAGACATTCGAGTCACGGACAGCGAGAGCTCTTGCACCTTTATGTTCTTATGTTGCTTGTTACAATGCTAATATAGACTCTTGCTTGTTATGACTTGAATTGAATTACATGCCTTGATTGCTTTACTTAAAAGTTCTTATATGGTTGATAGCATGTCACCACAGAAATTATGCTTGTTATCATTTACCTACTCGAGGACGAGCAGGAATTAAGCTTGGGGATGTTGATACGTCCAAAACGTATCTATAATTTCTGCTTGCTCCATGCTTCTTTTGCGTGATATTGCTATGATATTGATGCACTTCCATACACTTTTGATCATATTTGGACTAACCTATTAACTCAGTGCACCACAGTGACAGTTCCTGTTTTCTGCTGTTTTTCTATTTCAGGTTTCCCCCATATTAAAAGTGCTCCAAAAATTCCAGGAAAAATCAGCGTACAGGAAGCTTCGCGAAGAACCAAAGATGGGCCAGAGGGGAGCCAGGGGAGGCCCAGGCGGCCACCTGGCGGCCACCTGGCGCGGCCCCACCCCTGGCCGCGCCAGGGGGGCGCCTGGGGCCCCTGCTCCGCCTCTGGCTGCCCCCCTTCGCATATATATCCCTCTCGTCCCAAAACCCTCGAGGACAGAACCCTTTTTCGCGATCTCGCCTCTGTTCCGCCGCCGCAGCGCTTCCAAAATTGGGAGCATCAGGAGAACTCTTCCCGGCACCCTGCCGAATGGGAGAACCACCACCGGGAGCTTCTCCACCACCATGGACGCTTCCCGGATGAGTCGTGAGTAGTCCACCTTGGACCATGGGTCCATGATCAGTAGCTATGTGATGTTCTCCTCCCCTCTTTGCTCTTCATGGTTTAGACCTCGTGAGCAGCCTTACATGATCGAGGCACATATGTAATCTTTCTGCTGTTGCTTTGCTGAGTTTGCTGGGATCTGATGGATTATGAGACTATGTTCAGATTGCGTTTGAGTAATATATTTGATTCACCTCTTTTATATCTTTGTTCTTGAGTAATTCTTGCATGTTCTCCGTTGCTGTTTATTGCTTTGGCCAAGTAGTAGGTAGTAACTCCAAGAGGGAGCGTTATGCTTGATTGTGGGTTCATGCCCCCTGATGATTAGCTTGAGTGACAGAAACATGAGTCTAGGGGATGTGCTGTTGCCACAAGGGAGAAAACAACGGTGCTTGTACTTGCGGGTGCAAGGATTGTTTACTTTACGCAAAGTTCTTTTAATGAAGTTGTCTGTTGCTTTGAGTTTACACTTTGGGTGGGATTCGCAACTTAATACCAGCGAGATGTTTTGGATAGATATCTCAAGGTGGATGATTAGTAGTAGATGCAGATGGATTTCGGTCTACTTGCCTTGGCGTACCGCCCATGCTTTTGATCCTCTACCTTTCTTTGCAGCATAGTTAGCATTGGTTTACGCACATAATCCTGTCAATTGCCCAGCTGTAATTTGTTTACCTCGCTTTGCTGTTTTATCGTCTTTTGGGAGAGAGACATCACTAGTGAACATCATGGGACCCCGGTCCATATTACCACCGCTGATCACACCTTCTATTTACTTCCTGTTTTTATTTCCTAGTTGCAGTCATAGCTATCATTATTATCTCTTGTGTTTGATCCTTTGTAAACAACAAGGCCGGAGGGATTGACAACCTCTCTGTACTCGTTGGGAGCAAAGTTATCTGTATCTGTGTGCAGGTCTCGTCAACCGCTAAGTTTCTGGCGCCGTTGACACCTACTTGTCGACCCTCGGAGTATCACGGGATTCGATCCTTGGTATCTTTGCCAAGGGAAATTTGCCGCTACGGTACATCTCAACCTTCCACTTGGGGTAACCAACGAGGGGCGAGAAGCCATCAGTAACGTAGCAGAATTCAAAAAAATTCCTACGCTTCACCAAGATCAATCTAAGAAGTCATCTAGCAATGAGCATAATGGAGTGCATCTACATACCATTTGTAGATCGCGTGCGGAAGCGTTCGAAGGAACGTGGATGAAGTAGTCGTACTCTTCGCGTTCCTCGTCACCGATGATCCCAGCGCCGAACGGACGGCACCTCCGCATTCAACACACGTACGATACAGCGAAGTCTCCTCCTTCTTGATCCAGCAAGGGCGGAGGAGAGGTTGTCGGAGATCCAGCAGCACGACGGCGTGGTGGTGGATGCAACAGGAAATCCTGCAGGGCTTCGCCGGCGCCCTGCGTAAGGAGTAGGAAGTGTGACGGGAGGGGGAGAGGCGCCAGAGGCTTGGGGTGCGGCTGCCCTCTCCCCTCCCACTATATATAGGGGCCAGGGGGGTGCCGGCCCTGGGAGATCAGATCTCCAGGGGGGGCGGCAGCCAGGGGGGGTTAGACTTGGCCCCCAAGGCATAGGGGGCGCCCCCTCCCCCTAGGGTTTCAACCCTAGGCGCATGAAGGGGGGGGCCATGTGGTGCGCCAGCCCACCAGGGGCTGGTCCCTTCCCCTTTGAGGCCTAGGGGACCCACCGGGATGGGTGGCCCCACCCGGTGGACCCCCGGGGCCCCTCCGGTGGTCCCGGGACACTCCCGGTGACCCCCGGAGTTCACCCGATGGCCGAAACTTGACTTCCTATATATCATTCTTTACCTTCGGACCATTCCGGAACTCGTCGTGACGTCCGGGATCTCATCCGAGACTCCGAACAACATTCGGGTTTCCATGTGCATGCATCTCTACAACCCTAGCGGCACCGAACCGTAAGTGTGTAGACCCTACGGGTTCGGGAGACACGCAGACATGACCGAGACGACTCTCCGTTCAATAACCAACAGCGGGATCTGGATACCCATGTTGGTTCCCAAGAGTTCCTCGATGATCTCATCGGATGAACCACTATGTCAAGGATTCACTCAATCTCGTATGTTATTCCCTTTGTCTATCGGTACGGTACTTGCCCGAGGTTCGATCGTCGGTATGCCCAATACCTTGTTCAATTTCGTCATGGCAAGTCTCTTTACTCGTTCCGTAATCCATCATCCCGTGACTAACTCCTTAGTCACTTTGAGCTCATTATGATGATGTCTTATCGAGTGGGCCCAGAGGTACCTCTCCGTCATACGGAGTGACAATATCCCAGTCTCGGTTCGTACCAACTCAACAGACACTTTCGGAGATACCCGTTGCGTACCTTTATAGCCACCCAGTTACGTTATGACGTTTGGCACACCCAAAGTATTACTACGGCATCCGGGAGTTGCACAACCTCATGGTCTAAGGAATAAATACTTGACACCGGAAAAGCTCAGGCATTATGAACTATACGATCTCGTGCTAGGCTCAGGATTGGGTCTTGTCCATCACATCATTCTCCTAATGATGTGATCCCGTTATCACGGACATCCTATGTCCATGGTCAGGAAACCGTGACCATCTGTTGATCAACGAGCTAGTAACTAGAGGCTTACTGTTGGAAATATGCCCTAGAGGCAATAATAAAAGTATTATTATTATATTTCCTTGTTCATGATAATTGTCTGTTATTCATGCTTGAATTGTATTGTGCGGAAACAGCGATACATGTGTGAATATATAGACCACAATGAGTCCCTGGTAAGCCTCTAGTTTCCAGCTCGTTGATCAACAGATGGTCACGGTTTCCTGACCATGCACCTAGGGTTGAAACCCTAGGGGGAGGGGGCGCCCCTATGCCTTGGGGGCAAGTTTCCCCCCCTAGGCCGCCGCCCCCCTGGGGATCAGATCTCCCAGGGCCGGCGCCCCCCCTGGCCCCTATATATAGTGGGGGGAGAGGGCAGCCGCACCCCAAGCCTCTGGCGCCTCTCCCCCTCCCCGTCACACCTCCTACTCCTCCGCAGGGCGCCGGCGAAGCCCTGCAGGATTTCCTGCTGCATCCACCACCACGCCGTCATGCTGCTGGATCTCCGACGACCTCTCCTCCCCCCTTGCTGGATCAAGAAGGAGGTGACGTTGATGTACCGTACGTGTGTTGAACGCGAAGCTGCCGTCCATTCGTCGCTAGGATCATCGGTGACGAAGAACGCGAAGAGTACGACTACTTCATCCACGTTCCTTCGAACGCTTCCGCACACGATCTACAAAAGGGTATGTAGATGCACTCTAATATGCTCTTTGCTAGATGACTCCTTAGATTGATCTTGGTGAAAGCGTAGAAATTTTTTTAATTCTGCTACGTTCCCCAACAGTGGCATCTGAGCTAGGTCTTTTGTGTAGCACCTTGCTCGTGTAGAACACAAAGCAGTTGTGGGCGTTGAGTTTGCTCAATTTTCTTGCCGTTACTAGTCTAATCTTGATTCGGTGGTATTGTGGGATGAAGCGGCCCGGACCGACCTTACACGTACGCTTACGTGAGACTGGTTCCACCGACAGACATGCACTAGTTGCATAAGGTGGCTGCCGGGTGTCTGTCTCTCCCACTTTAGTCGGATCGGATTCGACGAACAGGGTCCTTATGAAGGGCAAATAGAAATTGACAAATCACGTTGTGGTTTTGGCGTAGGTAAGAAACGTTCTTGCTAGAAAACCTATAGAAGCCACGTAAAACTTGCAACAACAATTAGAGGTCGTCTAACTTGTTCTTGCAGCATGTGCTATGTGATATGGTATGGCCAAGAAGATGTGATGAATGATATATGTGATGTATGAAATTGATCATGTTCTTGTAATAGGGAATCACGACTTGCATGCCGATGAATTTGACAACTGGCAGGAGCCATAGGAGTTGTCTTAATTATTGTATGACCTGCGTGTCACTGAATAACGCCATGTAATTACTTTACTTTATTGCTAAACGTTAGCCATAGTAGTAGAAGTAATAGTTGGCGTGACGACTTCATGAAGACACGATGATGGAGATCATGGTGTCAAGCCGGTGACAAAGATGATCATGGTGCCCCGGAGATGGAGATCGAAGGAGCAAGATGATATTGGCCATATCATGTCACTTTAATTGATTGCATGTGATGTTTATCATGTTTTTGCATCTTGTTTACTTAGAACGACGGTAGTAAATAAGATGATCTCTCACAAAAATTTCAAGAATTGTGTTCCCCCTAACTGTGCACCGTTGCTAAGATTCGTTGTTCCGAAGCACCACGTGATGATCGGGTGTGATAGGTTCTAACGTTCGCATACAACGGGTGTAAGCCAGATTTACACAAGCAATACACTTAGGGTTCACTTGACGAGCCTAGCATGTACAGACATGGCCTCGGAACATGGAAGACCGAAAGGTCGAACATGAGTCGTATAGAAGATACGATCAACATGAAGATGTTCACCGTTGATGACTAGTCCGTCTCACGTGATGATCGGATACGGGCTAGTCGATTCGGATCATGTATCACTTAGATGACTAGAGAGATGTCAATCTGAGTTGGAGTTCATTAAAATTTGATTAAGATGAACTTAATTATCATGAACTTAGTCTAAATTCTTTACAAAAGGATCAAATGGCCCACGCTCATGTCACCCTCAACTTCAACGCATTCCTAGAGAAATCCAAGCTGAAAGACGATGATAGCAACTATACAGACTCGGTCCGTAACCCGAGGATCATCCTCATAGCTGCCAAGAAAACTTATGTCCTAGAAGCACCGCTAGGTGACGCTCCCGCCCCGGCAAACCAAGATGTTATGAACGCTTGGCAGTCGCGTTGTGATGATTACTCCCTGGTTCAGTGCGGCATGCTTTACAGCTTAGAATCGGGGCTCCAAAAGCGTTTTGAGCACCACGGGGCATATGAGATGTTCCAAGAGCTGAAAATGGTTTTCCAAGCTCATGCCCGAGTCGAGAGATATGACGTCTCCGACGCATTCTACAGCTGTAAGATGGAGGAAAACAGTTCTGTCAGTGAGCACATCCTCAAGATTTCTGGGTTGCACAACCGCTTGTCTCAGTTGGGAATGAATCTCCCAGACGAAGCGGTCGTTGACAGAATCCTCCAGTTGCTCCCACCAAGCTACAAGAGCTTCGTGTTGAACTTCAATATGCAGGGGATGGAGAAGTCCATTCCCGAGGTGTATTCAATGCTGAAATCAGCGGAGGTGGATATCAAGAAAGAACATCAAGTGTTGATGGTCAATAAAACCACTAAGTTCAAGAAGGGCAAAGGTAAGAAGAACTTCAAGAAGGACGGCAAGGGAGTTGCCGTGCCCGGTAAGCCTGTTGCCGGGAAGAAGCCAAAGTATGGACCCAAGCCTGAGACAGAGTGCTTTTATTGCAAGGGAACGGGCCACTGGAAGCGGAACTGCCCCAAATACTTAGCGGACAAGAAGGCCGGCAACGTCAAAGGTATATGTGATATACATGTTATTGATGTGTACCTTACCAGCGCTCGTAGTAGCTCCTGGGTATTCGATATCGGTGCAGTTGCTCATATTTGTAACTCTAAGCAGGAGTTGCGGAATAAGCGGAGACTGGCGAAGGACGAGGTGACGATGCGCGTCGGGAATGGTTCCAAGGTCGATGTGATCGCCGTCGGCATGCTGCCTCTACATCTACCCTCGGGATTAGTTTTAAACTTAATAATTGTTATTTAGTACCAGCTTTGAGCATGAACATTGTATCTGGATCTCGTCTTATGCGAGATGGCTACTCATTGAAATCCGAGAATAATGGTTGTTCTATTTATTTGAGAGATATGTTTTATGGTCATGCCCCGCTGGTCAATGGTTTATTTTTGATGAATCTCGATCGTGATGTTACACATATTCATAGTGTGAATGCTAAAAGATGTAAAGTTGACAATGATAGTCCCACATATTTGTGGCATTGCCGCCTTGATCATATTGGTGTCAAACGTATGAAGAAGCTTCATGCTGATGGACTTCTGGAGTCTCTTGATTATGAATCATTTGACACGTGTGAACCATGCCTCTTGGGCAAGATGACCAAGACTCCGTTTTCCGGAACAATGGAGCGAGCAACCAACTTATTGGAAATCATACATACCGATGTGTGCGGTCCAATGAGCGTTGAGGCTCGCGGAGGCTATCGTTATGTTCTCACCCTCACAGATGACTTGAGTAGATATGGGTATATCTACTTGATGAATCACAAGTCTGAGACCTTTGAAAAGTTCAAGGAATTTCAGAATGAAGTTGAGAATCAACGAGACAAGAAAATAA
Organism: Secale cereale; assembly: GCA_902687465.1. Lineage (NCBI taxonomy): Eukaryota > Viridiplantae > Streptophyta > Magnoliopsida > Poales > Poaceae > Secale > Secale cereale. The sequence goes on from LR738714.1 coordinate 665,830,131, forward strand.
AGTTCTTACGATCGGATCGTGGGGTGAATATTTGAGTCATGAATTTGGCACGCACCTTAGGAACTGTGGAATTGTTTCGCAATTGACACCGCCCGGAACACCTCAGCGTAACGGTGTGTCCGAACGTCGAAATCGTACCCTATTAGACATGGTGCGATCTATGATGTCCCTCACCGATTTACCGCTATCTTTTTGGGGTTATGCTTTAGAGACTGCCGCATTCACTTTAAATAGGGCTCCGTCGAAATCCGTTGAGACGACACCGTATGAACTTTGGTTTGGTAAGAAACCTAAGTTGTCGTTTCTGAAAGTTTGGGGTTGCGATGATTATGTCAAGAAACTTCAACCTGAAAAGCTCGAACCCAAATCGGAAAAATGCGTCTTCATAGGATACCCAAAGGAAACGATTGGGCACACCTTGAACCACAGATCCGAAGGCAAAGTCTTTGTTGCCAAGAATGGATCCTTTCTGGAGAAAGAGTTTCTCTGAAAGAAGTGAGTGGGAGGAAGGTAGAACTTGATGAGGTGACATTCACCCCTCCTGAACCGGAAAGTAGCGCAGCGCAGGAAATTGTTCCTGAGGTGCCTGCACCGACAAGGGAAGAAGTTAATGATGATGATCATGAAGAAACTGATCAAGTTACTACTGAACTTCGAAGGTCCACAAGGGCACGTTCCGCGCCAGAGTGGTACGGCAACCCTGTCATGGAAATCATGTTGTTAGACAACGGTGAACCTTCGAACTATGAAGAAGCGATGGCGGGCCCGGATTCCAATAAATGGCTTGGAGCCATGAAATCCGAGATAGAATCCATGTATGAAAACAAAGTATGGACTTTGGTGGACTTGCCTGATGATAGGCACGCCATAGAAAATAAATGGATATTTAAGAAGAAGACAGACGCGGATGGTAATGTGACCATCTATAAGGCTCGGCTTGTCGCTAAGGGTTATCGACAAGTTCAAGGGATTGACTACGTCGAGACTTTCTCTCCCGTAGCGATGCTGAAGTCAGTTAGAATCATGTTAGCTATTGCCGCATTCTATGATTATGAGATATGGAAAATGGACGTCAAAACGGCATTCCTTAATGGCTTCCTCAAGGAAGAGTTGTATATGATGCAGCCAGAAGGTTTTGTCGATCCAGAGAATGCTAACAAGGTATGCAAGCTCCAGCGCTCGATCTACGGGCTGGTGCAAGCATCTCGGAGTTGGAATATTCGCTTTAATGATGTGATCAAAGCGTTTGGCTTTATACAGACTTATGGAGAAGCCTGTATCAACAAGAAAGTGAGTGGGAGCTCTGTAGCATTTCTCATATTATATGTGGATGACATATTGCTGATGGGAAATGATATAGAATTCTTGGAAAGTGTAAAGGCCTACTTGAATAAGAGTTTTTCAATGAAGGACCTTGGAGAAGCAGCTTACATATTAGGCATCAAAATCTATAGAGATAGATCAAGCCGCCTCATTGGTCTTTCACAAAGTACATACCTTGACAAGATATTGAAGAAGTTCAATATGGATCAGTCCAAGAAGGGGTTCTTGCCTGTTTTGCAAGGTATGAGATTGAGCAAGGCTCAGTCGCTGACCACGGCAGAAGATAGAGAAAAGATGAGTGTCATTCCCTATGCCTCGGCCATAGGTTCTATCATGTATGCCATGCTATGTACCATACCTGATGTGAACCTTGCCATAAGTTTGGTAGGGAGGTACCAAAGTGATCCCGGTATGGAACACTGGACAGCGGTCAAGAACATCCTAAAGTACCTGAAGAGGACTAAGGATATGTTTCTCGTTTAAGGAGGTGACGAAGAGCTCGTCGTAAAGGGTTACGTCGATGCTAGCTTCGACACGGATCTGGATGACTCGAAGTCACAAACCGGATACGTGTATATTTTGAATGGTGGAGCAGTCAGCTGGTGCAGTTGCAAGCAGAGCGTCGTGGCGCATTCTACATGTGAAGCGGAGTACATAGCTGCTTGCGAAGCAGCACAAGAAGGAGTCTGGATGATGGAGTTCATCACCGACCTAGGAGCCATTCCAAGCGCGTCAAGCCCGATGACTCTCTTCTGTGACAACACTGGTGCTATTGCCATTACCAAGGAGCCCAGGTTTCACAAGAAGACCAAACACATCAAGCGTCGTTTCAACTCCATCCGGAATTATGTTCAAGATGGAGACATAGATATTTGTAAAGTGCATACAGATCTGAATGTCGCAGACCCGTTGACTAAACCTCTTCCACGGGCAAAACATGATCAACACCATAACTCTATGGGTGTTCGATTCATCACAATGTAACTAGATTATTGACTCTAGTGCAAGTGGGAGACTGTTGGAAATATGCCCTAGAGGCAATAATAAAAGTATTATTATTATATTTCCTTGTTCATGATAATTGTCTGTTATTCATGCTTGAATTGTATTGTACGTAAACAGCGATACATGTGTGAATATATAGACCACAATGAGTCCCTGGTAAGCCTCTAGTTTCCAGCTCGTTGATCAACAAATGGTCACGATTTCCTGACCATGGACATAGGATGTTAGTGATAACGGGATCACATCATTAGGAGAACGATGTGATGGACAAGATCCAATCCTGAGCATAGCACGAGATCGTATAGTTCGTAATGCATAAGCTTTTCGGTGTCAAGTATTTATTCCTTAGACCATGAGGTTGTGCAACTCCCGGATGCCGTAGGAATACTTTGGGTGTGCCAAACGTCACAACGTAACTGTGTGGCTATAAAGGTACGCATCGGGTATCTCCGAAAGTGTGTGTTGAGTTGGTACGAACCGAGACTGGGATATTGTCACTCCGTGTGACGGAAAGGTACCTCTGGGCCCACTCGGTAAGACATCATCGTAATGAGCTCAAAGTGACTAAGGAGTTGGTCACGGGATGATGGATTACGGAACGATTAAAGAGACTTGCCATGACAAGATTGAACAAGGTATCGGGGATACCGACGATCGAATCTCGGGCAAGTACCGTACCGATAGACAAAGGGAATAACATACGGGATTGAGTGAATCCTTGACACAGTGGTTCATCCGATGAAGATCATCGAGGAACACGTGGGAACCAACATGGGTATCCAGATCCCGCTGTTGGTTATTGACCGGAGAGTCGTCTCGGTCATGTCTACGTGTCTCCCGAACCCGTAGGGTCTACACACTTAAGGTTCGGTGACGCTAGGGTTGTAGAGATACATGCACATGGAAACCCGAATGTTGTTCGGAGTCCCGGATGTGATCCCGGACGTCACGAGGAGTTCCGGAATGGTCTGGAGGTAAAGAATGATATATAGGAAGTCCAGTTTCGGCCATCGGGTGAACTCCGGGGGTCACCGGGAGTGTCCCGGGACCGTCCACCGGGTGGGGCCACCCATCCCGGTGGGGCCCCTAGGCCGCAAGGGGAAGGGAGCCAGCCCCTGGTGGGTTGGCGCACCCATATGGGCCCCCCTCCATGTGCCTAGGGTTGAAACCCTAGGGGGAGGGGGCGCCCCCTATGCCTTGGGGGGGGGGGCAAGTTTCTCCCCTAGGCCTCCGCCCCCCTGGAGATCAGATCTCCCAGGGCCGGCGCCCCCCCTGGCCCCTATATATAGTGGGGGGGAGAGGGCAGCCGCACCCCAAGCCTCTGGCACCTCTCCCCCTTCCCGTCACACCTCCTACTCCTCCGCAGGGCGCCGGCGAAGCCCTGCAGGATTTCCTGCTGCATCCACCACCACGCCGTCGTGCTGCTGGATCTCCGACGACCTCTCCTCCCCCCTTGCTGTATCAAGAAGGAGGTGGCGTTGCTGTACCGTACGTGTGTTGAACGCGGAGGTGCCGTCCGTTCGGCGCTAGGATCATCGGTGACGAAGAACGCGAAGAGTACGACTACTTCATCCACGTTCCTTCGAACGCTTCCGCACGCGATCTACAAAAGGGTATGTAGATGCACTCTAATATGCTCATTGCTAGATGACTCCTTAGATTGATCTTGGTGAAAGCGTAGAAATTTTTTGAATTCTGCTACGTTCCCCAACACTTACCAGGGACACATTGTGGTCTATATATTCACACATGTATCGCTGTTTCCGTACAATACAATTCAAGCATGAATAACAGACAATTATCATGAACAAGGAAATATAATAATAATACTTTTATTATTGCCTCTAGGGCATATTTCCAACAGAAAAAGTTGAGCTCGGATGAAAAGTTTGAGATCACAGAAATCGCGCGCACCGGCCAACCGATTGAACCCATCCGGGCAAAGAACACATTTGTTAATCAGTGCGGGGTTCTGGTTAGGGACAAGATCCCGATCAGCATCCAACAATGGTTCAAGCCGGCTGCAGAAGACCCTCAGGTGTCTTATGTCACTCATATGTAGAAAGAAGATCTTTGGACTGAGCTGATGTCAAATTTCACCCAACCGCCAGAGGATGATCCGGCGAAGCCAGTTAAAGAGAAATTAATCAAGTCTTTTGCTCTTACGAAGATGGAAGACCTATTCAGGGGGTGGAAGAAACACCTGAATAAGTTTGTCCACAAAAAAGAGACTCCGGAATTCAAGGGCATATATGAGAAGATCAGAGATGACTGGCCCGCATTTGTGGCCCATAAGACATCGGAAAAGAGTAAGAAGATGTCGGCGACAAACCAGAAAAATGCTGCGAAGAAGATGCATCACCATCGCACGGGGTCAGGTGGCTACCTCAGAGCCAGGCCTAAGTGGGTCAAGGTTGAGAATGATCTGCTTCAGAAAGGGATCGAACCAGAGACAATGAACTGGCCAGACCGTTGCCGGACTTGGTTCTTCGGGGCTGGCGGAACCTTGGACCCTGTATCAGGGTGGTGCATTTGGACGGACAAGCAATTGGAAATACCACTCAGGAAGATGCGGCACTATATCAAAGCAGCGCACCAAGGGACGTTCGTTCCCGACAGAGAGAACGACGAGCTCACAATGGCCCTCGGGAATCCTGAGCACCCTAGACGGACACGAGGCACGCCAGGCTTCGTTCCGTGGAGTGCTGGGTTTCCTAACGCAGGCGGTTACAAATGCCACGAGAGGAGGAAGAAAATGCAGCAGACCGAACTGCAGGCGCTGCACGCTAGGATACAAGCGATAGAGGAACGAGAAGCAAATCGCAGCAAAAGAACTGCCGAAGCTTCCCCCGAAGCTACCCCGCCATCTCAGCAGAGAAGCAGCGTGGCTTCCACCGAGCTGCTTCAGCCGGAGCATGTCTTGATGGCTCCTGCCAACTATCCCGTGGATGCTATCACGGAGTCTCAAAATTGCCACCTTATGACGCAATGGATTAATATGAAGGTCAAGGTGGCTGCTGGCTCTGTTTATCCTACTGGACCCGACGCAACTTTTCACTGCCGGCCGATTCCAGTAGGATATGTTAGGGTGATGGTGGATGAAATAACGGAGGGATTTGAGGACCTCCAGCTTGACCACCCTACCGGTGAAGGGGAGACTCGGCTGGGTTCTTCTCTGAAGACTCCATGCCTATGGCGGAAGGACCTCATCAACATTCTGAACTGGACGCCTCCGCCTCCTCCTCCTCCTCTGGCGAGTCAGGGCACTCCGCCTCCTCCACCGCCTCCTCCTCCAGCGAGTGACGATCAGGGCACTCCGGCTCCTTCTCCGGCGCGTGGCGGCACTCTGCCTCCTTCTCCGCCTGCGCCGGCGCACGCGAGCACCCAGCCTCTTCCTTCTCCGCCTCGTCAGCTGCAAGGGCGGAAGAGACCCACCGCCGCTACGGCTGCTCCGGCGCATCGTAGTCCTTCTCCTCCGCAGCCGCTTCGTCTGGTCTGCCGGCGTCTAGCAGTACAGCCAGAGGCGGGAGGCAATACAGATTCGGTGCTTCTCTCACGCATGTAGAGAAGTTACCATACGAGAGGTCCGACGAGGAAAACGCGAAGATCGCTGAAGGCGAAGTGAAGGACTGGCTTGAAGGGTTGAAAGCACAGAGACATCCACCTCCGGAGGAGAAGATAGATCCGGTGAAAGCAAAGTGCACTTTGGCTGCCCTGAAGAAACCATCGAAGTGTCCGCCGAAAGACAACTATGACCACATTATTGAAAAGTCATTTCACGAAGCGAAGCGGTCGGGAAGTACTAGAAGTGATCAAAGGTTAGCAGAAGGACGAGCTGGGAAACAAATTGCCCAGCTCGGCGAACAAGCAGACCAATCGTGCCCCCCGCTCAAGGTGTCTAGCGACATCGTCGCTAATGATCCGAGGATAGTGCCCGGTTATAGCAACCTTGGAGATTACCTGCCCGACGATGTACATTATGATTTCTTGGAGGTGCAGATACAAAGATACGAGTACGGGAAGCCTCTCGTCAAAGATGAAAGATCTCTATCAACGATGATGCGAAGATTGCATGATTGGTACTTCAAAATCTGCAGAGAGCCTGGGGGGATGGATAGTTTGTATGTGAGAGTTAAACCGGAGTATGACCTCGCTGGAATTGAACTGTTGCCTATTCCATTTGAGGAGTTCTATTAGTTTTTCAATCAATTGACCCTCGATAAAGCAACGGCCACCTGCTACTGTCTGTAAGTAGGACTACTTCTGTCATTAAGTCTCTCTATATAGCTCAGCTCTTTCATTGCATGTATTTATAATTATCCTCACTATATTATGCAGATTGAAGATCGTCGAATTGAAGAAAAGACAAGTCGGTGATATTGGGTTCATTAACACATACCTCATAGATGCAACCGAGGTTACATTGCGTGCCTCAGATACCGAGGCCAACTTGCTACGATCGTTGGTAGTAAATGAAAACAAAGATATAATACTATTTCCTTACAACTTCAAGTGAGTGTTACTGTCTTGTGCATATTCGGTTTCCCTTACATATTAGTCAAGGTTATAGTAATGTAATTGATGAGTTCATGCATGCGTGTGCAGCTTCCACTATATTCTCCTAGAGATTAAGCTTGAGCAGGGGGTAGTAACTGTCTTGGACTCTAAACGAAAAGATCCCAAGGAGTATGCGGACATGACTCAAATGCTCGAGAAGTAAGTTAAATCGATCATTATCCACCATGCATATCAGCAACTTTGTTCATTTCTGATATCAAGTAATTGTTTTCTTTGTCTGGCAGGGTTTGGAGAAAATTCACCAAAAAAGCTCCGGGACTGCCGAAGAAGCTGGAATTTAGACGCCCGAAAGTAAGTACTATATAGTAGCATGTTCCGCGCATCTCCTATTGATTCAAGCGCTAGTTTCATCAATACCATTTGGCATTCTTGTTTATCAGTTTGATTGACCTCTATTTCTTGTAAAGTGGTTGTGGCAGGAACAAGGGAATGATTTATGTGGATACTACATTTGCGAGTCCATCCGCCACACGACCTGTGAGGGGGGCTACTCTGACGCATAATTTGAAGTGTGTAAGCAATTAATAATATTCACAATTTTATTTCATTACCACCATTTGTGTTGAGTTTCATATATATATATATATATATATATATATATATATATATATATATATATATATATATATATATATATATATATATATATATATATATATGTATGTATGTATGTATTGACCCCCTTCTTCAAATTAGATCTTTTGGATGCGGAATGAACTCCTAGCACCAGATCGTCTGCGAGCAATTCAAGAGGAATTGACGGCATTCTTCCTTGACCACGTGATCGCTGAAGATGGAGAATACTATGTGGACCATGCGTCCATATGATAGGAGATTATATTTGTAAGAGATAATTAATGTATATATGTACCCGGTAGTGTCGGATAGATATACGAAAACTTGTTGTTCGACCAATATCTCGGAGAAGGAGAGGTGGTCGATATCACTTCTCTCTGTATGCATATATATGTTGACGACGATCTTCTGTTTCCTTCTTTTGCTTACTAGCTAGCTAGCTAGCGTGTCTAGTCCTCTCTATACGTATGTGTAGTACGTAGCGTCGACCAAGCACGGACATAAGAGAGGACACTTCTCTCTATTAATTAGCTAGCTAATTAACACAATATATGAAACACCTAAATTAACCCCCCAAAACCCCCAAACCCACCCCCCCCCCCTTTCAAAAAAAACCCAGCCATAGAAATGCTGACGCGTGGATGCATTTTGGTCCCGGTTGGTGCCACCAACCGGGACCAAAGGCCCTCCTACCTGGGCTCCGCGCACAGGCCACGTGGAGGTCCATCTTTCCCGGTTCTAGTAACCGGGACTAAAAGGCTAGGGCATTAGTACCGACACTTTAGTCCCGGTTCAGGAACCGGGACAAAAGGCCCTTACGAACCGGGACTAAGGGCCCGTTCTCTACTAGCGGCAGGTCCTAGGGAAGTCGAAGTCGTCTTCCTCTCACACTCGCCCACTACGATATAGTCGTTGTCGAGTCATCAATGCCATGGTCCTACTGAGACAATGCACTAGAAAAGAAATTGTCAAAACCAATGGTATCGAAAGATCACAAATCCAGGATTCCAATTTCCAAAAGGCTCACATGCCTCCCCCATAGGCTGCACAAATGTGACGGGAAGGGGGCTGTAGGACCAAACTGCAAAGTGAAGCCGCCGTCGCCACGCCAACAAACCCTGAAAATCCTAACATCGCCGGCCAAGGAGGTCGGCTAGAATCTACAACAATGAGTCATTGCAGTCGCATAGACGACACTATTGAGGCGGGGAGGCTCTAGGAAACTTTATTCATCAGATCGTCATTCTATAACCCAATTAAAAGCCTCAAAAATTGAGGCATTCCTCACAGTCCCACACCGGCGGAGCAGGAGAGGGTCGGTAACCTAACGATGGAGAGGAAGGGTGGCGGCACAATACGTCCAAAAAATCCCCTCTCCGAGATTTGGAGAGGAGAGAGATGAGCGGTATCTATCCGTGCACTTGACACAAGAAAGATAACCGTAGCCCTTACTCAAAGATGTGATGGATCCAAAAATCGAGTTTTCTTGAAGGAACATGGCAAAAATTTGAAATGTGTTAAAAAGGTTTCTCGAAACACAAGCATCACCTAGCAAAAAAGGCGGAATTCACTTTTTGAAAAGATTAAGAGATACATAACGAGAAGACATCCCCTCTCCCTCGCCCCCGCGTGGCGACGGGAAGGGAAATCCTAGATTGCGCCTGCGGTTCCCTCCCCTCCTCCCTCCTCTCTTGCGGCCATGAGAGGTCGTGGTCCGGCTAAGTCCTGTCGGTGCCCGTGACAACTGGGTTTCTCATCGGAGAGGGCAGGTTGAGCGCCACGACGCGCGACACTTGGTTGATGCGAAGGCGCAGCACGGTGATGGGCCGCAGGCAGTGGCAAAGGATCCATGGTAGGCGCGTCTGGATATTATCCCTACCGCCGCCGGCGCCTTTGGGTCGGTTTGGAAGATTTGGTTTGTGCACCCTGATTTGTCCGGCCCAATATGGCCTTTGCTTCTACGTTGGTGGGAGTCTCCGACGAGCGCCTATGACTCTACCTCTCCTGGTTCACGGGAAAATTGCCAAGGAGAAATGTGTTGCCTAGTACACACCTCGAGGGCTACTGGGTGCGTAATAATATATGATTCGATCATAAGAAGAAGTCATTTACCTCAATATCAGTGGCAAAGACATTGGCTACACTTTGTAGTCCCGAGCGGGCTATGTCGATGCGTTCTCCAACCGCCCGACGAGCATCTCGTTGCCGAGCTGTAAAAGCCCGGTTATTCGTGGAAGTTTTCTTCTTCCTGTGGCGTAGCATGCACTCATATTCGGAAGGAGTCGCAGACACTGTCGAGGACTCCTCCTGGGCCGCTCAGAGCTGCCTCTCGAGGGGAATAATGGACTCTGTCGCTCGCCCCACCATCATAGGGACATGTATGTTATCCTTAACAACGGGCTGAATCTGCAAATCAGATAGGACCGGTGTCATTGCATGTTCCGCACACAACGTATCTATCCCGTGATAAGCATAGGGGCAACACTTACTAGACAAACATGGAATGACCTCGAGGCGCCCGCCCCACAGGATCTGCATGACCTGAAGCAACTGCAGTAACAAAAGCTGACACAAGTCATTGGGAAATTGTGTGCAACAAGCCATCTATTTATATATAAAAAGTGATTGATGGGTTAATTAGAAGCAAGATAATTAGTCTAGAAAATTCTATGTTAATTAGAAAATACTGGCCCTCGATTTGGTGGGTCTTCTAAAATTATAATTATATAACCGTTAGATATGTGTAACATATTCTATCAAAAAAAGATATGTGTAACATATATATATAGCATTGTCCTAATGGACCATGAGTCGTGTCATACCTTTTTTTTTTTTTTTGACATGCTAACTTCTCATACCTGGTCTCTCTCATAACCGTTAGATCAGGTTTTTTACATGCTAACGTGTCATACATGGTCTCTCCCATTTATCTCAAAAAAATCCCACAAAAGTAGTAACATCTTGCCATCTATTAACAGGGTCCTCATTGTTAAATTCTCAATCAACGGATTAGATCTAACTTGGAAAATCTCGCAAAAAAAAATGATCTAACTCGGAAAAAGGACTGCACTCGTGTGGGATTCCGCACGATACTGGATGCAGATCCGTTCTTCGCGATGCTCCCAAATGATCGTTGCCTATCTGGCCTCTAGAGTCATAATCCCCAAGGTCCTCTTTTTGGCGACACAGATGTTGGCCATCGTCTCCTCCTGTTTCCATAGCGAGCACTTGCATTGTTGTTACAGATCTAAATCCCCAATGCCGTCTCACTCCCTTCCTAAATCACTTCTTATACTTGGACGTTCTTTCGTCCATAGTCACACAGATCAGACTGTGCCACCCCTTGAACCCGATGCGTGAGGTAATTCTTGGTCTTTTCCTTTATGATGAAGAGTAGTAGCGCCGGTTTGACGTTGCCCATCCGCATCATCTGTGATTCCTCCTTATCATCATTGTCCCTTCCAGAAGGCTTTTGGGTGCAGGTCCACATGAGTACTCATGGTTTCCTGCAGGAGATATAGAGCTGCTGACTAGAGGATTGCCACAACAAGACTGCCTGGGAGACAACAACGTGACATATTTGCAAAAAAAAAAAAGCAAACAAGGTGACTCTGAAGTCTGAACATGTTGATAGCTTGATGCTAATGTTCGATGTGTTTTCCAGGATAAAAATTACCCAGCCATGACGCTTCTAAATTCTGTTACTAGCATCACCTGCATAGGAGGTTACGATCGTGGACGAGCACATCAATGAGCTGTGTTTTTATATGCTGCTGAAGGAAGTGCAGATACTAGCATCTTGACGCAACACATCGAGAAGCTGATTCTACGATTAAAACAGACGGATGTAAAACATTAATGATTCCCAGTGATCAACGGTGAAAGAAGCTTTACTTTGAGCAAGAGGTGGGTTCAGAAGATAAAACAGCAAGGGAGATATGATACAGTACATGAAGTGGTCGCTGGGAGATATATGCAGGCTCGGATGCAGCTAGCAGTTAATGTAAGTTTGAACAAATACTTAATATAAGAAGTTTGAATCAGTTCTACCCGGTGGCAGAAGTAAGAAAGGAAAAAATATTTTTAATTTTTTAGGCAGTAGTCACGGATGCTTGCAGATAATGTCATCCACCTAATAATGTCAGATCCAGAATAAATTTTGTGTTGTGCATTAAGATTTCAGGTCTTCATGTGATATGGTTCACTTAGTCCTGAAGCACCCCATTCCTCTTAGTTCTCGGACATTTGCAGAAGGATCAGAAAGAAGAGTATGACATTTATTAATTTTGGACCACCCTCAAGGTACATACTGTGACCAAAATTAGGATCTGATGGCTTTAATTCGACACTACCCTCAATGTAAGCATCGTGAGCTAAATTTTCTGAAAACCTAAACAGTATGGTTCACACACATCCATATTTTTACATTGAGGAAACATTGTTAACAAGATTTTTTTTCTTGAGATGTTTTTTTAGATATCCAAAAGATGTGTAAGATGTTTAGCGAATAGGTGACGAATTCCACGAGTTTGACAACTTGGAACTCTTATTCAGAGCATTTATACATGAAGACAAGTTTAGGAACCAAAATTAATTTCCTAAAGTATGGCATCACAGTGTTTCTTTTCTTTCACATGGTAAATAAGAGGAGAATATGCATCAGGCATGAAACTATGGACTGTTCGCTAGATTACTGTACCGATGGATATATGTCTGTCCATGGAATTTTATACCCGCTCGAAACAGTATATCGATATTATAAATTTATGAGTGATGTAGTGTAGTTCATGTACAAACTAGCTGATACATTGTTTTTGTGACTTTAGATTTTGATTAGAAAAAAGGACGAGGTCCATAAGAACATGATTGTGCTGTTGAACTGAGGAAGATCGTGAGTGATTAATCAAGATGCCATAAGCATACCCATCAGAAATATGCTCGCTGAGCAATTATAGGTTATAGTTTATGTCTACATTAACTGAATAAATTATTTATTCCACTGATGCTCCATTGAGATTTCATGAACGTGCTTTGAGAATTTTGTAACACTCATATATACACTTTTTCATCAAACTTGGCTGCACCACATGACAACAGCACACACCAACAGAGTAATCCACATGACCTGGTCCATAGTCCTGTCTTCACTTAGCAAGATCCACAAAATTATATTTCAAACTTCTTAAAATTAATAATTTCGTTTTTTCACGAAACATTGGCATCATCAGTCTTTCAAGATTACAGGTATCTCTTTAGGCACAGACGACCAATACGCATAGTACCTTAAAATAGTACCGTCTTAAAATGATTTGTCAAGCACCAAACAAAAGTACAAAATTGGTATAGCCTCTGTAGCCATAATGTGCAGTAGTGTAGACATTCAAAATGTACTGAAGCAGCTACATGTATATGTGTGTTTAAGAAAAAACTAGAATTCACATCTACTTGCATGCATAGTTTCATAATTTCAATTAAAAAAATTCAATCAGGCTGATCTAAGATATTTACTTAAGCATCACGACACCTGAGATATACATGTGATACATAATACGTGTAGGCTTTAAGTAAAAGAAATAGGAATAAGTCTTAGTTTGAGATTTATTTTTTCACTTGAAGAAACGAACATCAAATTATTGATATTTGATAAGCCAAAAGATTGTTGTGCTATATTCATACATGTTTATATTTTCTTCTCAATAAAATGGAATTCAGGCCGAACCTACTATCAAATAACCATCTATTACTAAATTAAAACAGTGTATTGCTACTTATTTAACCATTATGTTGTACTAGAAACAAGATCAATTTTCCATATTTCAACAATAGAATTCAGTAGGTAAAAACTTTACAATCTTTTTGTCAACTAAACCTATTATTGGATTAACAATGCATTTTAATAAGTAAATAGGTACTTTAGGTGTTGCTCGCACAACTATGTTCGCAAAATAATTAAATTTGTAAAAGTCATTGCATGTTGTTATAACTTTTCTTTAGGCTAATAAAATAATATAAAATCCGTCGAAAATTAGTTGACTTATTATGTTCTATTTATGGATCTTTATCAAGTCTAGCCCGCGCATCGAGCGGGCTACTTTGCTAGTGTTAGAAAAAAAAATAGAGACTTCAAGTTGTTGAGCTGCATCGTTGACATGGACATCATCCAACTCGGGAGTTGCCGGTCAAAATACACATCAACCTTAAGATTTTCTACACTACGCGGAGCACAGAGCTCATCAAACTCCTTCTCGATTTGTCGATGCTCTTCCTCAGAGATACCTTTCTCCTTGCCCAACCCATCGTCTCCTAATCTGCTAGTGCAGTATAACAATTGGTCGGTAAGATGCATCTTATCATTGAGTCTAACATTAGCAGTCAATGAGGCAGCATATACATTCTCAAGTTGATCTAATTGAAGCATTCTGAATTGGAATGAGTCGCCAACTTGTCCAAACAACACCAATCACCATTCATGTGTGCTCGAAAGCCAACTAGTCTCCTCATACATTTCAGACGACCATGGGGCCCTCTAGGTATCATGCAATAGTTGGGAAGATAAAGTAACCACATATGGCTAGGCTTTACAATGCTATCAGGAAGACTAGCCAAATTTTCACATCCATAAAGGTCAAGAAATTGCAATAACTTCATCTTGCCAATGTTCCTTGGAATTAAAGATATACCACTATTTACTAGCGTCAGATACCTTAGGTGCTTGAGTTTATGCAATGATTCAACCAAATGAACCACATATGCAGATTTTATATAGAGAGTCTGTGGTCTAGAAAAGATAGCCAATGAATCCCCATGCTTCATCACTGACGGTTCCTCCTGTAAAGATTTCCAATCAAGTTCACCTGATTGCACTATGTTGGTTTGTACAGACAACCAAGAAACTTTTGTGAGTGAAGTGTAGCTAGATATGAGTATCTCCGTCGTGAGCTAATACCAGTGCTTCGTCTTTAGTCATATACTGAGCAAATGAGCGAACAACATCTTGCATGTTGCAACACGATTGAGTAACATAGGATTTATCTAGCTATATAAGATTCCTAGATATCAGCTCACTGTAGTAAATTTCAACCGATTCCTCTAAATTATTAGAGTTCCCATGAGTAAATCCTTCATCAATCCACATGGAAACGACTTTATATAGACTAAACCTTCTATTGTTAGGAAGAAGAGAGTAGTATAGAAAGGACAGGGCTCTCGCGTCGACTAACTGCAGGCGACATGGGCGGGGACCCCATCTGTGCGAACTCCAGCCCTCGTCGCCTGCTGCTCCTCCTCGCAGCCGCCGAAGGCCACCGCTGGGCGAAGCCCGTGCGGTGGTGGCGGCGGCGGGGCCTCTTTGTTTCAGCGCTGAGATGGCAGATGGCGGCTCCGCGTGCGGCGGCTCGCGGCGTGTGTAGCGCGGTCGTCAGATTTTTGGATGGCGACAGTTGCAACGCGCTCCCTCTCGGTCAAATCAGCAGATCAATTCAGACGTGAGGCAAGACCCAAGCTGGATCGTTTTGCCATCTTTGTGGCTAGCGACATCTCCCAAGAGAGTGGTTTTTTTGTAATTCGGCCTACGTGGTACCCACTATCACAACCATTCATTCTAGCCTGGGTTTTATGTGGATGTGTGCATCGATGGAAAATTAGCAGCTGCCGCCGGGCGCTCGAAGCTTAATCTACTGCCGCAGGGAACAGTGCCTGACATGATGTGACGTGCCATTGTCCATCTCCTGTCAGACTGAGACCAGGCCCATTTCTCTCTCTCAGTCAATTCGCTTTCAGGGAGTAGATTAACCTCCGGCTCTCTCTCATGTCTTATCTAGGATGCACTGTTATAAGCAGCACTGACTTTTCACCCGAAATTAAAAAAAAAACACCCTGGCAGAGTCTTACATTTTCAAGAGAGAGTTGAGAGAGTTGCTCGCAAAGAAAAAAGAGTTGGGAGAGTTGTGTAAACACACGCATACACAAAGTTATTTCCTTGAAAAGCAGCTACAGTGTTCACATAAGCACATGCATGTCAGCTGCGGAATAACTTTTCATGTGCATGCATGCATGTCAGAGTGGCAAGAAAGCGACAGGGAGGGAGTGGTTCACATGAGTGCAGAATAAAATAATTCTCTCTCACCGGGCAAAGTTAGGCTGGTCACAATGGGCAGGAACATAAGGTAGTAACATACACACTTATCTAGACTATGTTACTACCTCCACAGTGAGTAGGAACATGTAGGTAGTGTCATGCAACGATGCATTTATTAGCTTATAGACTCATTGTTTCTTGAAGTGTGTGATGTTCCGGTAACTTAGTTAGTTACCACAAGCACTTCACGCTTCATTAAATATGTGCCACATAAGCAACGTTGTATTAAAATATGTGATGTTACTCCTAAGTTCCACCCCATTGTGACCAGCCTTACAGCTAACAGCTACAGTCTTTTAATTGTTTGATCCTACCTTTGACCATTGCATGTATCTCGAAGTGAACTGATGGTAATGATAATGGGTACCGTGAAGCTCGGTCTAGGAAGAAACTTTGCGCATCACCCAATGCCATGCATGTGCGTCCTTGGGAGGGTCCGCTCCAGCCGCTCCTCATCGTTACTCCCTCCGTTTCAAAATAGATGACCCAACGTTGTACCAAAGTTAGTACAAAGTTGGATTATCTATTTTGGAACGGAGGGAGTATGTTCATTGAAGGTCCGACCGCTCCTCTGCTTTTCTTCCCAATTTGCTAGTGCGAGGCCACGAAGTAATCTCGTGGTGGGTGTCGGCTACCATGGCTGTCTGTACATGCTACGGCTCGAGGATGGGCTGATGGGTAGTCGACGGCAGCAGCAGCGCGACGACATCAACGAGCGACAGGTTGAAGAGGTTTGCCGTAGTGTAGTGGGCCGGTGATGTACGGCATGGCCCATCTTGATGTCGTTGTCATCGTGGCATCATTGGCTTTCGTGCATGGGCGTGGGGTGAAGTTGCTATGATATTCGACTCCTCTCTGGGTTTTGGTGGCTCTCGCTCCATCCAGTTTGTTTTGGCGGCGAGATACAATTTATAGATGGCGATTTGATGCAAAGGGTATGGTTGCGCAGTGGTGGTGACGATTTCTATCCGACCACATGTAGCTGCTGGGATCGTGGAAAAGTGGTGGTGGCAACACATGATTGACTTCGATTTGGTGGTGCTTCTTCCGTACCCGGTCTCGAGCTCGGGGGTGAAAACCCTAGGTCTGACCCATGTGAGTTATACCTAGCAATGATGATCCTTACTGAAGGCGTTGCGCTGATATGCTTGGACTTGTTCTCCGGGGTGAAAACATTGAATCTGACCTATGGTGGTTGGATCCGGTGACGACAATGCTTGAGCGCTCTTCCCTTCCCGAAGGCGTTGCTGTTGAAGAACATCGTTGTCTTTGTGGCGTCAAGAGATGGTTGGTGCGGATATAATCGTCATTGTAGTTTGTCGATGTTGTTTTGATCACTTTGGCCTTTTTTTTTCTCGTTTTTGCATAGCTTTGGTCTTCTATGTCTTTGCTCTTTGTCGTCGCGTTTTGCGTGTGTGTGTGTGTTACTGTTGGATGTGTGCATTCTCACATAGGTCGAGTGCGTGCTCTTGTGTTTGTATCCACTTAATACTTCATTTTGAGTCAATAAAATTCACATTTTATCGAAAAAGTATAGAAAGGAGGCATATCTTATCTTCATAGCTCAAGTATACTGCATACTTGAGAGCTTGGGGCATTTTAGTTATTGACCATTTCAAATTATTCAAAATCTACTCCCAATAACGCCATAGCTCCCCTCTCTTACGCAAGAGACCTCCCGTCAGTTTAACCGCAAGTGCCAACCACACCACATTTTTTATAATTTTAATCCGACATCCTTTAGCTTATCGATGTGGTCTTCATCTATCTCACTTGAGAATGTGTGCAAACATTCACTTCAAGGACCTATTGAGTTAATTAAAAATGAACCGAGCTCATGTTAAGACGCTCCAAGTTGTTCACCTGAGAGCGTATGCAAACATGCAGTTTAAAACGGTCTTGTGTCACGCAAAATTGATTTATGTCACTGAAAATGATCTTGTGACGGTTTTTGGCCGTCGCCACATCGTCATTGAAGCCACATCACAAAAATAAATCTTGACGTTATCACTTTTTCTACCTAAGATGGTGTCGTATGTGATGGTTCTTGGATATATTTAAGGAAAAAAGAAGGATTAGGGGGAACTGAATGGAAAAGAATATCGTACTGTATATCTATTGGAAAATGTTTAACGCCGGCTGGCCGGCCGCTCTAATAACGTGCACATGGACGTGCCCCCCTTAGACAACACGTCATCCCATGTGGGCCCATGCAGCGTCCTTCTTTCCTCCTTATGGCCATATCTATTTATATTTGGGGTGTAGATTTAATTTTTTATAAAAAAAACCCGGTCGGTTCAGCGTGGGCCGCACACGTCAGGTGCTAGCTGCTAGGTGGTGGACACGTGCCACCTTGACCCGTTGCGACTGGAGAGTGAGCGGCACAGCCTCCTCTGCTTCCTCTGTTCGTCTCTCTGTCCATTCACTGGAGCCGCCACCCGCTTGAGAAGCACAATTGAGGGCGAATCCTGCGACGGCGCTGTGCTGCTGCGTGGAGGCGACCGCGCCCCAGCCGACGCCCCTTCTTCATCTTCTCTGGAACTCCCCTTCACATGCGTCCTGCGATAGACCCACCAGTATTCGACGTGCCTTTCATGCCATAGATCCACCAGTATTCGACGTGCCTTTCATCTCCCATCATTTGAAGACCATAAACCATCGTGGGCTTAACCTAGAATGCTCCGCTCTGAATTTCTCTGGCTGCCCAATCTTAGAGGAACTAATGATGCAAAATTGCAACATTTGTGCACGGAAGATATCATCCGAATCACTAAAGCATCTCTGCATCTCCGATTCCTGTGTGATCCCTGTGGATTTCGCATTCGGATTTTTGCCCCAGACCTTATCTCACGGCTAGTTGCTGATTTTTGTGGCGCGACCCCTTTCCTCGAGGACATGCCATTTCTAGTGACAGCCTATGTTGGGCTTGACGATTCATGTTACGATTTGTGTAGCAGTGTGCAAAGGGGTTGTGGATTTGACTGTTGTTGTAATAATTATCCTACAGAGGGGGGTGTGCTTCTGAATGGTTTGTCCAATGCTGTTAATTTGGAGTTGATTTTGACAGCTGGGCCCGTAAATGTACGTTTGGACTACTACCTTTTTACCCTCGGTGCTATTTTCCACCTCCAATTTCTTTTGTGATATCCATCGTTAGACCTGCATATAAGCAGCTTGCTTTTTTTCATTATTTACCACAGTTTAGTAGTTTTATCTATACCAATGGCTCTCCAATTAACGATTTAATAACATGTAGCAAATTAATTGGATAGATTGGTATTTCCGGTGCTTGAGGTGAAGTTTTGTCTTTTTTTAATTACTTTCGAAATAAGAAGTATCAACCTGAAGTTCCTACAAAGTAAAATTATTTTGTCTTGAGTCTGAGACTTCTTTTTTCTTCATTTGCAATCTGCCCAGTTTATGTACAGAAGGGATTTAGAATGGTGCCCAATTTTCAGCAAATTAAAGACTCTGTTACTCAATGAGTGGTTCACAGCTATTGACCTAGCTTGCATTCTGCAACACTCCCCAATTCTTGAGATGCTCACTCTTCAGCTTCGTAATACGAAGGTATGTTCTGTGTATAAGGTATATGTGCTATTGTCAAACTGAATGTTTTCTATCATGTAGAGCCTCACAAGAGGAACGGTGGCCCAAGAAACAATAGACGAATCATTCGTGTGTGCGCACCTCAAGATTGTCAACATCGAATGTAATGAGGTTCATGAGGAAATTCACAAAATTGTGAATATCTTGAGGACATGTGGCATACTTCGTGATCACATTAGCATCAAGGCTCGATCATCACCCTCATACTGTAAGCTAGCTGTTCTCATTCTTCATGCTTCATATGTTTGAGCAATTATCCTATTTTGTCCTAGCACGTCTGCTGTAACTACACATCAGCTTTACAAATCCATTCATGTTCAGTACCCATTATCCTTTAATATTAATTTGATTCCACACTGATGGGGTTCAGAATGTCCGCTAAATCCCAACAAATTTAGTTACTCGGTAATGCTGCTTGGACTACATAAGCTAGAAAAGATCATCATTCTTCCTATAATTTAGTGTCATCCGTGCAAAATCACTTGTGTAGATTTTCTTCTCTTTGCACTGTTTATTTACTGATGAAGATAGTAGTTGTTTTGTCTTAAAATGCAGTTTACTTTTGCTGTTGTGCCAGCTGATAGATTCAGTTTTATTGAGAATCTCCAGCTGATAGGGGATAGAATCCTAGAATGTTGTTTCCCGTGTCCATCTATTAGAGAGAAACTGCATTTGCCTTCTTGTGTTGGCTGTTGCTCCTGGCCTGCTTTCAGTTTGATCAGATTGACAGGCAAACTGCATGCGTGCCACGGTACTGTGTGGAACCTCTTGATTCTCGAGGCCTCTCTGAACTGAAGGCCATGTATATATATGATACCCTCACAAGGCTGAAGTCCTTAATAAAGAAATTACTCCCGCATATGTCAATTGAGGACACCTTACCATCTTGGTACCGAACTTGGCTTATTGCGCACTGTCATGTTCTGTGCAGGTTTCAGTTTCCAGAAGGATCCACAGCCGCACCGGGCCCTGCAGCTTCCACCACTGCTGATGGCAACTAGGATGCATGCTCGGTCGTGATGCAGGTCTGATGGCAACAAGGGTGACCACCTCGTGCTTCTGCTCACCGAGAGGCTTTCACACAACATGCTAGAGCTTGCGGTCGTGGTGAAGGTGGAGGTCGAGGAGGATGTGAAGCGGGACGGTGGTGTGGTGCGGTTTGTGCCAGGTGTGGCCTCGTTTATAATATATAGCGGATGCAGCCCGGCAGGGTGTGTCAATACGCACGCCAGAGTGGATTTATCGGCTGCGTGCATGTTTAATGCCGGCAGGCGGACGGACGGGGTGTCCGTTTGAACACAGTAGATATCTGTCCCCGTCTTCTCACATCCCTCCAATATTGAACAGGCACGCCGGCCGAAGTGACCTGAGAGGCCGCATCCGCTCTCGGATGGCATGAATGTGGCGCTGGCGTTCTTGAGCAGCATGAATGCACAGCAACCGCTTCACGCGGGAGAGGATTTTCGATGGGTCCCAGGTGTCAGACACGTGCGTGACGGCGGTCCGGACTCCCGCAAACAGTGGCTGAGCTTCATGGGACAACCTGGGCGGTGGCCCCCCAGCTCAAAGAAAAAAATACCTATATACCTATGTATATTGACCAATTTTTGCACTAAAAATCAGCATATTGTGATTTTGTTTGCCCCCCCTCCCCCCCCCTAACCAATCCCCCCCACCTGATTTTCGCCCAAGCTCCGTCACTGCCCGCAAAGCCTCGGATTTGTGAGAAAATAGATGTTTGGCCCTACCAGGGGAAGGATGTAGTACGCGTCGAACGGCAAAACACAAAACACATCCACACAGCCTGGTCGGCACAAATGTTGACGGTTTAACACTGGCGGAGCTTCTGCAAGGCCAATTGGGCCGTGGCCCGCCCAGGTCTGAAGCACAATTTTTTTTATATGAAGGCAGCATGCCCAGCCAGCCCACCAATACTTTGTGTCGGAGTAGCCCACCACGCATAGATACAGGCACACCGCATCAGCCTCGCACACAGCCGCGCGTGCGTGCGTTCCTCCAAAAAAAAAAGGCACAGAGCAGAGTAGCCGCCGACCGCCACCGCATAGCGCAGCCGCCGGTTGCCGCGGCGACGGCAGCCGGAGCACATCTGCCTCCCTTCAATCTACGTCGAGACTCCAGACGTCCCGCCGGCGACCGCAACACAGGCCACTGTGTAAAGCGCAGCGAGGCGGTCAGCCCGGCGATGGCGGCGAGCCGGTCAGCCCGGCAACAAGATCCAACTACCTTCTGAATCCCTACAAGCTGCGCACGCAGGTAAATCGATTGGAATCATTCCCAATTTTTCCTTAAATTCAGTTTAGGTCATCGTTTATTGAATCACCCCGTAGATGGCTAGATCCACAATTGGCTAAATAATGCACTGAAGATCACTGTAGTTTCCTGTCTAACAATGATTTTCCTGTCTAATTTAGTAGCACTACTTGGTACTTTGGACATTTGGACAAGTTGTTGTTTACTCAATAGGTCTTGCTGTAGCATAAATAATCACTCAAATGTTGTTTGCAGACTACAAGTTGAAGTGTATAGGAAACCATGGGCAAGGCCAGTCAGCAAAGAATTGATTTGGTCTTCAAAAGAAAAAGAGATGATGACATGATTGGAGTTGAGGAAGATCCTTCACCACTAGCAGATCAACCTTTGCCTTTGCTTGAAATTGAACTGCAGCCACACCTAGAGAGCCAAGATGAAGGTCTTCACACAAATGAACATATAACATTTCGAGGTATTGAGTTCTTGCAGCGAGACCCAGGATTACGCCCGCAAATTTGGCAATATCCACCAGAACAAAGAGATAGTGTGCGGAGAGCTTATTTGTTGCTAGGTCCTATGCAACCCAAGCTACAGATCTATAAACCTTCAGGTGAAAAAGGGCATCAGCGTCGCTTCCAACACAAATGGTTTGGCAATTTTTAGAAGTGGCTAGAGTATTCGGAGGACAAACATCGTGCATACTGTTTGTATTGCTTTGTCTACAGTAAAAATGAGAATACACGAGGTGGTTCTCATGTCTTCACAGTAGATGGATTTGACAGTTGGAAGAGAGTGAACTCTGGAAAACATTGTGCATTCTTAACCCACATAGGTTCTGGACCATGCCCACCACACAATAATGCATTCACAGATGGCCAAGACTTACTAAATCAATCATGCCACATAGAAAGTATTAGGGCAGTTAAAGACAAGGATAAAGTAGAAAGAAACCGTTTGAGGCTGAAAGTTTCAATTGCAACTGTTAAGTGGCTCGCACTTCAATCTTGTGCTTTTAGAGGACATGATGAAAGACCCCAATCAAAGAATAAAGGTAACTTTCTTGAAATGGTTGAGCTTCTTGCAGAATTCAATCCTGATATTGCCAAAGTTGTGTTGGGGAATGCTCCATATAGTTCTAAATACGCATCACCAGATATTCAGAAGGAGATCTTGAGTATATTTGCATGTAAAATCAGGAACCATATCCGTGAGGAAATTGGGGATTCTAAGTTCTCTATATTAGTGGATGAAACATGTGATGTAGCAAAGAGAGAGCAAATGGCGCTAGTTCTCAGATTTGCTGATAAAGGTGGTATTTTGCAAGAGAGGTTCTTTGACTTGATACATGTAGCAAACACAAAGTCTTTGACACTTAAAGACAAATTGAGTTTTGCTTTAACCAACCATGGTTTTGACATTCAGAACCTTCGAGGACAAGGTTACGACGGTGCTAGTAACATGAGAGGTGACTTGAATGGATTGCAAGCTCTTTTCCTCCAAGAATGCCCATATGCTTATTATGTCCATTGTTATGCACATCGATTGCAACTTGCTCTGGTTGATGCATCCAAGGAAGTGGTTTCTATTTCCCAATTCTTCCAGAAACTAATCTATATCATAAACACCGTTGACTCATCTTCAAAGCGCCATGATCAGCTCCATCAAGCCCAACTAGTTGAACTCGAAGATGCAATTGCTAATTCGAGCATCGAGACAGGCCAAGGGGCAAATCAGATCCGTAGTCTTAAGCGACCGGGAGACACAAGGTGGGGTTCTCATTTTGGTTCAGTTTACAGCCTTATGAAGATGTTTGGTGATGTTCATTCTGTCATCCAAGATATAGTAGGTGTATAGGGTCAAATTACAATTTTTTTACCTAAGTACATTGCAAAGTGAATTAGATTCCAATTACTTTTTTATTTGTTATTGCCTATCTTTCTATGTATGTAAAATTTTACATGCAACCAATACAAATTTTCAAATACCCGTGGCAACGCACGGACAGTCTACTAGTTACAAATTAAAAGAACACAAGTAATGCTCACCATATTACTAGTGTATAAAAGCATGTACAACCAGACATACCAAATCTGTCAGCCTATACGTCGCGGCGGACAGTGACCAGACAATCCTCAGATTTAGAACCTCAAATCTATACTATCCACGTACTACATACATATGAACTACATATTACTACTAATTGTGGTCGGAGATGCAGATGGCGTCCGTGTCGGCGGTGCATGATGGACCGGCCTCCTGCTTGTTGGCCGCCTCGTCCTCTACTTGGCGGCCGCCTCGTCCACACCACGAAGACTTCATCGCACTCCGGGGCTGCCTGGTGGAGGAAGCGGCGGTGTGCCTCCACCTCCGCCTCTGACTGAACAGAGTCGAGAATATCCTGCTGCTCTAATGCCTCCTCCTCTTGGGCCATTCGAACTCCGCTAAGACGTCCACCATGGCAAAGCCCATAGTCGGGGGCGCTGGATCCACCTCATCTGTGTCAGCGTCCTCCTCCTTCGGCTCCACGCCCTCCATGTCCAGGTCATGCTCCGCCTCCTCCTCCTAGTCCGGCGAGTTCGGAGGCGGGCCGACTACGATCCGGGCTTTACGCCTAGCTCATATCTCAAACAATTGTAGGCGCCGCTCCGGCATGAGCATAGCATACGTGACCCTTTGCCAGGCCATGGCTAGCGGCGAACGGAGAGCGGATGGGTCAGTGGCAGCGCGGAGGGGAGCAAGAGGGAGGAAAATGGGACGCAGGTAGGGTTGGCGGTCACCGTCCTCTTAAATAGCCGTTCTCGGGTGATTGGGCGATGTGCCAGACTGGCACCGTGCAGCGTCATGAATTCATCCTCACCGCACTCATCAAAATCGCAGGAGACGCCCATTGGACTAATTGTTTCTGAGTGTTTGCGGTGGGTCCGGCCTGTCTGTTCCGACGTGTCCTCATATCCAGTTTTTATTTTTCGAGAACTGATCACGGGAACACAAGGCAATCCAGCCAATGGTCAAGCTGAATAGAGAGCGAGAGTAAAGTGGTGTCATAAGAGCATCTCCAACAGCCGCGCTATACTAGCGCCGCGCCGGAAAAAACGCCATTTTAGCGTGCGCGCAACGCGTCGCACAGCTCCAGCGGGCGCGCAAAAAACGCGCGCGCGCTAAAACGAGTTGGGCGCGCTGGTGAATGCCCCATCCCGCGCTGTTGATTTGGTGCGTCTACTTCCGCGCGCGGCACACTCGAGCGCGCGCGCGAACTTTCCTTTTTTCCTTCTTCTTCCACTCGCGCGCGCCGGCGCTCGCGCCCCTTCCGCCATGGATGCGCACACCGGAGCCCCTCTCACCCCGCTGTAC
>LR738714.1:665855090-665959973 GCA_902687465.1 Secale cereale
GCCGCCGCAAACCCTAGCGCGGCGAGCGTTGGCGCGGGCGCTGCCGCCGCCACCGGAGCTCCGCCATCGGTCGGCCTCGCGCGCAGTCTCTTCTTGCCGCCGCGGATGACCACGCCGACGAGCGGCGTTGCGCCAGCGCCGTCCCGTGCTACCGCCGCACCGTCAAAGCTCCCCAATGCGTCGGAGGCGAAGAAAAGAAAAATATCCGCGAAGAAGAAGGCGGCGGACGGCTCCGGCACCTCGAAGAAGAAGAAGCTTGCAGGGCGGCGGACGGCTCCGGCGTCTACCGAAGCGCCGGCGAGCTCAACCGTTGAGCCGGCGGCCGACGCGCACCACGTGCTCGACGAAATGCCCCCAAGGTGAAAAAAATTCCAACTTTTATTTTCTTGTTATTTGTTCAATGCATCATCATATAGATAGCTTATATTTGCATTTGTAGTCTCAACGATGATGCATACATGTCAACTATGGGTGTTGGGTCCAACAATTCGCATTGGTCTCAAACCAATGAAATCCATTTGGACGACCATGAGTTTGAGGTGGACGAGGAGGGTGAGGGCATTGTCGAGGCGCCGAAAGGAAGAGCGGGCAATTACACCATCAATGATGACAAATTACTATGCAATACTTGGTTGCAAGTGTCGAGGGATCCATCCGTTGGAGGTGATCAAAGTAGAGATGCTTATTGGGGGCGAATGAAAGAACACTTTGATGCTCAGAACATGAGTGGAATTGACCGCTCCGAGAGATCACTTCGGTCCCGATGGTCGACAATCAACTCGGATTGTCAAAAGTGGGCGGCCGCACAAAAGGCAGTTGACAAGCTTAACCCAAGTGGGACAAATGAGGATGATAGAGTAAGTGCCATGTCATACATGTTCATCATACTTTTTTTTGGTGTCCGAAGTGCTAACTTGTTTTGTTTTTCTTGTAGTACAACATTGCACAAAACTTGTTCAGAGAAGAGACGAGGACAACCAAGAAGGGGAAGATCAAGAAAGGAAAGATCTTTACCTTGCCTCATTGCTATGAAGTGTTGAAGGATGATGAGAAATGGAGGAAGCGTGAAGATTTGGATGATTTGCATTTGAGCAACAAACGCAAGCACACAATTGAGTTGAATGACGATGATGAGGAGGATGATGCCTCAAGTGAGGAGCGCATGAGAAGCCCCACACCCAACTCGGTTTCATACTCGAAACCCAAACGACCGGATGGGTGCAAGAAGGACAAAACCGAAAAGAAGAAGAGGAAAGGAGATGATGAGCTCACAAATGCTATGGAAGCTATTGTGAAGGCAAGAAAAGAAGCGAACGAGGTGAGGAAAATGGCAAGGAACCAAGATGCCGCGGCCGAGGAGAGGAGGTTGGCGGCCGAGGAGAGGAGGGTGGCCGCCGAGGAGAAGAAAGTGGCATTGGAGGAGAGGAAGGTTGCCATGGAGGAGCGAACTAGGTTGATGGAATGGGAAAAAAATTTGTTCTTCTTGGACACATCTTTGTTCAATGAAGCGCAAATGGAATATGTCAACCTTGCCCGTCAAGAAGTCTTGATTCAAAAAAGAGCCATGATCAACACAATGGGTGGCGGCATGGGTGGCGGCGGTGGCCTCGGCGGCATGGGTGGCGGTGGCCTCGGCGGCATGGGAGGCATGGGCCTCGGCTCCATTGAAGGCTTGGGTGGCTTCGGAGGCATGGGTGCACCTCCGGCCATCATGGGAGGCATGGGTGGCTTTCGAGCACCCTCCAATGCTATGGAAGCCATGGGTGGCATTGGAGCACCCTCCAACATTATGGGAGGCATGGGTGGCATGAGTTTTGCTTCTCTCATGGGAGGCATGGGTGCACCTCCGGCCGCCATGGGAGGCATGGGTGCACCTCCGGCCGCCATGGGAGGCATGGGTGCACCTCCGGCCGCCATGGGAGGCATGGGTGCACCTCCGGCCGCCATGGGAGGCATGGGTGCACCTCCGGCCATGCCTTTCGATGTGCCTCACGTCGGAGCTACAAGTGATGCGGTGCGTCATGAAGAGGAAGATTCATCGGCGGAAGAAGAGGAAGAATCGTCGGCGGAAGAAGAGGAAGAAGACGAAGAAGACGAGCAAGATGGTTGATGTATTTTATATATGTCTTGAACTTTGTTGGTTGCACTTGTATTTTGAACTTGGTTTGAATTTGGACTTGGTTGGATGAACTTGTGGGCGACTTTTTATATGTATTCATCATCAACTTGTTAAATTTTACATGTTCATTGCATTTTGATTGAATGTTTCATTTTGGGTCGAAATGCCATATTTGGCGCTGCTGTAGCGGCGCGCGCGCTGCATTTTTGCGCGCTGTTGGAGCTGAGCGCGCGCGCTGCATTTTACAGCAGCCGCTGGAGCCAGCGCGGCGCGGCGCGGCAAACCAGCCGAAGCGCGCGCGGCAAATGCGATTTTTGGACGCGGCGCGTCGCGCGGCTGTTGGAGATGCTCTAAGCCCCTAGTATGGTTTGGGAGATCCGCAAAATGGCCCAGTTCTGAGGTGTCGCCATTTAGACCAGTTTCATGCTTGTCGCCAGCTCAGAAATCCGGAAGGTCGAAGCAAATTGTGTATGCTTGATTTAGAATCAAGTTTCTTTGGTGGCGGAGCTACAACAAGGCAGAGTGGGCTGTGGCCCGCCCAGCCCATGAATTTTTTTTTCTATTGTATGACTACTTTTGGGTCATGAAAACCTAAGCCTATTACTTGTTTTCTTCAGCTGGCCCGCCCAATTATTTGGCCCAAGCTCCGCCACTGTGTTTAAGGATGAGCTTTGGAGATGGCCTAATCCCGTGAGATGTGGTCCATACGTATAGGATTGCGTCTGATCGTATCTATAATAGAGCAGATGCAGAACTAATGGACCACGTCCATCTTAGTACACAGTTAGCTAGTCACCCAAATGGTCAGCAGTAGTGTCCCTCTGGCTGTGGTCATGCCTTGGTTAGCTCTCCTGCTCATGGCCGTGCTAGCTGCCCGGCTGATCCATTTGCTATTGATGAGATGGAACAGCAGTAGCCCATACAAGGTAGCAGGGTCGGCAGCAGCAAGGCTGCCGCCGGGGTCGAGGGGCTTCCCCGTCATCGGCGACACGCTCGAGTTCTTCGCCCAGAGCCCATCGCTCGAGCTGGTCCCCTTCTTCAAGCGACGTCTTGAGCGGTACTCCCAAAATCATGCTTCGGACACTGCTTTAGTCGATCTTGACTTTTTTCTTCTTCTTCTTATGCTTCTAGTACATGTATTTAACCGCTTGCCCGTTTCCCCACCGCACAACTCTTCTTTATCTTTACCTATATATACCTATATATATATATATATATATATATATATATATATATATATATATAGACATATATATATAGACATATATATATATATATATATATATATATAAGGAAAATTGAGTTTCTGTTCGTCCGTCGCGTCACTTTGCGGAAAAGCCCCTTTGCTTTCTGTAAATTAACGCGCAATACACGTGTAAGACAGAAACATAATCGTTTTTTGGCATTTTCGCATAAAAACCCCCTGACGTTTCAAGTAATCAACACGCCATCCATATTTAACTCAGCTGAATCGTTTTTTTTCAATTTAACATATAACCTCCTGGCTTTTCGATTAATCAGTCCGCGGTTTATTTGAAACAAAATTATCCATATCTTCTAAACCGTAACTCCGATTTTAACATATTATATATGAAATTTAATTAGAAAAATTGTAGAATCTAAATATGATGTTGTTTTTAGCTTTTAACTATTTAAACAATACTATTTAGGAT
Source organism: Secale cereale (assembly GCA_902687465.1). Taxonomy (NCBI): domain Eukaryota; kingdom Viridiplantae; phylum Streptophyta; class Magnoliopsida; order Poales; family Poaceae; genus Secale; species Secale cereale. Next base: position 665,858,883 of record LR738714.1, read on the forward strand.
GCAATCTAAATCAATTACAATCCGTAGGCATGTTGTTCTTCCCCCAGCTTATCTCTTCGTACATGTCCCATGATCAAAGACCCTACGTAAATATTTTTTTGGCAAAATCCACACGCGTACTTATGAACTAACTACACAATATATTTTTATAGTGAATACACAAATAATTTTTAGAGCATATACATGCACTTATAAAATTCATAAACATCAAAAGTACATTAAGATTTTAAGATTTATTCTGAAAATATCCAATCAATTCTTGTGATAGTCATGAATGGTAATATTGAAACCGATACATAGGATCTTAACACATATGTACGTTCTTAGATATATTTAATTTATAAACACGGCCTCCTTAGTGTCGCGGCACCGACCGGTTGTTATCTGAGTCTAGCCATATGTGTATGCCATCAATATTATGAGCCAGAACTAAAATGAAATCGAAATGAAAACAGTGGCCTGGATAAAAAATATCTACTCTCCCGTTGCAACGCACGGGCATGTTTGCTAGTTACTTCTAAATTAGGCAAGACTTTAGGCTAAAACATTATCATTTAGGGTCGGATCTGTCTAGACTAAATCGACTGGGAGTCTTAATCGACTGACATCAGCGGGTATAAAATTGGCTACGACTGGTTTTTCCTTACGTACATTGTATTGTTTTCGTTTTAAGTTTTTTTAGGAAGCCAAGTCTTTATTGCTCAAAGATTTTTTTAGTACGAAGACACCAGATGTGTCCGGCTTTAAAATAATAAAGCCCACAACAGGTAGCGTACCACTACTTAGGATTACATCACCAAAAGCCATTTAGGCCATAGAAACGAAAGATGGCGAGCAATATTACAAGGCCACAGGACAAAAGGGACCACTCCACTAGGCCGTGGTCGCCGGCTCCCTAGCCATCACATAAACATGCAGTCGACGTTCCTGGGCATGCTTCATCAGCTCAACATCCTTGCGCCTCCCCAACGGACTCCACTGCTTTAGAAACAGGTTGCATTGGTAGATGATATTAGCCGGGTGAGATGGAAAACATCCCTCAATGGCAAGCTTGATCCTAGTTAACCATAGTGCCCATAATAATGCCCCTGCACAGGTCCACATCACATGCTTGCCGCGGCCCTCGACCGAGTCTAGCAAGTTAACAAGTTCATTCGAAGACCTTGGGTCCCACTGCATGCCCGCCGCGGTACGCACCGCGCTCCACGCAAACCTCGCGACTACGTATCGGAAGAAAACGTGGTTAGCGTCTTCGGGTACGCCACACAACGCGCATGGGCCAGTGGCCGGGCCATTGCATTTGGCTACGTTCAGGGAGGTAGACAGTTTATTGCGGAATAATTGCCATAAGAAGAGTTTGATTTTCCACGGTAGCCGCGCCGTTCACAAACCCTTGACCACGAGCTGTGTCGGCCCTTGACAAAGCTTGTTATAAAGTAATTTCACCGTGAACTTGCCCGACCCAGTAAGCTCCCAAGTCACCGTGTCGGGTTGATCGGATAGGAAAGTCGAGCCGATCAGGCCAAGCAAGGCCGAGAGGCTCACAGGCTCTTGGGAGTTGAGTTCCCGCAAGAAATAGATTGCCGGAGGGGACGAGGCCAGCGCTTCCGCAACAGACATTACTGGGTCAACAGCAATGGAATAGAGGTCTTGAAACTCAGCCCAAAGAGGGGTTGAGAACCCACCCAGTGGTCTGTCCAGAAGCGAGTGGAGAGGCCATTCTCTATAGCGAACTTTGCCCCCGTGGCAAAAGCTGGTTTGATGGCCTGGAGGTCATTCCAGAAGGGGGAGCCCCATTGCACCCCTTCGAAGAAATTCCCGTTTGGAAAATATTTCACCCTCATGAGGTCCAACCAGAAACCTTTGGCCCCTGGGATATTTTCTAGATCCATTTGCACATGAGGGCAATGTTGAGGATCCGGTTGTTGGTGATCCCGAGGCCCCCCAAGGCCTTAGGTCTGCAAACCCATGCCCATTTGACCATGTGGTATTTCCGATTCGGGCCCGTTCCTTCCCAAAAGAACCTAGAGCGGGGTGTGTCCATCTTGGCATGCACCCCCTCCACAAGCAGGAAGATGCCCACCGCAAACATGGGGAGGGAGGAGAGGCTCGAGTTCATGAGGATGAGTCCAGCCGCTTTCGAGAGAAATTTCCCCCTCCAGGGGCAAACCCTTCCCCCAACCTTAGCACAAAGAGGCTCCCAATTCTTTATTGTGGGGCGCTTGGTGGCGACCAGAAGCCCGAGATATATGAACGAGACCTTCCCTACTTTGCAATTAAGCAGGTCCGCTATGCGGTTGCTCTCCTCCAGCTCTACCATCATGGAGAGCACCACACACTTGTGGAAGTTAATCTGGAGCGCAGACATGAGCTCAAAACTAAGGAGGATCACTTTGACCGCAGCGATGCTGTGCTGGTCAGGCTGAAAAAGCAACAGTGTATCATCAACGTACTGCAAGTGGGTTACTCCCCCTGGAATGAGGTGGCCCACCACCCCTTTAATGCGGCCTGCTGAGCATAGCAGACAGCGCATCCACCACAAAGTTGAACAGAAGCGGGGACATGGGGTCACCCTGTCTAAGCCCGCGTTTGTTCCGGAACAAGTGCCCTACTTCTCTATTAACCGAGATCGCGGTGTGGCCTCCCGAGACCAATTGCATCACCCGGTGAACCCAAACAGCCGAAAAACCATGACTTAGAAGGACTTGACGCAGGAAATCCCAATTTACCCGGTCGTACGCTTCTCGAAGTCTAACTTTAAGAGAATAGCCGGTTCTTTCGTGCGTTTGAGCTCATGAATTATTTCCTGAATGGCAAGCGGGCCCTCAAGAATGTTGTGGCCTCGAATGAAAGCGGATTGGTTTCGGTTAATCGTGCGCTGAGCTATCGGGACTAAACGCGCCATGCACGCCTTAGCGCAAATCTTAAAAGGAACATTAATAAATGCGATGCGTCGAAACGGCCTAATATTGTGAGCCCGAGAAACCTTAGGGATAAGCGAGAGGAAGCCAAAATTAGGGCGGGCGATGTCTACAGTCCCACGCATGAACCCATTGCAAATGTCGAAAATCAGGCCTCAAAGGAGCGGCCAGAAGCATTTGAACATTGCCACCAGCCACCTGTCCGGGCCCAGCGTCGTGTACGATTTCATACCCATCAAGGCATCATCAATCTCTTTAGGGAGGAATGCGAGCCCCAGCTCCTCATTCTCGTGGTCTAGGACAAGTTGAGAGGTCTCCCACACATTTGCGCCAAGACCCGCCCTCTGTTCCTCGGAGGACCTCATCAGATTGATGTAGAAATCGTAAATGTGGCGCATAATCTCCTCCTGGCGCGGCAACAACCCTGTTCTGATTGCAACCTGAGGATCGCACAATTCCGACGCCGATCGTTGGCATAGGCGTGGAAGTAGTTTGTGTTTGCATCACCCTTAAGTGTTCATATCAGGCCACGGCGATGCCGCCAGTACTACTCCTCGGCACGAAGCAATGCTTCGACCTGCCCCTCCGGAGCATAGCGGTGGGCCCATTCTTGTTCTGAAAAGGTTCGCACGTCTGCCTGGGAGTCGAGGCGCGCGATCTCCTCAACGATCGACGCTCTGAGTACTTTGTCGTTCCATCCCTGGTTTGCGCCCCATCCCTTGAGGCTAGCTCGGAAGCGGATCCCAACCGCATTCCAGAACTCCATGGGACATCACTGAGGCCCAATCTGGTTCACGCAGTTCCTCCATCTATCAGTGAAGATGGCGTCGAACTCCGGCAGTTCTAGCCAGGCTGCCTCAAAAAAGAAATGCGACCTTCGGCGGAGCCTATCCTCCCCTGAGGAGAGCACCAATGGAACATGGTCAGACCCAATACGGGTTTCTGCCGCCAAAGAGCAGAGGGGATAGATTATCTCCCAATCCGGTGACATAAACACCCGATCAAGAACCGAGCGCACCGGATCAAGTTGTTTGTTTGTTTGCTCAAAGATCACAGAGTGTGCAATAGAAAAAGAATCATGGGGTTGTACTTGGCCAACGAATGAGCTTCGAAATTAGAAGCTCGGCCTTCAAAAGTAAAGATACAGTTGAAGTTCTAAGCTTGATTTCGCTTATGATCTTACCATAGCTACCATTACATCCCTTTTCAATATCCTTGAAACGTGCTTGCAATCCGTTACAATGACGACGGCATGCAGAAGGAGGTGTTCGGCTAGGGAAAGAGGCTCTCTACATGCAATTGCTTCCAGCGTTGCTTCGTCACGAACTCCATGGACAACAAGTGATGACGACCTCAGGAAGAGTCTGTTCGAGTCTCCGCAAACAGCTGCCGCGGCCCCTTCATCTCCCACTCGAGTCAACCCTGCATCCACATGTATTTTAGTGAATCCCACTAGTGGAGCTGCCATATGGGTCCTCCTCTCTGGCGTTATCGCATGTCCATTGCTTGTATTACATGGCTTCACACAAACTTCTCAAAGCTCAACAATGAACCTTTTCACTAACAAGTTGGTGGATAATGGCCTTTGAAATACATGTTCATGAATAATGGCTTTTCTTCTTGACCACCAGGTCGCCCAGAGAGTCACCGCAAGAGTGACTAAGCTTCTTGAGGCATTGATTCAATCATAGCAAAGAGCCACTGTTTTGTGTTTCTTAGCTTCTCTTCCCCCTTTTTTTTTGGGGCTTGCTCCCTGACTTGGGCTTTATTTTTTTCTACAACAACAAAATATACCACCGAAATTAAATGTAAAATAGTCCCATGACAGAAAGAGGTGCACTGTATTGTGCCTGTGTTTCTTACAGTCAGCAAAACAGTTGCCTTGCATAGGCCATCTATGTTTGTTCTGCCAGCTCATGTCCTATTTCAGCTTACTTTGTATAAAGAGGTAATATCACTGGTAGTCACACAACTTGCATTGGATGTGCAGTTTAGTGCTACAACTTGCAAAATACGTCTTTTTGGTCAGCTAACTTGCGTTTCGGTGCAGATACGGTCACTCCATGCGTATTTGATGCTCGCGTGGCATGCCACGTCTGCATGGGGCCACTGTTAGTGACCGAAAATGCTCTGGAGCAACAAGCGTGTGGTAAACTTGCACGGACCCCCTGAACTTGTTATTATTTTTGCAAAGAAGTCCCTAGAATGGCGGTAACAAGCAACCCGTGCATATTTGCTTTCGGCACCCCAAACTTGCTGGTCGTTCAGTTTGACTGCCCACCGCTTCGTCTCCCGATCAAACAGAGGCGGAGGTGGCGGCGCAGGAGGCAGCGCATCACGGCGGCCGTCATCGGAGGAGATGACTGAACCGCGTCGCAGGAGGCGGCGCATCACAGCGGCCGTCATCGGAGGAGATGACTGAACCGCGTCGCCGATGTCCGGGTGAAACAGCGCCCTCGTATGGTTCGTCTGCCCCCTCGTTGCTCTAATCTGGTTTTTCCTCTAATTCCCGCCATCTTGTTTGTGCCGTTGTCTTCGTTGTGCCCTGTTTGGTCCGATTCTGCTCCCTTAGGGTTCTTACCAGATGTCGGATGGCACTAGGGTCCAGCTCCCCTGTACGCATTAGATTAGAAAGTCAAGCTCCCCTGTTCGCAAATTAACCTAGGGTTTAGGAAGGGGTTATGAAAGGAGGCAGCTTTATGTGTGTAAAAGTCCGATAAAATCGTTGTTTCGGTATGGTTTATGATATGATCCTGAATGTTTGCATTATGAAGTCAAATATGTGTGATGTTTCTGAGATGGATTTTATGTTGTTTGTACTCTAAATATCTGGAAAAAATGTAGTAAACTGAATTTTCTTCGCACTGAAGGCATGTACTCTGAATTTGACAGTGACATTGCAAATGCTAGAGACACAATCCCTATAGGCAGGGTGAGGAGTGCAGCTACTGCAGCAAGCAATGTAACAAGAGGAGGCTCAGCTCAGAGGGGAGGCAATGTACCAAGAAGAGGAAGAAGGGCAAAAGGAAGCATTGGTGGAAGAAGAGGAGGCAATGTAACAAGAGGATGCAGTGTTCAAAGGGGAGGGAATGTTTCAAGAGCTACAAGAGGAGGCAATGTTGCATCTGGAAGCAATCATCCTAGAGGAGCTAGGGCTGCTGCTCCAGGATTCTACAACTTGCCTTTTGGAGCTGATGGAGCTGTCAACCAAGAACCACCTCTCTTCATGCAGGCTGAAGAGGAGGTAATTGTGAGCCAAAATGCAGCATAAGATGCTCTGTTTCGTGAAGGTTGGCTTGAAGAACTGCATGAACTTTTGTTAGGCATGAATGATCAAGTTCATCATCGATCAAGTTCATGAATGAACTGCTCCTTTTGATGGGGTTAAGCACTTCTCCATCAAGATGCTCTGTTTCGTGAAGGCTGGCCTGAAGAACTGCAAAATTCAGTTGAAAGTTGTGCCAAAACTGTGCCAAAATACTATCCAAAAATTCAGATTTTTGTCTTATTTTCATGGTTCAATTCTATACAAAGTTGTGCCAAAATTCAGTTGAAAACTGTGCCAAAACAAGTTCAGGGGGTCCTTGCAAGTTTACCACGCGCTAGTTGCTACAGAGTGTATTCGGTCACTAACAGTGGCCCCATGCAGACGTGGCATGCCACGCGAGCGCCGAATACGCATGGAGTGACCGTATCTGCACCGAAACGCAAGTTAGCTGACCAAAAAGACGTATTTTGCAAGTTGTAACACTAAACTGCACATCCAGTGCAAGTTGTGTGACTACCGGTGATATTACCTCTTGTATAAAATTAAAACTGTTCGTGTTTATAAATGGCTGTCATATATTTGTATCACCTCATATTTATACAAACATTGATAGTATATTCATAAAAAAATCATTGTATATTATGAAATGGTCATCGTGCATTTGTCTAATTTTCACGGAACTATATAAAATGTTCATTGCGTATTTAAATAAATACCCACCATGTGTATAAGAAAATATTCATCATGTATTTAAATAAAAACTCATAATGTGGATGCGAAAATGTTCATCCCTTATTTAAAATATTAATGTATCAAAGTAAAAACATGGAAAATAATGAAGGAAGAAATAAAACAATGAGACATCCTCAATGGCCTGTCCCCCTCCTAGTGGCATGTATGCAGCTGCTGCACCCCCGTGAAAACACCACAGAGTTGCAATTCGGGTGACACTTGCAGTTGCATGCCTAGTGACAGACATGCAACTATCCCTTCCGACCAAACACCACAGAGTTGTAGTCGAGTGCGACAAACTATAGTTGGCGCCTAGTGACAGACATGCAACTGCCCCCTCCACCAACAAAACACCACAGAGTTGCAGCTATGTTCAAAACATGCGGTTGCAGAAGGGCGTGGCAATTACGGTTGTGTGTCTATTGGTAAATATGCAATTGCCCGACGAAACACCACTAGTTGCGCACATCGCCTGCTTGTTACATGTGAGTTACCATGCATGCATTTTGCACATTGGGATGGCATGCAACCGAGTGGCATGTTTGAAAATAATAATCAAAACACATCTATTCGAAAAAGATAAAAACTTAAAACACAAAATAAAACAAAACCTAGAAATAATAAAATAATAATAATAATAAACACACATAGTAGGCCACTCATGGAACCAGCTGACTATATCTATCTATCTATCTATCTATCTATCTATACCTACACTAATTTGAGACTCCCTAATTTTTTTCATATTAATTAGATTTTATGAGCCGTTAATCTGATGAGACCAAATTATTACAGTCTAGATCTTTCGATCAAGCCTATACACACTTTTTTATATAGCGAAGCTTATATGCATATTTTTTAACAGCAAAATTTATACGCACGTTGCAGCATGCGATAGACTTTGGGCAACCATGCGTGGAGTTTATTCCTAATTTTTTCTCCCCAATGCAGGTAGTTTGTCCCTCAACTTTCCGCCCCAGATTTAAAATGTCGGACCGGTCTCTTATCTCTCTCTCTCCTCCTATTTAATCTCTCCACCCCTGATTTCAAGGCTGGATATGGTGGTGCGTATTGTAATCTTTTCTCTCTAATCTCTATGCTCCCCTGATTTTCAAGGATAGATGCCCCGTGCTTTCTGTTGCATGCATCTTTACAATCAAATCGTGAGGATTGTTGGAATAAGCCACGGCATGTGTGGTCGGGCTCGTCGGGCGCGACGGATTCGCGTGGGACGTGCGGGACGCACTGGTGCAGTCGGGCTCGTCGGACGCGTCGGGTGCGCGCGGGACGTGCGGGACGCAACGGAAGTGTGGCGAGTGTGCGTGTATGTGTAACGTGTGTGTCCAGGTGGCACGCGAGTCCATAGTCACGTTGGTGTCCACCGTGTAGTCTAGAGTCTTGGTCATATACGTAGCTAGCAGTAGTGGACGTCGGAGCGTCCGATGACCGGTGTGCTGGCCGAGTCCAGAGGAGTTAGTTTGCATCAGGTTGTTAGCTGCATGCATGATCAGGTCAAGTGGCCGTTGCAGAGTCGAACGTGGGCGTGGATGCATGCGTGCACGCGGAAACGTGGGCGCTGCGTTGCCGTGCCACTACAAAGACATGGCCATTTGTATGTGTTGACAGAGTTGGGGCTCTGGGAATAGTAACGGGGCTGTGAAGCCGGGTGAAACTCCAGTGTACTGTGTGCTCCTCCTTCTACCTCTAGTCCGGCGTGTGAGAGAGCGGCAACAACAAGGATTAGTACATGTGTTCATACATGCATACAAGGGGAAAAAAGGAGGGCACACGTCGCTGCAGACATCTATCCAATTTGGCAATGCATCCTCCTCCACCTCTTCTCTCTCCCCCTCTAAAGAGATCTATTTGTTATTAGATCTAAACACATCAGGTTCGTGTTCGCGTGCGAGGCCACAAAGATTAATCAAGTGCATGCTCAACCAGAAGTATATTTTACCTTCTCATGCCATAAACCTGAGCTGCATGGCAAGTGGCAACACCATCGATATAGAAATACATAGCCAATCAGGTACAGAGATAAAACCAACGAAACAAATAGCACACTATTTCGGCGTTTAAACTTCGATATAACATATTTGAGGGTGCCACGTTACGTTTTAGCCATTTTACACGTTATGCCGCTATTCACGTTATAGCGTGCTATAACGGCGCTAAATGCAAAAACGTTATAGCATTTTTAGCGTGAAGCGATAGAAACACGGCAAGCGCTCATCCCATAGCAGCCCATCGGTCATCGGCCCAATGCAACGCAACAATAGGCACATCTAAAATGGAAATATTGCATTTGTCTAGACAAAAACAAGAAGAATTCTTTTAAGTACATCTAATGTCATAATGTGTACACCAACGGTATGTATGTATAGCTCCTAAACAAAATTTTAGACGTTAAAATCCTTAATTTCTGTGATATATTTGACATTTTTTTTCAAAACGCTATTTTAAATATAGCACGCAATAACTTGTATAGCATTTGGAGAAGGGCCATGCTATTTTAGATAGCGCGCTATTTTTTTCGTTGGGTAAAACAGTATATCTATTGAAGAGCAAGTATACTGGATATGAGTGCCAACAAAATCATCATACACGCTGGAAAAAACAATACTGCGGTTGCTATTGTTTCCATGAAGTATTGCTTGTCTCCGGTTAAATGTACTGGCCGCCGACTTGTACGTCCAAGTAAATAGGACTTAGCTCCCGCGGCAGGTAATAGCGGTGCCATCTTAGATATCCATCGGGAGAAGCTGGAGAAGACCATCACAATTAGCCACTTAGAGCATCTCCAACAGCCGCGCTACGCGCCGCGCCCAAAAATCGCATTTGTCTCGCGCGTTTCGGCTGGTTTGCCGCGCCACGCCGCGCTGGCTTCAGCGGCTGCTCTAAAATGCAGCGCGCGTGCTCCGCTCCAGCAGCGCGCAAAAATGCAGCGCGCGCGCCGCTACAGCAGCGTCAAATATGGCATTTGGACACAAAATAATTTGGAACATTCAATCAAAATGCAATGAACATGTGAAATTTAATACAAACAAGTTGATGAATACATAAACAGTCAGGCCCACAAGTTCATCCAACCAAGTCCAAATGCAAACCAAGTTCAAAATACAAGTTCAACCAACAAAGTTCAAGACATATATAAACACATCAACCATCTTCCTCGTCTTCTTCGTCTTCTTCCTCTTCTTCCGCCGACGATTCTTCCTCTTCTTCCGCCGATGAATCTTCCTCTTCATCACGCACCGCATCACTTGTAGCTCCGACGGTCTTGGCAAGTTCTTCAACGGCATTTGCATGGGTATGTGTGTGAGGCACATCGAAAGACATTCCACTCCTCATGGCCGGAGGTGCACCCATGCCTCCCATGAGAGAAGCAAAACTCATGCCACCCATGCCTCCCATAACGTTGGAGGGTGCTCCAAAGCCACCCATGGCTCCCATAGCATTGGAGGGTGCTCGAAAGCCACCCATGCCTCCCATGGCGGTCGGAGGTGCACCCATGCCTCCCATGGCGGCCGGAGGTGCACCCATGCCTCACCCTCCTCGTCCACCTCAAACTCATGGTCGTCCAAATGGATTTCATTGGTTTGAGACCGATGCGAATTGTTGGACCCAACACCCATAGTTGACATGTATGCATCATCGTTGAGACTACAAATGTAAATATAAGAAATCTATATGATGATGCATTGAACAAATAACAAGAAAATAAAAGTTGGAATTTTTTCACCTTGGGGGCATTTCGTCGAGCACGTGGTGCGCGCCGGCCGCCGGCTCAACTATTGAGCTCGCCGGCGCTTCGGTAGACGCCGGAGCCGTCCGCCGCCCTGCAAGCTTCTTCTTCTTCGAGGTGCCGGAGCCGTCCGCCGCCTTCTTCTTCGCGGATATTTTTCTTTTCTTCGCCTCCGACGCATTGGGGAGCTTTGACGGTGCGGCGGTAGCACGGGACGGCGCCGGCGCAACGCCACTCGTCGGCGTGGTCATCCGCGGCGGCAAGAAGAGGCTGCGCGCGAGGCCAACCGATGGCGGAGCTCCGGTGGCGGCGGCAGCGCCAGCGCCAACGCTCGCCGCGCTAGGGTTTTCGGCAGCGGCGGCGGCGGCGGCGGCGGCGGCGGCGGTGGCGGCGGCTGCGGCGGCGGGGGGGTCGCGGCTGTACAGCGGGGTGAGAGGGGTTCCGGTGTGCGCATCCATGACGGAAGGGGCGGGAGCGCCGGCGCACGCGAGTAGGACGAGGGAAGAAAGGAGAGTTCGCGCGCACGCTCGAGTGTGCCGCGCGCGGAAGTGGACGCACCAAATCAACAGCGCGGGATGGGGCTTTCACCAGCGCGTCCAACTCGTTTTAGCGCGCGCGCGTTTTTTGCGCGCCCGCTGGAGCTGTCCGACGCGTTGCGCGCGCGCTAAAATGGCGTTTTTTGCGGCGCGGCGCTAGTATAGCGCGGCTGTTGGAGATGCTCTTAGTGAAGATTTTGCCACAAACGTTGTACATGAACATTGTAACCTACAAGAAAATACATATAATTTTTATTATTAGTTCATTTTCAGTGGTGCATTTCATAGTATGTTCTGTTGACGTCCACGATGAAACACGATGATACAAAAAGTATTTGGAAGGACTATTGTTTGAGATTGGGTTGTTACAATTGACAATTTGGCATGATTGTTGTGTAACGATGGAGAAATGTTTATTTTATGTGCATTTGATCCATGCTAATTTATTGGCGAAAATTCAAATATTACCATTAGAATATATCTATGTACCAATTTAGCCCAAATTTACCAAAGGAAGCTTAAGATTATGATTATTTTAAGCATTTTCCTCAACACAAGCTATTAAAGAATGATTTTGTATATACAAATATGATAATATACTACCACCCTTCGAATTCTGCTGCAAATATGTACAGTACTTCTCTACACATAGGCTAGAGATAATTGATGATCACCGACAACTTGCACAATAATAGTAATCAACGAGTTTTTTGATACATTATATTCGTAAATAAACATAGTGATGTGGAAATCTGTGGAGCAGCACTATTTTTATAGCTTTTGTGGTTTACTGTCATCATCAAAGATGACTTTTGTCACAACATAATTTAATCACAAGATTGCAACTTTTGTAAAGTTTAACATTATTTTACACAAGCATGCTATCTTGCATTCTTTTAGGGCTAAATTATTCAAGAATTTAATGCTAGCATCAGTTTATATCAGTTCATAAATATTAGCGTCAGATTGACTTGGTGTATTAATTTTTCGAAGAAAAGATGATAATTATCTACTCCATTTCCACTAAGCTATTGCATGACGATGTTTAACAACAGTAGTAGTACTATAACAAATTGTGAAGCATATAAGTTACTGTATTCTAGACATAAATTAATCATTTTCTTCACATATCAACCAGAAATAAGCATAATAATCATGCAATCCCTTTAGGTTACAAAATGAAATTAAATATATCATTGCATGGCTTTGATGACAAAATGAAAGTTAAAATGATTATTATATAGAATTAAACTATAGTTAACTTATGTGAGTCTAGCCCGTGCATTTGCACGGGTTCACGACTAGTCCCCCTAATTACAGGCAACAAAGAATAATGAACTGCCCAAAATACAACCGTTTGAAGAAAAGCCCAGCAGGACATAAGATACGGAAAAGGGCCAATCTTGTACCTGCCCAACACAAAATAAGGGTGCTCCTGTTGGGCGCTCTAAGCGCCAGTTAGCTGTGTTGTTGGCACTCGCACGCGGTGCCTAGCGGGCCGGCCCATCAACATGCTGAAAAGGAAATGCGGAGAAAAATTCGGTGAGAAGGAGGAATCGTACTCAGCACCGCACTGTCAAGTGACGCCTAGCCATGGTAACCCTTTAAATACTGCACATAACATATACTCCCTCCGTCCCAAAATAAGTGACGCAAAAGTGACTCCACTTTGTACTAACTTAGTACAAAGTGAAGTCACTTTTGCGTCACTTATTTTGGGACGGAGGGAGTATTATATACCAGTATATATTAAGTAAAAAATGAAATTTTAAATTTTGGAAAGAGTTGATAAAAATGTCGAAAAACTATGAATTTAAAAAAGTTCATGGATTTTGAAAATTTTCATTTATTTTGAGAAAATGTTCATCAATATAGAAAAAATGTTCACAAATTGAAAGAAAAAGGCTGTTCCTCTATGCCAGTGTGAACGCGCTTACTAGTTTGTTCCTCTATGCAGTGTAATTAATGCTCTGATCCAGTGTGGTTTATATCCTATGTTTCTTCATGTTCCTATAGTGAATCCATAATCTTAAGATGACTCATAAACAATTAAATGAAACATTGTTTAGATACAACACTTAAAAGATAATGGATTTGGGCTACTAGTCTCCGAAAAAAAAAATCCTATCATAGAATTTCACATCAAGAGCCGATGCATTACTGGAGTGCTCTAAGCGCTCCTAAAGAGCATTTAGTGCACATACTTTGACTATGAAGCATACATGTCGATGTCTAATTATGAGGAATCAAGAACCTTGTTACAAATATTTTGGATTTCTATGTCCGAATGGGGTTGTGGGTTTAATATTAGGTGATGAATGTACATAGACTAAATTATTATCAAATGGTTCGTCTAATCACAAGATGAGATATTTTTTTAGGGTCAAACATGCTCAACTTTATTGATCAACGCTAATAGTTAGAGAAATGTTTACAACTCCACGAAGATAAAGTAACCACACATGAAGGCCTTCAGCTAACCCAGAGCATGCATATTTAGCTAGGGCATCTGCCTGCTTGTTTTTTGATGTTTCCTCATGGATGATAGAACAATCTTGGAATGCATGGGTCATAATCTTTATCTCATGAGATGAGACAAATCAACATCAAGATCTAACTAAATCATGGTCTTGGGTCAATAAGGTCGGTTATCCCTACTAATACATGTTTGATAAGGTTGGTCGTAGAGGGGAGTAACTTATACTAGTGTCATACATATGACACTAGTATAAGTTACTACCTTCATAGTGCAAAGTAACATAGTAGTAGTGTCATAGCGGACTTCATTTATTAGCTTGTAGACTCATCCTGTCTTGAAAAGCGCTATGTTACAGTAACATATTATGTTACTACTTCACATTAACTACATGCCACATAAGCAAAAATTTCTTGGAGTGCGCTATGTTACTAGCTAAGTTACTCACACTATGACTAGCCTAATGATTAGTGCTACCACATTAAAAGACAATAGTGTGCTTTTCTCCACCATTGATTTGCTGCAAAATCCGTAAAGTTTTCAAAGAGGAGGAGGGGGTGCACTAAAACATTTTTTTAGATATTTAGATTGTCACACACCAATTCACAAATCAGTGATTTGCGTAGCCAGCCAAGGAACCACACTGACATGGCCTGACATACTTCATAATGAAAACACAGACCTATACTAAAAAAGTGTCTTACAAAGCCATTGTGGCTTGTTTATTACAGCACCGCCATAGTTTGCATTATGGTATAGTTTAACGGTAGCAGAAGAAAAACTAGAGGTAGCACGTACTTGGAGCTATACCACTCCATAGGGAACTAGCTGGAAAAATCTCCTAGCAAATAAACACTTCGACTTCACGCTAGTGGAAGACGTCTCCTTACCTGAATATGGCCAAAACAACGAGAAAGTGAGTACTTTAATACTCGCAAGATAATCAAAATAATATATAACATTAAATAAAGCCGTGGATGACATGTCACATAATCATATCGATTATAGCTATCATGGCATAGCCCACTTTATCTAGCAAGTATAATGAATATAAAGCATACAGATATAAGTGTATAATGGTTCAACTATTTCTCATGATCATAAAAAAATTCTCATGGTCTTCGACACCCACATTTCCACAGCCCTTTTATGGCTCACACCTGAATTTCTTAACATCACATAACCGACATTCGAGTTGTCATTTCAGTACAATACATGCACTTCCCAACATCACAGATCATCTCTATCACCTGCTCACAATACCTTTCTCGATTTAATGTACATGATGTTCTCTTATTTATGATTAAACCTCCAAGTTTGGCAAGGACCAAAAAGTGTGACATACTCAACTCGTCCATGACCGAGGACACGACTACTCAAATAGTTTTTACTCGGTAGAGGTCGTAGACTGTACCCATACGACGAAGCATCTCTTATGGGGACACCCACCAAGATCATCCCAAGTCATACATTTCGATGGGATTGTATTAATGAAATCTATCGGCTGGGAAGG
Source organism: Secale cereale (assembly GCA_902687465.1). Classification (NCBI taxonomy): domain Eukaryota; kingdom Viridiplantae; phylum Streptophyta; class Magnoliopsida; order Poales; family Poaceae; genus Secale; species Secale cereale. Next base: position 665,874,074 of record LR738714.1, read on the forward strand.
TTCTTAAAAACAATCTATTAGAATCGAAGGACTGATGTTTCTAATTTATATAATACATAGGTAATACAATAGAAGATTTCATATGTTAGAAATTAGCCTGAGAAAAACTCCCTCCATCCCATAATAGAAGACATTATGCGTATTTGTGGCAAAAAGACAAAAAATTCCTATGTATAGAAAAATACTGTTTTGATGGATTTTTTTTATCGAATACGCATAAGCATGTGTATCATCGCATTAAAGGAGAAGCGGCAAAGTAGCCGAGTATAACGCCTCTCGGCCATTACAACACTAATCACAAGGATTAGCAGTCACACATCCCACCTGTACTACAATACATGCATCACCTAGATCAACCCATGCCATTGGCAATAAGGCAAATCACAGAGCTACCAAGCCGCGTCACAACCAACGCCGAAGACCTCTACAACAAGACCAACACCCAAGGACAACACAAACCAACGTACCCCACCCTTTTGCGCCAAGAAGAAGTCGGCAGGTGGATGGCAGGGCTTGAGCAGACCTAGAATGGCGTCGTCGAGAGAGCAGCGGCACCGATGTACATTGCGCCTTGGAGGCCCACGCCCAGAGCAATTGCCAACAATAACTTGAGCAGCACCATCAGGACTCCTCGAGCAACAAAATGATGCCTCCAAGGAGGGAACGACGCCGTGATGCCGCCATCGCCTCGTATGAAGGTCAGACCAAGGGTTTCCCCCGAGCACGGTGGAGGAAGCCGGATCGGGGCCAAGACAACTCCTCCAAGGAGGGGACGGCGAGGAGAGCACGTTGTCGGCCTCGGCCATCGCGAGGCAGGGATTTCTCCCGGCCGCAGATCACAGGTCCCCAAGTCCAGATCTTCTCAAACGAGTCGGCAACCGCAACAGGAGGAGAGCACATCTCGTAGCACAGCATCCGCCACCACCGCATGAGCTGGATCAAGAACATGGCAATGCAGTCTGCCCGGATCGAATCCGCAAGCACATATCACTTCCATCGCGCCCACATGACGTCATCACCTCCACCGCACGTCACAGCACGCCACCACCACCACCTCGACGAGAGGCATCAAGAACACCAGGCCAGGGGTGGATCCTCGGCCCCCGCAACGCGCCTCCATGCCCAGCCCTGCCGGCCGCCGGACAGAGCTGACGCAGGACGCCGGCGGCACCAGATCCGGGCCATGCCCAGACCCTCCACGCTCCTACACCTCATACTGTCCCCAACCACGCCATTGGGGGCCGCCTATCGGCGCGCGGTCCACCACCCCCGCAATAAACGGATCTGGACAGAGGAACCCCACATCCGCCACCATCGGAAAGCCACGGCCGGCCACCCACGCTGCTGTGGTTGCACAACCCCGCCAAGAAACCCTAGGGCCGCCGCCCCATCATCTGGAATCCGCTGCCCCGCATGGCGCCCAGGGGCACCAATGCGCGCCAGCCAGAGGCCCCCTCGAGGAGAAAAGGAGGCGAGCCCGCCACCATCGTCCGCCGGACGAGCTTCGCTCGCCGGCTTCCTCCGGTGGCGGCCGGGAAAGCAGGTGGATGAGGGGTCGGGGGCGGCGGCGGGTAGGGTTCGCCCGAGCCGCCCTAGAGGCAGCGCGAGCGAACGAGGCGATGTGTTTTATTTGGACAGTATTTCCTTCGCCACATGTAAGAATTTTCACACGTCATTAGATTGAGAACCCATGTTTGATATCCCAATTTTTTTTTTCTTTTCTAGAATTTTTTATGTTTAATATTTATATAGGGGTGTGGAGAACCGAGGAGCACCTGTGTATTTTCGTATAATAACTTCTTATATTATGGGATGGAGGATGTATGTTTACTGGATCTAAAATTGGAAGCCTCTTGTTGTAACTACATATGATTCAGTTGAGTTGACCAACATGACGCCAGAAGATGACTATATATGATACAGTTATAAGTTGGCCAAGCATGACGCCATTAGAATTGTTTCTAATTTTTTTGTTAGCTTTTGCCATGGAAATAGCTATGTGCTGCTTTAGTGCGTACTTAAGTTGTGCATTACAGATTAAACAAGAATCTTGGGCTTCCAGCAATCTAGAATTCTAGGTTTGCGATTATCTTAGGTTGCCGATGGCTCTATACTGGAAATGTGTAATTAGATATGACACATACATAAGAAATGTGCAGCATTCTTGTATTACAAATTAGGATCAGGAGTGATACTGAAGAAGGGAAGATGCAAGTCTCTGTTTCCACGAAGATCACTCCTTTGGGCTTGTATTGTTTCCTTTTATCGAAGGGGTTTGATACAAGACACTTGAAGTATTTATTTATTTTTACTTCTAAGAGTTGGTGTTACCTCATTCCTTTTTACTAAACCACAGTACTTCCGATTAATGTATTATCATGCATTCTTCTACTGATGTTGCATCAAACGATTGTATGTCCCTCACGTATTTCTTTGCACTATAGTATTTGCGAGAAAAATGGTTTATATACATGTGCTTTCACGTCGAGACTTGAAGAAGCAATTTGAGTTGGGGATGTACTTTGAAATTTCATATTATTGTTCGACGGTGTCTCCATACTCGTGCCTTCTTCGATTTTTTTGAATTCTCCTGCATATGAACTATCACGTGAATTTCATGTGCATTGGTTGAGATGTGCATTGCACGTGCCCGTTTACTAGTAATAGATAAAACAAAGATTGTAGACAAAATACAGTTTAGCGTGTAAAACTCTTGTAGAGAAAACTGCATAGCCACGAAAGAATTAGGTTACGTTTGACAGCTCAATTTTTTAGAGTACTAGGAGAATTTTGGATGCAACAAAAAATATCCATCAAAACATAACAAAATGGAAACTTGCTTCGGTGCTGGGGTTAAGACGAACTTAAAAGTGAAGATTAATTGTTTGTAAGATAAATCATTTTATTTTTTAAGATATCGCAATCAATGATGGTTATATAACTATATAAGCATGCATGCATCCCATGTACTAGTTAGAATGAAATTAACGAATGGTTCAAATTTCAGGTATGGTCCAATTTTTAGGACAAGTTTGTTCGGTGAAGACCTCATAGTTTCCATGGACAAAGAGCTCAACAACTTGGTGTTCCAGCGAGAGGAGAAGCTAGTTCAAATCTGGTATCCGGAGTCGGTCATGAGAATCTTTGGAGCAGACAGCATCATCTCAAAACTTGGGTCCTTCCACAGGCACATGAGGAGTCTAGTCCTTAGGCTCTTCGGCCCTGAAAATCTCAGGCTAGTCATACTCCATGATGCTCAGCGGTCGGTCCAGACCAGCCTCCTCTCGTGGCTCAATCAACCCAGCATTGAACTAAAAGACGCAACTGCAAGTGTATGCCACTGTCAGCCTCTTCCTCCAATAATCATGTTGTGATGAACATAGGCAAATTAACTCCATGTTTTCAGCACCTGACCTCCTGACTTCTCTCTGTAATGCAACAATTTCTTATCGTAGATGATATTCAGCATCACATCAAAGAGGTTAATCAGCTACGACACCTCAAACTCAGATGGGAAGCTGTGGAAGCAATTCGATGCATTCTTTCAGGGAATGCTAGCATTTCCACTCTACATCCCTGGCACAGCATTCTACAAATGTATGCAGGTAATTGACAAGTATACAATAGCAAATTCTTTTGAGGTAGAAGGAATGCAGAGCGAAGGGGCAACCTTATCATGGGGTTAACACGACAAGTGTCCTCATAGGAGAACTTAGTTGTGAGGCCATAGCTGCGAGGTTTTTTTTTTTCTAGAAAAGGAGGATGACCCCCGGCCTCTGCATCTGGGCGATGAATGCGGCCAGTTTATTAATTATTCTCACAAGACCTTACAAAGTCATACAACAGCAAGACTAAAGCCATCGTCTAAGCAACAACTGTCGCTACACTTATCCAATTGATGAAGGGGCGCTGATAGCCTGGGCCTAATACCAAACAGACATCGCAGCCAAACCTAAACATCTAAGACCTGAGGTCCCAACTAGGACGCCTGCCTGGTATGGGGAACCTACCAGTCCGGCGCACTCCTCAACCAGGACGCCTGCCGGGTGTGAGGCCGCCGCAGCCACCTGCCACGAGTCCATCTTCAGAGCCGTACTGTTGCATCTACCATGCCAGGTCTCTCTGCCATCGACGCCAGCACGACGTCAGACAATATTGCCCTCCTGCGCGAGTCCATCCTCCCACATCGAACTCCGAATCTGCACCGCGCCACGCCGTCATGATCCGTCGCCATCAATGTATGGATGAAGCACCGCTCCACCAAAGAAGCCGTCCGCTGGTCCTGCGAAGCTGAGTGCACCTCCAAGAATGCCGCCCCCAAGGGAGTTACGACACATGATTGCCACCAACATCCGATCAGTTGATCTAGGGTTTCCCCCGGAGGTATTGAGTGGAGTTGGGAGCTTCACCTCGGTGATGCCTTGATGAAGGAAATGATGATAAGAGCATCGTCGTCACCGGCTCCGACCATCGACCGAAGTCCAGGTTTTCACCCGGATCCGTCCCAAGAAATCCACCCAACAACCTGTGCACCGTCTTGACCGCCTTCAAAGCCCCAGATCCAGCCGCCTAGATCCGGCGACCAACCGTAGCAACATTGCCACCGTGAGATCCCTGGAGCACCGACCACTACCTGAGTGTGCCATCACTTGAGCCTAGGAGGAGGGCTCCCACCCCGCCTCGCCAAACCGCGAAAGCCGCCGAGAAAGATCCTGCGCGCTCATCACCGTCTCTGATCCGAACGAATCCGCAAACAGATCGCCGTCACAGATCCGCCTTGGACAGGGACTGCACCACACCATGCCGCGGCGGGAAGCCCGAGCTTCACCCGGCACCACCGTCCAGGGCCGCCGCCCTGGGATCCAGACAGAACATCGCCGCTGCCACCAGCCTTGTTTGGCCGCCGCCGACCGGCCACTGCGACCTCCGCCGCCATTCTGCCGACGGATCTGGGCGAGGATAGCCATCCTCCCCGAGGACACAGGCCGCAACCTCTTCTCCGCGTACTCGCAGGGAAGCCACCGTGGCCACGTCCCCACCCCTCGCTGGATGCTGCGCACGTGCAGCCCCGCCGCCACGAGGAGACCCGCACACAGCCGCCACATAGCTAGGCGTCGACCCATCTGCAGCCGCGCCATGGGCCCTCCGCCGTGAAGATCTTCGCCGCCATGCCGCCGGGATCTGCGCGCCCCGGCGCCTCCGCTTGGCCTGTCCGGTCCTGCAGGCCACGAACGTGAGGATGGGAGAAGGCCCCTGCCTCCAGCCACCACGGGGTGCTTTTCCCCGGCAGCTCTGGCCGGCGGCGGCGGGGAAGGAGAGGAGGGGGAGGGCTAGCGGCAGAAGGTGGCGGCGCCGCCCGTGCCGCCCGCGGGAGGGGCGACGCGTGTGAGAGATCTGGATGGGGTTGATTGGAAACGAGAGATGCGAGTTTACGTAGGTTCGACCCCTCTACTGAGGGTAAAACCTACTCCCGCTAGATTGCTTATTGAATATGTTGGCCTCGATTACAAGTATGCTATTCTTGCTATCTCTCTCTCAAAGCTAAAAAAAACTTGTCCATTTGGACGACCTAGGAACCCACATTATGTAATAGCCGGGTCCCTTGGGTTACAAGAGATTCTAGGTTCTACCAAGTCCTACTCTAAGTCCTCTAGGTCATCTGTGTTTTCCAAGTTGGGGGTCTCCGTCTTGTATTTGGACTCCTCCTTCACAGAACCTTGCCTAGGTTCAGGTCCTTCAGGCCGAGTCCTATAGCAGGTCGGGGGGTCTTTCTTCAGGCCGGGTCCATGTACCAGGCAGGGTCCTTCCCAGGTCAGGTCTTTCTTCCGGCCGGGTCCTTCCCAGGCCGGGTCCTTCTTCAGGTTGGGTCGTGTAGCAGGTCGGGTTCTTCAGGGACCTCGCACAGTCTAGGTCCTTCAGGACCTGCTGGCTTCTCTTGGTCTTATTAGCCTACCTAGTTGGGTATTCCCCCGTCACAACCCTCCACCCTATCATTTAATTCTTCTAAGTAGTAGTAGTAGTACTTTTTGTTTTGTTTTGCGAGAAGTAGTAGTAGTAGTACTTATTATGTGTATTCTCACGATTAACAAGTCTCTTAAGTAAAATGATCTATTATGCATCCTTAGTTGTTTCAGTATATCTCACAAGTTATTCTAAGATACTTCTACACAAGTAATATGAAAAAAATCACCAGGTTCCTAAGATTTTTTGCAGTATATGTATTCAAATTATTAATATAATAATAAAATCACTTCGGGGTCTCTAGTAATAACCAATGAAGTATAATTCAGAGTATTCGCCTATGTTGTATATGAGGGACGCAAGTACAAACTCTTGGGAGCATATGATCATGTGTCTATATGTATACATCATATATAAGTATATACCATGTTTTAGTTTTACTCTATACATATATAACAATCTCATTGACAGGGACGAAAGTATGTCATGAAGATTTTGAGGAAGATGCTAGATGAGAGGATGAGGGTGTCACGTCGGGAGAGCGTCGACTTTCTCGATCTACTGATCGATGATTTGAAAGAGGAGAAGCATTTAATGAATGAGAAAATTGCGTTGGATTTGTTGTTCTTGCTGCTCTTCGCCAGCTTTGAGACCACGTCATCTGCTATAACTGCCACAGTCAAACTCCTAACAGACAATCCGAAAGCCCTACAGGAACTTACAGTAAGTGAAGAAAAGGCTAAGGAAGTGGACTTGGGCGTTCTCATTTTCAATCTAAAAAATCCTTCGTTTCGGAGTACACTTTCACCAGCCTACCGCACATGAACTTACAAATAGCACTTTAGTCAATAATAATTGAACAAAATATAATACTAGAAGTTTATGTATAGTTTGTAATCATGTTGAACATGTTACCCAATCAATCAGTGTGATGGTTCCAGGAGGAGCACGAGAACATCCGGAAAAAAAGGGTTGATCCTGACTCCGAAATCACATGGGAGGAATACAAGTCCATGAAATTTACGTCTCATGTATGTCTCTCTTACACCTTTCATCGACCATGCAAACTTCTAAATTGATACATGATTACTGTCATGATCATTCACGTGTGTACAATGTGTTTTTATCTTCTCCATTGTTGATTTGTAGGTCATACACGAAGCATTAAGGTTGATTAACATCGCTCCGATAATGTTTAGAAAAGCTACAGAGGATATTCATGTGAAAGGTAAAGTTTGTTGTAAGGAAAACAATACATGTAGGACTAACCTTTTGTTCATTGTTTTTGAGAGAGCTAACCACATGCATGCCAAGTGGTCATGTAGGACTAACCTGTCATATACATGGACACAATCATAGCTGTGGCAAGTTAACTACATGGGATCCTAGCTATATATGTGCTCTAATTTGTGTATTAATATGTATGGTCGTGATCTGTGCAGGTTACATTATACCAAAAGGATCAAAGATCATGATTAACCCTTCTACTGTTCATCTGGATCCTACAATTTACCAGAATCCCAATGCATTCAATCCATGGAGGTGGAAGGTATGTGAAATGTAAAGCAAAAATAACATATGCACATATTTTAATGAGTAAATGGGCCGAAGAAAATTTTAGGTTAGATCTCGCGAATAGAGAATAGCCCGACCCTCGCATTGCCTCTCTCGGGTGACACGGGGGAACACTACCAGCGCCACCATTACCCTCCATGCCATTCTCATCTCGTCTTGTTGCCGCCGGAGGAGCACGCCGGCGAAGCTAGTTCCTAGGAAGGTGGCGATGGGGCATCTAGTGAGGGCCTCACGCACCTGTCCCCATCCATTGGGTTACGTCTCGACGGCTCCTCTTTGTGCCATTGTGGTGGCGACTCTGGTTTGGCGACAAGGTCCTGGGCGTTGAGGCACGGTCTGATGCGATGACGGTGATGCCCGAGGATGCAGGTTTTTCTCCATATGGAGACGTTTGTTAGATCTCCTTCTACCTCCACCATGTCATGTGTCTCCTGAGTGAAAGCCCTGACTGAGGTGAGCGACGAGGGCACCATCGACGCCGTACCCTTCTTGACAATGCGAGATAGTTGGCTGGTGAACACCGTTGTGTTCGTGTTGGCAGTGATTTGGATCTGGAGGTGGTGCGATGTGGCATCTACCGCGTGACGATGACGGGTCTAGGTGGCATGGCGCAACGGGGTCTCGTCGTTGGACGTGTGTTGATGGACGCGTGTAGAGTGGTGACGTTGTCTGGCATCGTGGTGGCGTCTATGATAATTAGGCCTGGCAAGGTCAATGCGTTGATCTCTTCTGATGTTGGGATGACAGAAGATGACGGTGGCGGATTCCGGAGCGTGCGCATGCGTTGCACGCTGAGGGTCTGCTAGGCAGGTTGGTGCCAACTTGGTGAGGCCACAAATTAGATGTCGTGCGTTGGTGCGAGGTCAAGTCATATCATCAAACTAATAGGTGTAGCGACGTAGATCGTCAGGATGGTGGCTTTGGGTTGATCCACATATTGATTTTGTCAGACTCTGTTGAATAATAATAAAAAGATGATTGTCTGCATGGGCTTATCCTTCTTTGTTTTAGAAGGGCTAAAGCAGGCCGGTGGATAGAAAAGGCTTCGAGAATACATGATACTGTACTGTATCCTTATTTTTTTCTATATTAATATGTTTGAACTGCATGTCATGAAAGGAGAAAATTAGCTCAAGAGCTTCCATAGAAAAACAGGAAGTAGCTCATGCATGATGGGTAGGATCCTGACTAAGTGAAGTTTGAATTATTAAAGACAATTTATTTACGCTGGCAGTAGTGATGTACAATGTTTTCTTTTAAAGAAAAATATAGAAGAATCAAAAGTTAATTAACATGATCATTCATTTTACCCCTATTATTTTTCAAGTCGCGGAAAAGGCTAAGGGATCTAGCTACATTTTAATGCAAGGGAGTAATATTAATTGTTGGACAAACATAGTACTCCCTGAAGCCTAGTTACAACTTGCGCATGCAGGGTACTGCTGAACCAGTTAGTGGTGCCTCCAAGGAATTCATGGCTTTTGGAGGCGGGCTGCGGTTATGTGTTGGTTCAGACTTTGCTAAGCTACAAGTGGCTATCTTCCTTCATTGCTTAGTTACTAAATACAGGTGAAGTTATATTTCTTGTATTTGAAGTATTATGATAAATAATAATTACTCTAGCACCCAGCATTTTTTTTTACTCTAGCAACAAACACATATTCGAGGGAGAGTGCTACCAGTGTACATATACATTTCCTTTGGCGTAAACAAGACACCTCTATAGACTTTAAGTAAAATTGTCCGATCGTACTCTCGTGTCTCCTGAAACAGATGTCTTTCGAGTCATCAGTCCACATCGAAACTGATGTCAGTCCAACAGGTGGTTAGAATCTGGGACTCTAACGAGTTCCATAGGTCGGAGATTGGTGGGATCTTGAATGAGGTTAAGGAGTTGAGTGCCAACTTCTTCTTGTTTAAATTGTGCTGTATAGGAAGGGATGCGAAGACGGCAGCTCATTGCTGTGCAAAGCGAGCTAGTGAGGCTAGACGTAGTTGCTTATGGCTGAACTATGTTCCCCCCTCCTTGCTGAAGAGCTTTAGCATGATTGTAATCCCTTGTAGTACCTTCAAGAAAACAGATATGCTGTGCAACAAAAGAAAATTTGTTACAAAACTTCGGTGCTACATTATGTCGTGCAAGGCGTGAATAAATTTAACATTTTTTTCAAAGGAAACAAACCAAAAATTGTTTCATAAAAGTGAAACATACAATATGCAAGAAATGCAAACAAGGAATGAAACATGCAGCAAATCCTACAAAAAGGTTTGCTGTAAAAAACATGGGAATACTACAGGACTTCAATTGCAAAACATGTATATATTGCTTGACTCTCTAGAGGTATTATACATGTGCTCAGTAGAAGAAAGGAAAATAGAATTCGATATAGCTTCAATACAAAACAGGAGACTTAAAATAAAAGAATTTGGAGGTCTTTTGAGTCGTAGGATTATACATACATTTTTTTTACAACATTGTACATATATCCTAACTCTCTGAACTTTAAACTTCTACCTAGCGCAGATGGAAAATGATCAAGGGAGGAACCATGGTGCTTTCTCCTGGACTACAATTTCCTGGTGGTTTTCACATCCAACTTCTCCCAAAAGCTTGATTCGTGGTTCTTGATTTCTGCAATATGTACAATGTTTCTATGCATGGCACAAGAGGATATGCAGTGTTTTCATTTAATTGCTTATTATGTGGCTAGTAATTGACTCATGGAATGCAAGATTGTTAATAAGCCCTTTTCTGAGTTGTTAATAAGCTTCTCCTATGGAGCATAAACTATTTGTATTTTCCAATTTGCTTCTCCTTGTGCAACCTATAAATCCATCATTTGCAATAAACATGTATATGTTTTACTGCATTGCTATATATTTTGTCCAATGTGCATTTGTCGTTCTCTAGTTTTCTTTGTTCACTTTGTATTCTTATGAACTAAAGGTACATTATTGGTTCATAATGCATACAATAATTACTTAGTTAATAAATTGCCTGGATAGGCATCTAGCATGCCCATTTTTGTACTACTGTTCCTTGTGAGGTAAATAATGTTACATCACATTTTCAACTCAAGGCCCTGCTGACGAGTTAAAACTTTAGATGGCAAATTTTAAGAACCTACGCTTGGCATTAGAGAAATCCTAAAACTCTAAACTCACCATTTCAGTTTCTTGCTCTCGACCTTAAAAGCTAAACCTGGGGTCATGGACAACATTTAACTGCCACCACACAAAGTTGATTCTTTGTTAATCGGAAGGATGCAGACAAGTAAACTTTGTACCCATGACACTAAAATTGCACTATGACTTCTCCAAAGACAAATATGATTAACCTGTCAAAGGCACTTACAAAATAATATGATTAGCCACTTAATAGGCCTTTAAAAGGCCCTAAATAAACTTTTGATTCCTTGTGAGAAAGGCCATTAAAAGATGATAGCTTCACATGCCGTATCTGTAATACCTAAATAATTCATATGCATTATGTTATTTCTCTTGACATGCATGCCATGTCAGCAGTTCTCCACCCAACCAGCAGTGAGACATGCATCTTCGGTAGCCTCCCGGGTGCAACAGATACTTACCAAAATAAAAGTGTCTATCGGTAGACTCTGCATGCAAGCATGAAGCATCCATCACTAGCCATGCTCAATAAATGGCGATAAGCACATGCAGCAGTTCCACAGAAAGCCACCAAGATGGGATCACAATGTCTAGCTAGCTATTAACACGGGACGTGAACAGAGAAACCGCTTTGATTACGATATTAGTACATGGACGACTAGGTTCCTTTATCTCCCTGGAGGAATAAATCTCCATCGATCCGACTCTTCTCATCTTCCGCATACCTCAACCCCTCTCTCTCCATACTATGCTGCCGCCGGACAAAGCCTTCAAGTGTTCATCGTCATCGAAGACCCACACACTGCTGCCATAATACTTGATTGTTTGCGCCACTGCTTTGTTCACATTTGTAGTTGAACGCCGCGGAAGAGGCGCCGCCGCCTCGAACGCGATGATTCGAGTCCTTCTGGCCATTTCGGTCTTTCATGAGCACTACTCCCTCGGCAAGTCGTTGATCTTGGTCGAGGTCTTCTAGCTTGCACCCGTTGCGCTCCCAAGCATGGCGCCATCGTGGTGGTGCTCACGACGTGGTGGCTCAGTATGGCCTCCGCGACGTGGACGCCGGCGCCGGGTACGCCTACTCTGGGTGGGCGACCCTGAGCGTGAGTGACACGGCCAATGCTAGGGTATGTCACAATATTACATGTACTGATTTTCTGCTTTACTGAAAGAGGTCAGGTTTTCTCACCGATGTGTTCACGTATTTGCATGCAATGGAAAGCATAGCGATTTTCTTATTCCATTATATTGGATGCATGCCAGAATTTAGTTTGGTTCTCTAAATACTTCCATGGATTATCAGGGGCATTATCTTTATAACTCTCTCTCTAATTGACTTGCAGCTAGGAGCTAGCAGTGCTAGATTGGTAAATATACCTTTTTCGAACGAGGTAGCTATACACTAATCCTCTTTGTATGATCTCTTATTATAGACTCATATTGGATTGCTTTTTTTCTGCCTTACAATGTTTTTGCTAGATGTTTCTACACTAGAGCACCATCAATTATTTGTGCACCTACAGGTGTATGAGTAATGCAGAATATATAAATTTGATATTTTTGATCAAAACAACAGTCTTCATTTTGAGTGGCACCGTTGGTTTAATGCCAAAATATATCCAAGCACTTTTATAGGCCTTTAGACAATGTGACAGGATTAATGTAAATACTTTTGCCTCTCTTGATAGCACTCTTAAATCACCACATTAGTTCTGATGATGACAAGTAACATATTATTGCAGAAGTTACTCACATTACAGAACAATCTTGCATTACCACACCCGTGAAAGCATCACTATGATTGTACCTTACATCCTCAAAATGGGAAACTATATTATGTTCTGTGTGGTCAGTAGAAAATAATAAGACGTGCATTTTTTGAGGATATAAGACATGCATTTTTTTGAGGATATAAAACATACATTTTGAGGTCTAAATGTTTGTGATCTTGAACCTGAATATTTTTCTATAATTATATTATCTTGTAGAGATTGCTTCTTCTTAAGATTTTCTGTGCACATTATAGCCGCTTTCTACAAATTCCGGCTGCAACGCATGGGGTATCTTCTACTTCTCAAAATGCTTCAATGCGTTCATCGAGCACTCTATCACTCGACCACAGTCTCATGTTCAACATCTTTGGGTAGGCAATGCTTTATTATTATTATTATTATTATTATTATTATTATTATTATTATTATTATTATTATTATTATCATCATCATCATCATCATCATCATCATCATCATCATCATCATCATCATCATCATCATCATCATTATCATCATCATCATTATTATCATATATCCCTTGCCTTTGCATCATTGCGATGCAAAATATAGTACATACCAACTAGTAATGTTGAAAAAGAAGCCACAACTGGCAAATATTGGAATGTATGCCTGCACACATAGCCTATTATCGAACCGACATCCCAACTGATTGTAAGTAACCTATGCAATCAGCTCCCACTGGCTGCATGCAAACCCCTTATTAAGCTTTCGCACTTCAGCATGTTGCCGTAAGGACCATGTATAGATCCATCATTTGACATTAAGAATGGCCTGTATTAATTTTTGTATCTTCACTCTGTTAAACGCACATTCATTGGAACAATTCCATAAGGCCCATAGAAAACCACAAAACTCCCACTCGAAAATGTGCCATAACTTTTGGATTAACTCCACCCAACTAGTTTCCAGACAAGTTTGATATACTAGGAAGCGGAGGTAGTTTAAAAGCCACATGGATTGTACGTCGAGAGAAGTGCAACAAATGGGCAGGAGATACAAAGTTGATTTATTGTTTCATCATGATCATAGAAACCACACTTTTTACTACTATGCCACCTTGGTTTTGCCAAATTATCTTTCGTGAGGATAACCCCTTATGCATATGTGGATGGATGTATATGTGGTAAATAAAGGGTACTGATCAAACGAATATTATCTAGCTTTCCCTTGAATGGATGTGTATGTGGTAAATAAAGGGGACTGATCAAAAGAGCACGAAAGAGACATTATTGCTAAAGGTCCATAGTTCCCAAACATCAAGCCACAACGAAAACCTATTCATGATCACTTATTTGGCATAATCTTCTTCACGTGACAATCAAAGTTCCAGCAAACAATGATTGAAGCAATGTGTTTTATAGACTAGAAGAGGAGACAATTGTGGGCGTGTTCAAGAGCACTTGAGCATCATGTTTCACTACATGCTTTCCACTCCCCAACCTATGTTTTCATGGCTCTACCTTAAGAAACTGTTACGTGCATCCCCGGAAAGCAAGTGTTGTCTATATTAAATGAAATGAAGTGCTGCAAAGTTGTTTTATCTAGTAGATCGGAAACTTTGTCTTGATTATCTTTGCTTCACTAACACTTGCATTATAACAATGCCACCACCATATCTATGATAATTTCTCAGGTCATGAAGCGGAGGGCTATCTAGGCATACCGATCGTAAGTTAACCAAAACCTTCTCATTATTTCGGTTTAAACAACCGAGTTCCTTATGCTTCGGATTTCTCTCTATGTCGCTCATGGACGATCAAGTTTAAGCATGAGGGAGTTGATGAGTGATATTCTTACACTCATTTCAACCTTGTTTAAACCGAGATATTTCATTAAAAGAGAGATATTCGCTCTGATATTTCCACTAATGACAAATGAATGCAAAGATTCTACAAGCCCTCTCATTGATATTTTTCCACGGGAAAGGGGCTAAAAAGGGAGGAAAACACGTGGGAGAAAGGAAAGGAAGGAAAATGGAGAAGAAACAAGTCACTAGGAGGCGTCAGAAGGCCTCTAAAGTCAAAGATGACGTTCCATGCGACCGCACGCACCTGCATGAGCGGTCGTTCGGAGTGGAAACCGAGGCAAGTCGTCCACCTAATTTTTTTTTATTAAGGGGACCCCGTCAAAATGTCAATAGAACGAGCAAAGGTGGTGCTTCGAGAACAACCACAACCCACTCATCGTCATCTTCATCAACAAACCGTAGCCGCCACAATTTTTCACCTCCATTGCCATCGCCATTACAATAGCCCTCTCTCATCTAGTTCATGCTTGTAATCGTGCATCGCACAATGCATCTATTGTAAGACATATTGCAATCAATCCTTCTCAAGATGCGTTCTTCAGTGATTTCTTCTTGCGATCCGATCTCCGTGTGTGAGTAGTCCGATAAGGTATGGGGTGAGGCATGAGCCTTGTAGCCCCAGGTATTAGGAGAAGGGTTCAATGGAAGCCTTTGAAACACTACTAGGAGAAACCTTATATATAGAATCATTGCAGTAGCGTGCCATAAGACATCAGCGCTACTGCTATTTAGTAGTAGCGCGTTGTGGTAACATGCGCTATAGCTATAGGTATAGCAGTAGCATGGGACATCGAGGACGCGCTCCTGCTAAGTTATCCCAATGGACCCAACCTCTACTACCAATAGTAGCAGCGCGGCCTGAAAACCCACGTTACTGCTATGAATGGTGACAGCGTCTCCAGCCGTTCGGCCACCCAGGACGTCCAAAAAACGTGTCCTGAAGGTGAGCCGGCGAGAATTTAGGCGTGGGGGCGACTTCGTTCCCAGTCGTCGCCCCCAGGTCGGCCCCAGGGCTAAACAAAGTCGGCATTTTTTCACACAAACTCGTCGAAATTCATGCAAACTCGGCGACATTCATTCAAATATGTACAAAAAACAAAATAAAAAAACAAACACGGCCTAGCTACGCCGTCCTCGCCGCACCTCGCCACCGTCCGGCTTCTACATGCCTAGGCGCTTGTAGAAGACGGTGTAGTCTCCACCGTCGTCGTCGTCACCGTCGTCGTCGTCGTCGTCCTGCCACCCGCCGCCGTCCTTGCTGCAACCCTATCCAGGGTCGCCGACGCGGGTTGGCCCGGCCTCCTCCTCCTCGTCGCTGTCGAGGTAGAGGACGCCGTCCTCCTCGCGGACGGGCTGGCGGTGGCGCGCCTTGTGTTCCTCAAGGGCGCGGCGCTGGCGAGCCACCTGCTCGCGGACGTAGTCCTTCCTCGCCCACCTCATGGCCGTCTCGTCGTCGGCGGCCATGGCGAGGTGCTCCGGCTTCATCGGGAGTGGCTCCGCCTTGGTTTTCGGCCGGACGAGGCGCAGGCTACCGCCGCGGCCTTCCTCGGGGATGGTTAGGGCGCCACTGCGGGTGCGGCCCGGGTTTGACGGCGAAGGCCGCCGGCGAACCACCCGAGGAGGACGAGGTTGTCGCGTCCGACATCCGCCGCGGCATCCACGAGCTGCCACGGCGGCGAGAGAAGGACGGGGGCGCGGGGCCGAGCTACTCGAGGCGCGGCGTGTTGCCGGCCTCGATGTAGCCGAGGACGTGCCCGAGGGTGCGGCCGAGCACCCCCCACCACTCGCGCCGTCCTTCGGCGCTGTGGCGGCCATGCGGCACGACGCCGTTGGTGGAGGCGATCAGGCCGTCGCGGCGGCGGTCGAAGTAGAGAGTCCAGAAGGCGGTGTTGTCGGGGGAGTACGTCGGCCATCGCCGCTCCTCCTCCGCCAGCGACGACCTAATGCAGGTGATCTCTGCCCGCCGGTCCGCCCCGGTGGGAGCGGGTGGCACCGACACGCCGCCGGCACTCAGACGCCACGCGTCCGGCACCCTCATGTCCGGGGGAGCCGGGTAGTCGGCCTCGAACAGGAGGCGCGCCTCCCACTCGTGCAGGTGGCTGCGGCTGAAGCCGTTCTTCGCCGCCGAGTCGCCTGGGTACCGCGCTGCCATTGTCGTCGGCGTGGGAGTGGAGTGCGCGAGAGGGGGGAATAGAGGTGAGGTGCTGCGGTGTGGCGTCACCGGCGAGGCGGGCGGCTTTTATAGCCGGAGCTCGGGGCGGCGGGAGGCGCATGCCAGGCGACGCGTGGTGGGCGGCCGTGGCGCTGGGCGACGCAACGGTTCACTGCGCGGCATCAATGGGCATGCTGACCGGCGCACTGCATCGTGGGAGGCACGACATCAATGGAGGCGACGGCGAGGCAGCGCGGCAGCTTTGGCATTGATTCCTGCGGGAAACGAGACGATGTCGACGACGAAGCGGCGCGTCGCTGATAGGGCGGGCCCATCACAGTTCGCGCCAAAAACGGTCCGTCCGGCGCCCCCAGGCGACCCAGCGCGTCGGGTTCGAGTTGGGTACGCCGGCGTCAATTTCGGCACAATCCGGCGGAAAACAGGCTCCCGAGACACGACTGGGCCATGTTTTCGACGCCGGCGCCGAAAAAGTGACCTAGGGGGCTGTTGAGGGCGCGGCTGAAGATGCTAGTACACACCTTGAGGGCTACTGGGTGCATAATAATATATGATTCGATCATAAGAAGAAGTCATTTACCTCAATATCAGTGGCAAAGACATTGGCTACACTTTGTAGTCCCGAGCGGGCTATGTCGATGCGTTCACCAGCCGCCCGACGAGCATCTCGTTGCCGAGCTGTAAAAGCCCGGTTATTCCTGGAAGTTTTCTTCTCCCTGTGGCGCAGCATGCACTCATATTCAGAAGGAGTCGCAGGAGCAATGCTACATCAACGTAATGGTGTACGAAAGGTTACGAACTAATCTGATGTGGGACTATTTGATTGGATTAAAGGAGAGGATTAGGCCCACCCCACCTGAAAATCAGGGGGGGCATGTATAGATTAGATGGAAGTTTACGTAGCAGCCACGTAGCCCTTCGTAAGTCTAGGATTTTCGGAGTCGCAGACACTATCGAGGACTCCTCCGCTCTATGAGCGCCCCCATGAGCTGCCTGTCGAGGGGAATAATGGACTCTGTCGCTCGCCCCACCATCATAGGGACATGTATGTTATCCTCAACAACCGGGCTGGATCTGCAAATCAGATAGGACCGGTGTCATGCACAAGGATCTGCATGTCATGTAGGCAAGAGCAACTCTAACAGACCCGCAAAAATTCCGACGAGTATGCGGGCTCGGGCCAATTTTGCGGTCAGAACAGACCCTGCATACTTGCCCGGCCCGCAAAAACTTTTGCCGCAGCACGCAAACCGCCCCCCAGCGCTATAAGTGCGGTTCCGCGACCCTTTTGCGGGTCCAAACCCTATCCCCCGCCGCCGCGAGCCACCCGATTCCCCTTTCCCCTCTCACAATTTCTCGTCGCCGGCGACCTTCCGCCCCGCCTCCAGCCGTCATGTGGGGGCGAATGTGGAGCTCCGGCAGCAGATCCGGCCGGGAAAGGGACCCGGAGCGCGAGCGGCGCGTCCGGTCCGACGGCGCGAGGAAGCGCGGCGCGCGGAAGTGGACCAACCACGGGCTGTCGTCGCCGGCGAGCTTCGACTGTCGCGAGACGGAGGAGCACGACCGCCGGCGCACGTCCTTCTCCTCCGCACGGTCTTCCTACGCCGGATCCTCCTCCTCCTCCGCCGCGGGCTTCCTCCCCGTGAAGAGGGAGTGGTCGGACGAGCAGAAGGAACCGGAGCCGCCGGCGCCGTTCGGCTTCGTCCTGGTGAAGGAGGAGCCCGAGGAGCCACTAGTAGAAAAATGGTCAAACGTGAAGCACATTAGTCCCGGTTTGTAACAGAACCGGCACTAATGTGACCATTAGTGCCTGTTCCAACGGCTAGGCGGGCGGAGATCATTAGTACCGGTTCGTGGGCAACCTCTAGTACCGGTTCATGCCACGAACCGGTACTAATGATGCCGTGTCAGGCTAGGCACCTTTAGTACCGGTTCATGGCATGAACCGGTACTAGAGTATCTTAGTAAGCTGATTTTTAGTCCCACCTCGCCAAGAGAGAGGCACTAGGAGCGGTTTATAAGTCTTGAGTGCACAGACAATGTGGGAGAGGCGCAATGTTCACCTGCACGTTGCTTAGCTTCAAACCTTGAGGAATAGTGTAGACTGCACGGAGCTATGTGCAGTGCTTTGTACACTCTTCCGAAAGGTTTGAAGCTAATTAACGAGCATTGCGCCTTTTTTTTTACTCCAGAGTTTTTGTGTGTTCAAAATGCACCATTCAAATCCACATCGTCAATTATTAGCCCTTTCTGAATTCATTTGGTATTTTTCATTCATTTACTGATTTGTTTTGATAGAGCTAAATGACCGTGAAATTGAAAAGCACTACAAATTGAAGTCTGAAAATGTTGAAACTTGGCATGATATCATCATTTCACCCACATGGCATGTGCAAAAAAGTAGAGAGGGTCACGACAAAAACTGGATGCACTTCGTGTACAAAATGGACAATCTTTTTCGAGGTATCAGGGTTTAGGACGAAAACTCATATGATACAAAGGCATTGCATTTTTTTGAACTCCAGAGTTTTTGTGTGTTCAAAATGCACCATTCAAATCAACATCATCAATTATTAGCCCTTTGCTGAATTCATTTGGTATTTTTGATTCATTTACTGATTTGTTTTGAGAGAGCTAAATGACCATGAAATTGAAAAGCACTACAAATTGAAGTTATCAACCTGAAGATCCTACTAAGTAAAATTATTTTGTCTTGAGTCTCTGACTTCTTTTTTCTTCATTTGCAACCTGCCCAGTTTATCTACAGATGGGATTTAGAATGGTGCCCAATTTTCAGCAAATTAAAGACTCTGTTGCTCAATGAGTGGTTCACAACTATTGACCTAGGTTGCATTCTGCAACACTCTCCAATTCTTGAGATGCTCACTCTTCAGCTTTGTAATACGAAGGTATATTCTGTGTATAAGGTATTGCCATATATGTGCTATTGTCATACTGAATGTTTTCTATCATGTAGAGCCTCACAAGAGGAACGGTGGCCCAAGAAACACTAGACGAATCATTCGTGTGTGTGCACCTCAAGATTGTCAACATCGAATGTAATGAGGTTCATGAGGAAATTCACAAAATTATGAATATCTTGAGGACATGTGGCATACTTCGTGATCACATTAGCATCAAGGCTCGATCATCACCCTCATACTGTAAGCTAGCTGTTCTCATTCTTCATGCTTCATATGTTTGAGCAATCATCCTATTTTGTCCTAGCACGTCTGCGGTAACTACACATCAGCTTTACAAATCCATTCATGTTCAGTACCCATTATCCTTTAATATTAATTCCACACTGATGGGGTTCCCAACAAATTTAGTTACTCGGAAATGCTGCTTGGACTACATAAGCTAGAAAAGATCATCATTCTTCCTATAATTTAGTGTCATCCGTGCAAAATCAGTTGTGTAGATTTTTTTCTCTTTGCACTGTTTATTTACTGATGAAGATAGTAGTTGTTTTGTCTTAAAACACTTGTGCTTCGGTAGACCCCCCTTAAACACAAGGACGGCTCAGATTAGCCCGTACCTCTTCATAGGAAGGGGCATGATAGTCATATTTATAAATTCTTCGCCGTACGTATACGCTAAACTTTTTTTTAGTCCATGAATGAACGCGCACATCCTCCCGCGCTGGACCGGCCATGCATCATGTTTTTTTATTTTCTAAAACCGCAAAAATAAATAAGTGTTGAAGAGGATTCGAACCACTCTCCACCAGTAAGTAGCACATGCGATCTAACCAACTGGACAACTGAAAAGCTTGTGCTACATATATTTTTTTGACTAACAATAGAACATCGGAAAAGCGCACTATATTCTGTTTGGTTTTCTTTTCCTCTTTATTTTTTCCTTTTCTTTATTTGTTTCCCTTTTCTTTCTTAAATGCGTATTTTTTTTAAATTCTTGATTTTTTTGGGAAAATGAAGAATGAATTTTTCTTCAAAGTGGGTGCACTTTTTTCCAAAATGGTGAAGCTTTTCCCCCAAATTCGTGTACTATTTATCAAATCAGTGATTTTAAAAAATTGAACTTTTTATAAAAATTATGAATTTGATTTAAAAAATCAATGAACTTTTTTAAAAAAATTAATGGATTTTTTTACAATATCGGTAAAGTTTTATATAAAATGGTTTTTTATTTTGATTATTTAAAAATCAATGATTTTTTTTCGAATTTGTGAACTTTTCCCAAATATGATGAAGTCTTGTTTCAATTTTTCTGATCAATGAGCTTTCTTAAAATCCAGTGAACTTTTAAATTTTTTTGTGAACTTTCTTGAATTCCTAATTATTTATTTTAAAAATTATCTAAAAGTCAATGATCAAGTTGTAATTAAACTGCCTCCTCTTTCTTAATGAGTGTTCTTTGAAATTTATCTTGGATGATTGGCATGCTGATACTAGTGTGTGGAACAAATTTGAGTTCATTTTATTGATGTGAAAAAAGTGCATCCAGACTTGCCCTACCAGCCTACCTGAACCATCACCTTTGACCATGATATTCTTCTTGCCATGCACGAAATGATACCAAAACTTGTCAGTATGTGGCCATGCTCATGGCTGGCGTTCATGCAAAATTTGAAGGAATTCGGACACCTAAAGCACATTGTGTCACGTTCGGTTAGTGTTTTATGATTTTTTCACGGGAAAACCTTAGTAAATGCATAAAAAGCCGGAACTCAATGAAATTTATCATGGATGCTTTGCATGGTAATATTAGTGTTTCAAAAAAAAATGGTTTCATTTTATTGGTGTGAAAAAAAGTGCAACCAGACTTGCCCTACCGGCCTACTCAAACCACTAGCTTTGAACATGGTGTGCTTCTTGCCATGCAAGAAATGACATCAAAATTTTCCAGCATGTGCGCATGCTCATGGCAGGCCTCCATCGAAATTTTCAAGAAATTTGGACACCGAACGCATGTTGCGTCACGTTCGGCTAGTGTTTAAGGGTTTTTTCACTAGGAAAACCCTAGAAAATGTATAAAAGGTCAGAATTCAATGAAACTTATCATGGATGCTTGACATGGTGATACTAGTGTGTGGAAATTTTTTGGGTCCATTTAATTGATGTGAGTATTTTTTGAAAGAAAAAAGAATAAAAATGAAAAACAGCAAGAATGAAAATAAACAAAAAAGAACAGTAAACCGGTCGCTGAATGATTTATTTTCCTTTTCCTTTTTCTATTTAATAGATGCTCAGAAATTTTAAAAGTGTCTGGTTCTTTTATGTGAGCATGTTCCTATTTAAACGAACAATAAACAAACATTTTTGTTTAAACGAACATTTTTTCTATTTAATAGATGTTCAGAAATTTATCATATTGATGTGAGCATTTCTATTTAAACAAACAATGTTTTTGACATATATGTACTATTTTCTTAAAAACGAATATATGTACTTTATGTACAAAATTTTAAAAAGCGATTTTTTAATTCAAAAAAAATAAGTGTGAGAATTTTAGAGAATGAAAAAATAAAAAATAAAAATAAAACAAATAAAAAAACGAAAAAGAAATGGTGATAACAGTACCGATTCAACAATGGGCCGGCCCAGCCGCGAACTGAAGTAGAAGAAAACAAAAAAAGAAGTAAAAACGCCAAAGCATTAAGGTGTTCTAGTTGGTTAATGTGGTTTTCCTTAGACCAAGAGGTCTTGAGTTCAATACCTGGTGCTTGCGCTATTTTTTGAAATTTAATAAAAAAGTGGGTATGATGTCTCGTATGTGTCACATAAGCGTATGAGTATACGGTTTGATGAAATGACTATACCGCCCTTATACGGTTTGTGGAGGGGGGTCTACCGAAGCAGGCCTCTTTACTTTTGCTGTTGTGCCAGCTGATAGATTCAGTTTTATTGAGAATCTCCAGCTGATAGGGGATAGAATCCTAGAATGTTGTTTCCCGTGTCCATCTATCAGAGAGAAACTACATTTGCCTTCTTGTGTTGGCTGTTGCTCCTGGCCTGCTTTCAGTTTGGTCAGATTGATAGGCAAACTGCATGCGTGCCACGGTACTGTGCGAAACCTCTTGATTCTCGAGGCCTCTCTGAACTGAAGGCCAAGTATATGGTACCCTCACAAGGCTGAAGTCCTTAATAAAGAAATGACTCCCGCATATGTCAATTGAGGACACCTTGCCATCTTGGTACCGAACTTGGCTTATTGCGCACCGTCATGTTCTGTGCAGGTTTCAGTTTCCAGAAGGATCCACAGCCGCTGCTCCCTCCTCCTTCGGCACCGGGCCCTGCAGCTTCCACCACTGCTGTTGGCAACTAGGATGCGCGCTCGGTCGTGATGCAGGTCTAAAGCCTTTTTGTTGGTCTGTAAGGGTGGTCCTGCGTGGGCCGTTACCGCCACATTCAGTTTCTAACTTTTGGGTCTGTTGCTGGAGACTCAACGAAAATAGTTTCCAGTTTGGTTCAAGTCGTAGAACTGTCTATGGTTTGTCAGAATATTGTTGTGTTTACAGTACGGCATGTTATCATCAGGACTGGAATTTAGGCCAGGACTTTGCCATGTTGAATGGAAACCGGGTCTGCGTCCCCTGTTTGGCCACATAAGTTTCTTTTGCAAGAGTCTAGCTTCATTTTAATCTTCGCATGAGACCCTCTAGATGCACCAGGTTCAAGGAGTCGACGACTAGTCTGTGCTATCCATCTTGTTTTATTTTTTCCATTCCATTGCAGTGATCAACCTCGTTTGTCCATCGGATGGCACCATCTGAAAATCCTGGCCGTCCGTCCATGTACGCACAGGAGGGAACACATGGATTGCTGGAGAAAAACAGAACTAGATGGTCTGGTGAGATAGCGGCGTCAGTTCCCATTTGATATGCAGAGCGACTTTGGCTTGGAATTATTCGGTGTGCATCTGCCGAGTCTTGGAGAGCAACTGAATGACATGAGCCATGCTTTTACTAATCATGCATCAAGCAGAAACGGATGGAATGGACTGCCCACCGATCAATGTCAATGGCGGCATGAGAGCTGTTGACGGTTTAATTAAACTGCTGACGGCGGTGGGGAAGGGGAGATTAGTTGGCATGGTATATGGTCAGGTCAACCCCTAGTTTTTGTGCGTATATGTGTCTTCTTCCCTTTCTTCCCATTGGAGTGTCCCCGTCCGACCGATCACTCCATCCCCGGGTCCATGTGTGTACGACAGTGAGTTGGTGTATATTGCAGGTTTACAGGAGGGAAACAGTTTGCTGCAGGAAATAACATCCATGTAACATGCAGGAAGTCCGGATAAAAACCTACCGTCCAGTGTTAAAAAAAAAACTACTGTCCAAGAGGTCCGGTGAGACAGCCACGTCAGCCCCCTCTCGATATATCGGCACCGACAAGAGAATGGCGTTTTGGCTCTCGGACTCCATGGAGGCCTATATTTTGGAAAATTCGAAATTCAAAATTTTGAATTTCAAAAAATCTGAAAACAATTGTACAAGTAAACAATGATGTAAGGCATATGTGTGTAAAATTTCAGAATGAAATATGTTGAAATGCGACCTGTACAAAAAAGACAAATTCATGGTCTAGTTGGATGAATAGTATCTTGTGTTAAAAAGCCTTAGATTTGTCTTTTTTACATAGCCCTCACTTCAACATATTTAGCTCTGAAAATTTACACACTTGTGCAATATGCCTTCATCTACCTCTGTATTTTTTTCAGAATTTTTTGAAATGCAAACATACGAATTTTCAAGAAATTTGAATTTTGCATTTGGAAGCCTCCATGAAGCTCGGCCTTCAAAAGCACTTTCCGCACTGACAAGGACAGTGTTGTTTCTACTAGATCACAAGCTGACCTACTGTTTGCATACTATACTTGGATATCACTATTGCCTAGGATAGCAGCCTTTAAATTATGTCCCGGCAGCAGGTTTGAAAAAGGTTGCACCCGTTCTCATGGATGATGGTACTGAGCGATCTTGACCTGTGGGATGATTCAGTGTACACTTTTTTTTTTTGAGAAACAGTGTACACATTTCTAATGGCTTATCAAAAGGATGGATGACATGAGCCCGACTTACACTATACATCAAAGACAAGAATGAAACGGTCGCTGAGGTCGATTGCCCACTGGCCGCCCACTGAACCACTGACCGCAACGTATATCTGCCCATCTAATTACCCGGCGACGACGTCCGCCCTCGTCTGCATGCCATCTCCTGCACGTGATACGATTCCTCCCCCCTTTTCCGGCGCGTGATTCTGACGCGACCAAACTTTCGACCTCTTGATACGGCCCAAAAAGAAGCGTTGCCATGCGTGCAGATTCAGCCAGATAATATGGAACATGGAAGCGCTTGAGATTGCAGCGAGGTTCGCATCATCTGCACATAAAGCTAGCTAGGTGAAGGCGACCGACAGGAGCTCCGTTGACATGCAAAATGGCGTTGACGTTTGCGCGGGGGAAAGAGGCAGGGAGCTTGAGATTATGTTAACCGTTGTTATGTCAAAGTGTCGAAACTTTCTCCCGCAAGAAAAAGCAATGTGTCAATACTTTCATTACAAGAAGCACTTTTATGATACTTGTTTGACTAACACTCCTATGTTAGAATAAAATTAGTGGGCAGGTTATGTGTTGCAAAGCAGCCGAGTGAGCATATTCGTCTGCACTTTGCGTTTGAGGCGGGCGTGCCTCGGAGCTTAGTGGGTTGTCCCACTAATCATGGCACCTATCGCTGAAGTTGAAAACAGACACTTCTTCGTTTCAAATTACAGTATAAAGTACTTTGTCTGTCGTAAGCCAATCTCTATAAACAAATATTTTTTATGCGAAAATACCGAAGGTCATACATTAAAGTCAACCAATAATATTTACAAGGCCATTCTTACAAATATTATTAAAAAAAGCATATCTGTCCCGGGGAAAATCGGCGCTGTCTTCCTCCCACACTTGCCGGCGGCCAGCTAGACCTTGTTGATGGCGGGCAAGAAGTCATCACGGTTACAATCCTATTGACCCAATGCACTAGATAAGAAACTGTCAGAGACGGCGCAATCGAAAGATCACAAATCCAAGATTCCATCCTTCAAAAAAAGCTCGCGTGCCTCCCACTAGAACTGAAGGCCGCACCGGTGTGACGGGGAGGAGGTTGCAGGACAAACTGCACTTGATGCAAGAAAGATAACCATAGCCCTTATTCGATGTGGTAGACCGAAAATTCGAGTTTTCTTGAAGGAAGGTGACATGAATATGCACTAAAAAGGTGTCACCGTAACACAATCATCACCTAGTGTTAGGGCATTTCTCGCCTTAGTGTTTTGGTGATGATGACAACTCACTTTGCGGTCTAATCGTGTGCCAAGCTTTTCAGGTACACTTTGTTTGGTACAATACGATTAGGCATTCCCTCCGGACGGAAAAGAACGAAGACGGTGTTTTCTACGTGTTTATTCCTTTGGTTGTAGGAAACCGATACTATTAAGTGGGAATCGGAAGGTATTGAGTGAATCAATACACGTACACATTCCATTCCACCCACCTTATGTCCTTCCGTTCGAGCAGAAAGAGGTCCTCAAACTCCGGCTAACAATGGTTTTTACTCCCCAGCGGTTGTACCGTTGACCCAATCGGTTGTACCGCTTGTCCGGTACGTCCGGTGCAACCACCGCCCCAGGGGTGATATCCTGGGGTTGTTGTTCCCAGATTGTTTGCCAGTGCTTGTCCCGCTACCTCTGGGTGGCTGTACCGCCTCAAGTCTGGCAAACCCTAGGAATGCCTTCGGGCGGTCGTACCGGCCCAGAACTGCCCTACCATCGGACAGGCTTCTGTCGTGGGGCGGTTCTTGGGCGGTGGTGGCCTGGATGTACGGGATGATTCCCTTTAACCGGTACTACCAATGACCATGAGCGGTTGTCCCGCTGGGGACTTGGCCACCACGCGCACTTGAACCTGACG
This sequence comes from Secale cereale, assembly GCA_902687465.1. Taxonomy (NCBI): domain Eukaryota; kingdom Viridiplantae; phylum Streptophyta; class Magnoliopsida; order Poales; family Poaceae; genus Secale; species Secale cereale. The sequence goes on from LR738714.1 coordinate 665,900,430, forward strand.
GTTGCACCGATGCAACCACTGCTTCAACTACCACTATGGGGTGACTCCCTTCTGTTTTAAAGCGTTTGTTGGGCGGTGGTGGAGTGATTGTTCCGGTGGCTCTTACCTACGGGTACTACTGGTTGTTCCATCGGTTGTACCGCTCCATAGGGTTTCTGCAGGGTACCCCGTGGTTTTGGGTTGTACCGGGACCTAAAGCAGTTGTACCGCTATAGTATAAAAACTGCTTTAACGGTGGGATTTGAAGGACACTACATAAGGGGTGGTTCTTCCACCTACCTTCTACCTCTTGCCTCTCTCTCTCTCTCCTCCATTAATGCCCTTCAAGCTTTCTTGCCCGATCTCTCTCTCTCTCTAGCCACTCAAACTTGTTGATTTGGTAGGGATTGAAGGAGGAGACCTAGATCTACACTTCCACCAAAGGAAATTTAATCCCCACATAATTTCTTGTGTGGATTTTGTTACTCTTGGGTGCTTGGGCACCCTAGATTGAAGAGATCACCTCGGAGCCACATTCCATTGCGGTGAAGCTACATGGTGGTGTTGGGAGCCTCCAATTTGGTTGTGGAGAGATCCCCAACCTTGTTTGTAAAGGTTCGGTTGCCGCCTTCAAGGACACCACTAGTGGAATCGGGGCACCTTGCATTGTGCGAGGGCGTGAAGAGAATATGGTGGCCCTAGTGGCTTCTTGGGGAGCATTGTGCCTCCATGATACGTCTCCAACGTATCAATGATTTTTTATTGTTCCATGCTATTATATTATCAACTTTGGATGTTTTATACTTTTATATGCATGAATATGCTATTTTATATTATTTTTAAGACTAACCTAGTGCCCATTGTCAGTTTATGTTTTTTCAATGTTTTTGAGTTTCGCAAAAAAGGAATATCAAATGGAGTCTAAACGGAATAAAACATTCGCGATGATTTTTTCTGGACAAAAACACACCTACGTGACTTGGAGTAGGGGCCACGGAAGCCACGGGGTGGCGACAAGCTGTAGGGGTCCGCCCCCTGGGCTTGTGGCCCCCCCGTGACCCCCCTGCATTGCCTCTTTGCCCTATATATTCTCAAAAATTCCAGAAACCCTATAGGCATCCACAAAAATACTTTTCCACTGCCGCGCAACTCTCTATTCCCGTGATATCCTATCTTGGGGCCTTTTCCGATACTCCGTCGGCGGGGAATTCGATCACGGAGGGCATGTACATCAACCTTGCTGCCCCTCCGATAATGTGTGGGTAGATTACCACGGACCTACGGGTCCATATCTAGTAGCTAGATGACTTCTTCTCTCTTTATCTTTGATCTTCAATATAATGTTCTCCTCGATGTTCTTTGTAATGCCCCGGATGTAATACTTTCCCTTTTGGGTATATAATATATCTCCGGCTTCATCTATTTCCATTTCGGGTTCTTTGTCTTTCGGGCTTTCGTCGTTTTGTTGTGTGAGTGTGTGGCATTCATTCATATCATGTAGACATATGCATTGCATTGCATTTGTGTTGTGGGTTGCATCCGGTTCGTGGCGTTCCTTCCCGTTGTCCGTTTCGTGTTCCGGAGCTCCCTCACGTGTCCGTGACGTCCCGTAGGCCTTCTTTGTTGTTCGGGCGTTTTTCGTTACCGGTGTGCCGCGAGGTTGTGTTGTGTGTTGTTGTTTTGTTGTGTGCAACCCGCCTCTCAAATCTCGTCTCGTTTGGACTCCGTTGACTTTTCCCTCCGTTGTCCGTGTGGGTCCGAAGTGCCCTTACTTCGTGTCCCGAAAACACCCTCGTTGCTTTCTTTTATCTCCGTCTGGGCCCTTTTATTCATCCCCGCGATCGGATCCGTTGGATCCAGATCGGAGGGCTCCTAAACATCCCCTAGTCTCAAACCCTAGTCTAGATGGCTATATATAGACCCCTAGGTCTATTTGGCATGTTCCTTCTTCTTCCTCCCCTCCCCTTTCTTTTTTTTTTCCAGTTCTTCCAGATCCAAATCAGATCCCGAGGAGATCGAAGGAACCGCCGAGCCGCCTCGATCTATCCCCTCCGCGGGCGAAGTCAACGCGCCTTCGCCGCAGTCCCGCGCCCAGGCTCCGCCTCGGCCTCGACCGGGCCGTACGCCCTCAACAGCGACCGATCGACCTCCGCAGGCCCGTACCGCGTCGGCCTGGTGAGGGGGACCAGTTCCCCGCCGTGCGCCTCAGCTATCGGGCCAGCCTCCCCCGGCCCGTTCCTCCACCGGGCGCTGCAGCCGCCAGGGCCTCGCAGCCCCTCCGCGCCGGCCGGGCCGCTCGCCTAGCGGGCCGCCTCGCCAGCAACAGCCCCGGGCCGCCGCGCGCCGCGTGGGCCTCCCGCGCCGCCGCGCCGGCTGGGCCGGCCGGGCCCCGCCTCGCCGGGCCTCCTCCTCCTTCACGGGCCGCCGCCGTTCTACTGTTTCCCCCGGGCCTCGCAACTTCTTCTCCGGATCCAGATCCGCCGCGGGCTCGTGGCCCATCTCCTTTTTTTTTCAGATCTCAGAGGTTGACTCTTTCCCTAAGCCCCAGTTTTTACCTGTCTGATGCAATCTTTGACCTGCTATATCTTTTTACCTGTTGCTCCGTTTTGTGCGTGTGATATGTCCAGATGTTCGTGGAGATGCCCTCTACGTTTTACCTGTTGTTGTCATGCATGTTAGAGATCATCTAGGGGCTTGTTTTGCTGTTGCAAGAGTGTATGATGATATAAACTGCTGTTGTGTGATATTTTTGTGCCACCTTTGACATGTGATATCTTCTAGCTCGTTTGTCCAAACGAAGCAAATGACATGTCCACGTGTTCGTCTTGTCACGAACTACGTGTTGCTTGTGATAGGTTGCATGGTAGATGTATTGTTTCCTTGTTATCATCGTTGCAAGATGCCATGTTCAAATGTTGTGTTTTTACTTATTATGAAATGCCATGTTGTTGAGCTCGTTGTAATCGGTGTGTTCACCACATTGATGCATGCTTGTGTGTTTCGGGATCACCGTCATATGTATTTTGATGAGGTGCTTACCCTTTGCCATGTTTAGTTTCGAGGTGTCTTAAACATGCTCTTTTTGATGCTATGATGATGTTGCTGTTTTAGGACTTAGTGAAATTTCACTAAGTCTGAAATCTGTAACGTTCCGATGCCATGTTCGTGTGATGTTGTAGGACAAAGCATGATAGTTTTGGGGTGGATTTTGTTTGTTCCATGAAGTATATATTGTTGTCTTTCCATCCATGTCTTCACATGTCCATTTGAGGTGCTGTAGCATGCTTATCTTTTGCTCCAAACTTTCAATAAAATTCTGCTGCCAGAATTTTATTTCAAAGTTCAATATGTCCAAGGTCATTGCTAATGATCCGTGACTCCGTTTGGGGTGCATTTTGGACCTAGTTGCTGTACATTATATCTAGTTTGTGTTCAAGTCCTTTGCCATGCTTTTTGGGTGCTGTAGATTAATTATTTTGTGCTCCCAAGATGCTATGTTGCTGTATTTTGCAGTTTTCGCTCAAATCTTGTTTCGGGCATAACTTTTAGCCCGTAACTCCGATTTCAGCGATCTTTATATCAAACTTGGGTGTTTTTCTGTGTAGATTAATAATATCAGGTTGTTATCTTGTTTTGAGGTGTTTTGCTTGAGTGATGTTTTCCGTGCTCCATGTGCTTCACTAGTGCATCCATCATGCATACATGTTTTTTCGAGTGCGCATTGCATTGTGTTGATTGGTGCTGGTGTGTTTGTCTTGTTTAGACCCGGAAGTTGAGCACGAGTTTTCCAACGAGGTTGAGCACGAGGTTTCCAACGAGTTTGAGCAAGAGGACCCTTCTTTCGATCCGAACTTCTTCTCTTCAGGCAAGATGACCGAACCTCGATAACATTACTATCTTCGCCTATTGCTAGTAGTCTCGATCTATAGTTTTGCCTCGATGCCCATGTTCTTCTTGTCAGCCTCCTACTTGTAACCAATTGCCATGTTTAACCACCCTACCTATGCAAACCGTTGCTTGGCTAAGTACGCTTCGCTCAGCCCTTCTTATAGCGTTGCTAGTTGCAGGTGAAGTGAAGATGCTTGCTCCATGTTGAAGTTTGGTTGGGTTATATCACACTATATAATTGCTTTAAAATGAAATCACCTATATATTGGCAAGGGTGGAAGGCTAAGCCTTTTGCTTGGTGTTTTGTTCCACTCATGCCGTTAGGATCCGTATAAGCCGGTTTTATGTTCCTTGATTATGCGTTCCTAACACGGTTGGGGTGTATGGGACCCCCTCGATAAACCGCCATGTGCTAAGTCTTTTCCAGCAAATCCCAACATTGGTACTATTTGCCTAATAACAAACTAAACTTGCATAGGGAGTTATAAACCCTTTTCTTAATCAACAACCCCGGGCCAGTGCTCCACATGAGTGTTGGTCCGAAACGAGCAGACTGCGGGGCCACCTCAAGGAAACTCGAGGTTTGGTAAAAACCTGTAGGATGACTCATCCGGTCGTGTCCTGAGACCTAGATACGCGCGGCTACGATCAGGGTGACGACACGCCGGGAGGATTTGCTGGATTAGCCTTACCTTAGTTCGGTTTAACGTGAGCACGGGATTCCGAGGATACTCGGGTCTTCCCACTTTGGAGTTGCGACTCCGCGGATCGTGGGCTTGTAATGGGTCAAGTTGGAACACCCCTGCAGGGTTTGAACTTTCGAAAGCCGTGCCCGCGGTTATGTGGCAGATGGGAGCTTGTTAATTCCGGTTGTAGAAAACTTGACACAATGATACTAATACACTACCAGCGTGTGTTCCGTGACTGTCAATTTCCGAATAGGGATTCGGGAGTTGAACACGGAGGGGTTATGTTTGTGAGCTTGTAGCTAGGATCACTTAGTGATCACTTCTTGCCGATGCCTTCTCTTCTCGCTCTCTCTTGCGTAAGTTAGTGCTAGTTGCTGCTGCAGACTCTTTGTTGTTCCTTCACCTCCTTTCTTTCTTCAGCCTTTCCTCACCTAAAGGCTTTGATAGTTCTGTTACCCGGGAACGGGATTGCTGAGTCCTCTGTGGCTCACAGTTACTTCACACACCAGATGCAGGTCCAGCTGTGAGCTATCCAGGTGATGGCACCGAGCTGGATTGGGAGTACGACGAGGAGCGTAGTCGTTACTACGTGCGCTACCCGGACGATCAGTAGTGGAGACTCTTACTAGGGTTCGATCCGCCTGTGGTTGTTTTATTATCTGAGTTTGGTACTTTGACATTTGGATTTTGCCCTTAGAGGGTTGTAGTGATCTTATTGTATGATGTTTGAGACTTGTACTGTTATTCTGTGACGTGGCGATTGTAAGCCGACTATTTTAAGTTTACCATCCCTCTTTTACATGAGTTGTGCAAAGATTACCAAACTTGAGATCATTCTAGGATGGACTTATGCCTTTAAGTCGGGCCTCGACCCGTAGGAGGTATAACTCCATCCTGGGCATTACATTCTTCGAGATCTATTCGATGTAATCTTCTTTTGCAGTGTGTTTGTCGAGATCCGATGAATTGTGGATTTATGATCAGATTATTTATGAATATTATTTGATTCTTCTATGAACCTTTTATGCATGATTAAGATAGCTTTGTATTTCTCTTCGATCTATTGATTTGGTTTGGCCAACTAGATTGGTTTTTCTTGCAATGAGAGAGGTGCTTTGTGATGGGTTCAATCTTGCGGTGCCCTCACCGAGTGACATAGTAGAGGTAGCGAGAGACGTATTGTGTTGTTGCCATTAAGGATAAAAAGAAAGGGTTTATATCATATTGCATGAGTTCATCCCTCTACATCATGTCATCTTGCTTAAGGTGTTACTCTGTTTTTAACTTAATACTCTAGATGCATGCTGGATAGCGGTCGATGAGTGGAGTAATAGTAGTAGATGCAGGCAGGAGTCGGTCTACTTGTCACGGACATGATGCCTATATTCATGATCATTGCCTTAGATATCATCATAACTTTGCGCTTTTCTATCAATTTCTCGACAGTAATTTGTTTACCCACTGTATGCTTTCTTTGAGAGAGAAGCCTCTAGTAAAACCTATGGCCCCCGGATCTATTTTCCATCTCATATTTTCAGATCTATAAAACCAAAAATCCAAAAATATCTTGCTGCAATTATTTTGTGTTACTTTATTTAGCTTTTTTACTTTAGCTTTAAATCTATCTCTATCAGATCTTACTCGTGTTCATGACCATGAAAGGATTGACAACCCCTTTTCAGCGTTGTGTGCAAGTGTTTGTTAGTTTGTACAGGTGCATAGATTGGAGACTTGCTCGTGCCTCCTACTGGATTGATACCTTGGTTCTCAACTGAGGGAAATATTTATCTCTACTTTGCTACATCGCCCTTTCCTCTTCAAGGGAAAAAACAACGCAAACTCAAGAAGTAGCAGGAAGAATTTCTGGCACCATTGCCGGGAAGGTTCTACATCAAGCCTACCAACTACTTACTTGTAATAAACTCTGGTCTCTTGCACTTATATTATTTGCCATTTGCCTCTCGTTTTTATCTTCCCCATTTATAAAATGTTTTTAGAAAAAGACAAAAATATTGTCCTTTTTTATTCACCCTTATGTCTTATTTGGTTTGTTTGCTCGTTTGCTTCGCATAATTGTGTTTATTCAAATTCAGAAGGAAAGTATTATGGATCCTCATCCACTTGCTAATATTTTTTAAATATCCAATTATGATAAACCAATTGCTAGTGAGTTAAGTGCACTAGATTATCTTTATGAGGTTTTTCTTGAAATTCATGAATCTAAAAATTGTGATGAAGTGTTAAAAAAATTCATAAAGTGATTCACGATAGCTCCTTAAATGAAAAGCATGATTGCAATGATGTTATTATAAATTCTATGAATGACAAATGTGCTAATGATATGAATAACCCTAAGCTTGGGTATGCTAATTTTGCTATTCCCCTAGTTGTTTCAATGATCATGATTGGGGTGATGCTTCTTACGATCTTGAAAATTTATTTAAATCCCATGATGAATATGAGATTGATAATAATGTTTGCAATAATATCGGAAGTGGGTTTGAAAGAATGTCAACTTTTGATCCCACTACTTTGGAGATTGATCAATCTTATGAAATTTTAGATAAAAGTGGGCTTGGAGAGGTAATGACTTTGTTCTATGTTAATCCCACTATTTTGAAAGAGTTGCATGCATGTGAATCATGTAGAGAATAGTTTATGTGATAACTATATTGTTGAATTTGAATATGATCCTACATGCAATTATTATGATAGGGGGGAATATGGTTGTAGAAATCTTCATGTTACTAAATTACCTCTCGTTATGTTGAGATTGCTATTGTTTCTTTCTTCTTCCTTGCATATGCTAGAAATTCCTTGCCTTGATAATATGTTTGGTTATAAAATGCCTATGCATAGGAAGTATGTTAGACTTAGATTGGTTTGTCACGTGTTTTATGATGCTCTCTTTGTGCTTCAATTCTTATCTTTCATGTGAGCATCATTGAAATCTCAATGCCTAGCTAAAAGGCTTTAAAGAAAATCGCTTGTTGGGCGACAACCCAATATTTTTATTTTCTGTTCTACAATAACTTTATCATCTAGACTCAGGTTAGATGTGTTTTCATGTTTTAATTTAGTGTTGTGCCAAGTAAGACCTTTGGGATGATTTGGAAGATAGTATATTGATTTTGCTGAAAAACAGAAACTTTTGCGTCCAATGCAAGAATTCTTTCTGATTATTGGAACGTGAAAAACTCTAAATTTTTACACGTTTCTGATCTACAAATTGCCCACGTTGTCCTAATTTTGCAGAATTTTAGATATACAGACGTTTCACTTTAATTCTCATCTTTACAAACTGTTTTGTTTCTGACAGATTCTATTTTCATTGTGATGTTTGCTTATTTTGATGCATCTATGGCTAGTATCGGGGGGTATGAACCATGGAAAAGTTGGTATAGTAGATTTAACACCAATATAAAATAAGAATGAATTCACAACAGTACCTACAAGTAAGGATTGGATTTGTTTTACTAACGGATCTCACGAGTTTTCAGTTGAGTTTTGTGTTGTGAACTTTTCAACTTTTAGGTAAAGATTTGAGGGACTATGGAATAAGGAGTGGCAAGAGCCTAATCTTGGTGATGCCCAAGGCACCCCAGGGTAATATTCAAGGACAACCAAGCATCTAAGCTTGGGGATCCCCCGGATGGCACCCCCTCTTTTGTCTTCAATCCATCAGTAAATTTACTTGAGGCTATATTTTTATTCACCACATGATATGTGTTTTGCTTGGAGCGTCTTGTATTATTTGGGTCTTTGTTTTTCAGTTTGCCACAATCATCCTTGCTGTTCACACCTTTTGAGAGGGACACACATTAATCGTGAATTTATTAGAATACGCTATGTGCTTCACTTATATCTTTTGAGCTAGGGTAGTTGCTTTAGTGCTTCACTTATATCTTTTTGAGCACGGCGGTGATGTTAGTTTGAAGAAATTGATGAACTCTCATGCTTAACTTATATTATTTTGAGAGTCTAATAACAGCATGGTAATTTGCTTGGTTGTGAATTTAGTCCTAATATGATAGGCATCCAAAGGGGATATAATAAAAACTTTCATAAAGAGCATTGAATATATGAGAAGTTTGATTCCCTGTAATTGTTTTGAGATAAGTAGATAGTGATATTAGAGTTATGCTAGTAGTGAATTGTGCAGTTGAAGAAATACTTGTGTTAAGGTTTGTAACTCTCGTAGCATGCACGTATGGTCTTCTAGTCATGTGATGAAGTTGGAGCGCAATTTATTCTCGATTGTCTACGTTTGCGTGAAAGTCGGGAGCGCGCGATGGTTAACTCCTACCAACCTCTCCCCTAGGAGCATGCGTAGTAGTACTTTGCTTCGGGGGCTAATATTTTTTTTGCAATAAGTATGCAAGTTCTTTATGACTAGTGTTGAGTCCATGGATTATATGCACTCTCACCCTTCCACCTTTGGTAGCCACTCTAGTACCTCACAACTTTCGCTGGTGCATTAAACCCACCTTATACACTTCCTCAAAACAACCACCATACCTACCTATTATGGCATTTTCATAGCCATTCCGAGATATATTGCCATGTAACTCCACCGTTCGTCATTATGAGTTTGACTTACCTTGAGTTGTAATTTTGAGTTGTAAGTCAATAAAAGTCCGATGATCATCATTATTAGAATATTGTCCCATGTGAGGTTATAAATAAAAGAGGCCAAAGAGCCCAAATAGAGAGGCCAAAATAGTCTCCAAAAAAAGAGAAAAAGATTCTCAAAAAAAGAGGAGTCTAAAAAAATGAGAGAAGCGACAATGTTACTATCCTTTTCCACACTTGTGCTTCAAAGTAGCACTATATTCTTCATGATAGAGAGTCTCCTCTTTTGACACTTTCTCAAAATAGTTTGTATATTCCAATGATGGGTTTCCTCAAATGCCCTAGGTCTTCATGAGCAAGCAAATTGGATGCACACCCACTTAGTTTTCTTTTGAGCTTTCATACACTTAAAGCTCTAGTGCATCCGTTACATGGCAATCCCTACTCACTCACATTGATATTAATTGATGGACATCTCCATAGTCCATTAATTTTCCTAGTTGATGTGAGACTTTCTACCAAATTTTGTCTACTACCACCTTCTATTTCACCTATAGTGATATGTCCATGGCTCATGCTCATGTATTGCATGAAGAGTTGAAAAAGCTGAAGTGCGTTCAAAAGTATGAAACAATTGCTTGGCTAACACCGTGGTGGGCATGATTTATACTTTGTGAAGAGGGAGCATAACAAGACTATATGATTTTATAAGGATAACTTTCTTTAGCCATGTTATTTTTGAAGCTTCGTGATTTTGCTTCCTAGTATGCTTGAAGTATTATTGTTTTTATGTCAATGAAATTTTGTTTTGAATCATATGGATCTGAACATTCATGCCAAAATAAGAAAAATGCATTGCTAAATATGTTAGGTAGCATTCCACATCAAAAAATTTGTTTTTATCATTTACCTACTCTAGGATGAGCAGGAATTAAGCTTGGGGATGCTTGATACCTCTCCAACGTATCAATAATTTTTTATTGTTCCATGCTATTATATTATCAACTTTGGATGTTTTATATGCAAGAATACGATATTCTATATTATTTTGGGGACTAACCTATTAACCTAGTGCCCAGTGCTAGTTTCTGTTTTGTTCCTTGTTTTTGAGTTTCGCAGAAAAGGAATATCAAACGGAGTCCAAACAGAATAAAATTTTCGCGATGATTTTTACTACGTGACTTGGATTAGGGACCAGGGAAGCCACAGGGTGGCAACAAGCCGTAGGGGCGCGCCCCCTGGGCTTGTGCCCCCCCCCTGTAACCCCCCTGCACTGCCTCTTTGCCCTATATATTCTCAAAAATTCTAGAAAACCTAGAGGCATCCACGAAAATACGTTTCCACCGCCGCATGTCTCTGTTCCCGCGAGATCCCATCTTGGGGCCTTTTCCGGTACTCCGCCGGAAGGAGATTCGATCACGGAGGGCATCTACATCAACCTTGTTTCCCCTCCGATGATGTGTGAGTAGTTTATCACAGACCTACGGGTCCATAGCTAGTAGCTATATGGCTTCTTCTCTCTCTTTGATCTGCAATACAATGTTCTCCTTGATGTTTTTGGAGACCTATTCGATGTAATCTTCTTTTGCGGTGTGTTTGTCAAGATCTGATGAATTGTGGATTTATGATCAGATTATCTATGAATATAATTTGAGTCTTCTCGGAACTCTTTTGTGCATGATTAATATAGCTTTGTATTTCTCTTCGATCTATCGATTTGGTTTGGCCAACTAGATTGATTTTTCTTGCAATGGGAGAGGTGCTTTGTGATGGGTTCAATGTTGATGTGTCCTCACCCAGTGACATAGTAGGGGTAGCGAGATACGTATTGTGTTGTTGCCATTAAGGATAAAAATATGGGGTTTATATCATATTCCATGAGTTTGAACCTGTACATCATCTCACCTTGCTTAAGGCGTTACTCTATTTTACTACTGAACCTCGAAGGTCGACCAGAACACGTATCAAGTTACTACTGAAGCTAATGATGATGATCATGAAACTTCGGATCAAGTTACTACTGAACCTCAAAGGTCGACCAGAACACGTATCAAGTTACTACTGAAGCTAATGATGATGATCATGAAACTTTGGATCAAGTTACTACCGAACCTCGAAGGTTGACCAGAACACGTACTGCACCAGAGTGGTATGGTAACCCTGTCCTAGAAGTCATGTTGTTAAGACAAACGGTGAACCTTTGAACTATGAAGAAGCTATGCTGAGCCTAGATTCCGGAAATTGGCTTAAGGCCATGAAATCTGAGATAGGATCCATGTATGAGAACAACGTGTAGAATTTGGTGGACTTGCCCGATGACCGTCAAGCCATAGAGAATAAATGGATCTTCAAGAAGAAGACTGACGCTGATGGTAATGTTACTATCTACAAAGCTCAACTTGTCGCAAAGGGTTTTCGACATGTTCAAGGGGTTGACTACGATGAGACTTTCTCACCCGTAGCAATGCTTAAGTTTGTCCGAATCATGTTAGCAATTGCTGAAGGAAATATGCCCTAGAGGCAATAATAAAGTTGTTATTTGTATTTCCTTATATCATGATAAATGTTTATTATTCATGCTAGAATTGTATTAACCGGAAACTTAGTACATGTGTGAATACATAGACAAAACAGAGTGTCCCTAGTATGCCTCTACTAGACTAGCTCATTGATCAAAGATGGTTATGTTTCCTATTGATAGACATGAGTTGTCATTTGTTCAAGGGGATCACATCATTAGGAGAATGATGTGATGGACAAGACCCATCCATTAGCTTAGCAACTTGATCGTTTAGTTTTACTGCTATTGCTTTCTTCATGACTTACACATATTCCTATGACTATGAGATTATGCAACTCCCGAATACCGGAGGAACACCTTGTGTGCTATCAAATGTCACAACGTAACTGGGTGATTATAAAGATGCTCTACAGGTGTCTCCGAAAGTGTTTGTGGTGTTGGCATAGATCGAGAATAGGATTTGTCACTCTGAGTGTCGGAGAGGTATCTCTGGGCCCTCTCGGCAATACACATCATAATAAGCCTTGCAAGAAAATGACTAATGAGTTAGTCACGAGATAATGTATTATGGAACAAGTAAAGAGACTTGCCGGTAACGAGATTGAACTAGGTATAATGATACCGAGGATCTAATCTCGGGCAAGTAACATACCGATGACAAAGGAAACAACGTATGTTGCTATGCGGTTTGACCGATAAAGATCTTCGTAGAATATGTAGGAACCAATATGAGCATCCAGGTTCCGCTATTGGTTATTGACCGAAGATGTGTTTCGGTCATGTCTACATAGTTTTCGAACCCGTAGGTTCCGCACGCTTAACGTTTGATGATGATCGGTATTATGAGTTTATGTGTTTTGATGTACCGAAGGTAGTTCGGAGTCCCGGATGTGATCATGGACATGACGAGGAGTCTCGAAATGGTCGAGACATAAAGATTGATATATTGGACGGCTATATTCGGACACCGGAAGTGTTCCGGGTGTTTTCGAACAGAACCGGAGTGCCGGAGGGTTACCGGAACACCCCCCCGGGAGAACTAATGGGCACATGCGCCTTAGTGGAGAGAGAGAGGGCCAGCCAGGGCAGGCTGCGCGCCCCCTCCCCCTCTGATTCGAATTGGACTAGGGAAGGGGGGCAGCGCCCCCCTTTCCTTCTCCCTCTCCTCCTTCCTTTCCCCCTCCTAGTAGGAGTAGGAAAGGGGAGTCCTACTCCTACTAGGAGGAGGACTCCTCCTCTCCCCGAGTGCCACAAGGGCCGGCCGGCCTCCCCCTTGCTCCTTTATATACGGGGTTGGGGGCACCCTACAACACACAAGTTAACATCAGTTGTAGCCGTGTGCGGTGCCCCCCTCCACAGATACACACCTCGGTCATATCATTGCAGTGCCTAGGCGAAGCCCTACGCCGGTAGCTTCATCATCACCGTCACCATGCCATCATGCTGATGAAACTCTCCTATGACGCTCAACTGGATCAAGAGCTCGTGGGACGTTATCAAGTTGAACGTGTGCTGAACGCGGAGGTGCCGTACGTTCGGTGCTTGGATCGGTTGGATCGAGAAGACGTTCGACTACATCAACCGCATCACTAAGACGCTTCCGCTTTCGGTCTATGAGGGTACGTAGACACACTCTCCTCGCTCGTTGCTATGCTTCTCCTAGATAGATCTTGCGTGATCGTAGGATTTTTTTTGAAATACTACGTTCCCCAACAATTGCCGCATTTTATGATTATGAAATCTGGCAAACGGATGTCAAAACTGCATTCCTTAATGGATTTCTGAAAGAAGAGTTGTATATGATGTAACCAGAAGGTTTTGTCGATCCTAAAGATGCTAACAAAGTGTGCAAGCTCCAGTAATCTATCTATGGACTGGTCCAAGCATCTCAGAGTTGGAATATACGCTTTGATGAGTTGATCAAAGCATATGGTTTTATATAGACTTACGGTGAAGCCTATATTTACAAGAAAGTGAGTGGGAGCACTACAGCATTTTTATAAGTATATGCGAATGACATATTTTTGATCGGAAATGATGTAGAATTTTCTGGAAAGCATAAAGAAGTGTTTGAAAGTATTTTTTTCAAAGAAAGACCTTGGTGAAGCTGCTTACATATTGGGCATTAAGATCTATAGAGATAGATCAATACGCCCGATAAGACTTTCACAGAACACATACTTTGACATGATTTTGAAGGAACTCAAAATGGATCAGTCAAACAAGGAGTTCTTGCCTGATTTGTAAGGTATGAAGTTGAGTAAGACTCAAAGCCCGACCACAGCAGAAAATAGAGAGAGAATGAAAGTCATTCCTTATGCCTCAACCATAGGTTCTATAAAGCATGTCATGCAGTGTACCGGAGCAAATGTGTGCCTTGCCACGTGTTTGTCAAAGGGGTACAAGAGTGATCCAGGAGTGGATCATTGGACAGCGGTCAAAATTATCCTTAAAGGAATGAGGAAATGTTTAGGGTTACACAGATGCAAGTTTTGACACTAATCCAGATGATTCTGAATTTCAATCTTGATGCATACTGAATGTAGGAGCAATTAGCCAGAGTAGCTCTATGCAGAGCATTGTAGACACAGAAATTTGCAAAGTACACATGGATCTGAATGTTGCAGACACATTGACTAAAAACCTCTCTCACAAGCAAAACATGATCATACCTTAGAACTCTTTGAGTGTTAATCACATAGCGATGTGAACTAGATTATTGACTCTAGTAAACTCTTTGGGTGTGAATCATACGGCGATGTGAACTATGGGTGTTATCACATGGCGATGTGCACTATATTATTGACTCTAGTAAACTCTATGGGTGTTAATCACATGGCGATGTGAACTAGATTATTGACTCTAGTGCAAGCGGGAGACTGATGGAAATATGCCCTAGAAGCAATAATAAAATGGTTATTATTATATTTCCTTAATCATGATAAAAGTATATTATTCATGATAGAATTGTATTGACTAGAAACCTAAATACATGTGTGAATACATAAACAAATACCGTGTCCCTAGTAAGCCTCTACTAGACTAGCTCGTTAATCAAAGATGGTTAAGGTTTCATAACCATGGACATGAGTTGTCATTTGATAACGGGATCACATCATTATGAGAATGATGTGATGGACAAGACCAATCTGTTAGCTTAGCATCTGATGTCTACACACGCTTCTATTCTTGTAGACTATGTTGGGCCTCCAAGCGCAGAGGTTTGTAGGACAGCAGCAATTTCCCTCAAGTGGATGACCTAAGGTTTATTGAACTCAGGGAAGTAGAGGTTGAAGATGGTCTCTCTCAAGCAACCCTGCAACTAAGATACAAGAAGTCTCGTGTGTCCCCAACACACCTAATACAACTAGGAGTTGTATAGGTGCACTAGTTCGGCGAAGAGATGGTAAAATATGGATGATAGGAGTGGCAAAGCAAAGTAATATAAATCTGTAATAAAAAGTGCAGCAAGCAAACAAGTGGTAAACGTGAGCACAAATGGTATTGCAATGGTGGAAACAAGGCCTAGGCTTCATACTTTCACTAGTGGCAACTCCCAACAACATTAACATAGTCTAATCACATGATATTTCCCATAAAACATGCAATGGAGACGCACTCGGAGGTCATTCCTTTGTGGTCAAGAGAGGACGAGAATTATGTAGGGCTACAAAAGCACACCTCAAAGTTCGTAGTTCTCAATCTATGGATTTCCCAATGTCACCGCGGCCATCCAAAGAGAGTACCACAATCACCACAACATATCTCAAGGATAGTCAAAGACAAGCACCAAGAGACTCTCAATCTTCAATCAACACACAAAAGAGGAAATCATTCATGAAAATATTCTTCTAATCCATGTCCAATAGACCGCTGTCACCTTGGTGTCGGGGATTATACTAGATAAAGACAAGTGAGTACATCAATCCAATACATAGAGGAAGGGGAAATATCATGGGATCACCCTAGATTAACATAGCCTATGATCACAACGAAGATCACATCATGGGAGAGAGAATTGACCACATAGCTACTGGTAGAAACCTCAGCCCCGAGGAGGAACTACTCCCGCATCATGGAGGGAGGAAGCAACGTCGATGGAGATGAATCCGGGGGCACTTCCCCGTCCCGGCAGGATGCCGGCACAGGAATTCTGGTCCCCCGAAACTTGGTGGCGATGGCGGCGGAGATCGGAATCGCTTCTGGAGAAAAGAGTTCTGGAATCAGGGTTTCCGCGACGGGAGAATAAATAGGAGGCCAAGTAGGGCACCAGAGGAGGTGGGAGCCCCCCAGGCGGCCCCCCGGCGCGGCCAGGGGTGGGGCCACGCCATCAGGGCGCCTGGGGCCCCTCTGGCCCCACTTCTGGCACATGGAAGCTTCTGGAGCGCTGATTTTTTATATATTTTTCCCGGAATTTTTCTGGCAATTTAAGTAATGGGAAAACCTGAAATACAAAACAGCAGAAAACAGAAACTGGCACTGGAGCGCACTGAGTTAATAGGTTAGTCCAAATATGATCAAAAGTGTATGAAAGTGTATCAAAAGCATAGCTATATCACCCAACACATGCATGGAGCAAGCAGAAATTGTAGATACGTTTGGGACGTATCAACATCCCCAAGCTTAATTCCTGCTCGTCCTCGAGTAGGTAAATGATAACAAGCACAATTTCTGTGGTGACATGCTACCAAAGAGTCTTTCACAATCACATGACAAATGCTTATTGAGATAATGAATCTTTAGTAATTAAGTTGCCTCATGAGAATATCACAAAGAACTGAAAGTTTACAATATGATACTGAAACACCCAATAGATTTGTAGTGAGCATGGTGTGCAAACATGACAAAGTGATACCTCGCTTGCCCCCTTTAGTGAAGCAAAACATAAATGCAGGAGAACCTCCGAAGTTTAAGTGACGACTAGATACAATGATTTCAGAATAAGCGATATCACAATCATGCAGAAGACAATGGTACTTTGGGACAATGCACATTACACTCAGAATGACAATCATGCTCTCAATAGTTGGTGCTTTGAAGAAAGAAGGTGGAGACTCTCGAACCGTGGATTTTGATGGCAAGGTTGAAAACCCGTGGCTGGAAGCAAAGACTAAACAAGTACCAGAGCTCGTGGTTTTAAAAACAGAGATAAAAAGCTTTTGGGAGGTGCATAATTCGTCAACGAATGCTAGTAGATAACCCAATTACTTCTTATGCTAGACAAGTTTCGAGGAACGGCTCCCACGCGGGGACGATCACATCCCCTTAATCTCCTTTGTTTATCACTGCCAGAGTTTTCTGATTTCTCATGATCAAAGCGTGAAGGAGGGTTTGTTTGTTGCTCTTATCTTTTGTGAGCTGGGCGCACTCATGCCAGTCCCTCCTCGTATTAGGGGTTTGCAGATTAGACATGCAATCCCGGGGTAAAATTTGTCCAACATAAGAAGATCATGAATTACCTACTACTTCCTCATGAGCTAAAACAGAGGCACAAAAGAGAAATGCTTTTGAATAATTTTGAGATGGTACAAGAAAGTCTTTGTTAGGAATGGCAAGTAAATACCATATATAGGAAGGTATGATGGACTCATATGGCATAACTGGTTTCAAGGATTTTGGATGCACAAGCAGTCAGTCCGCTTAGTACAGGTGAAAGCTAGCAAAAGACTGGGAGCGACCAACTAAGAGAGCAATGACGGCCATAATCATGCAGAGCGACAAAGCAACATTGAATCGGGCATGGAAGTTATATCACTACTCAGAAATTAAAGATCATCAAGGCTTGATAGACTTTCTTTACAGTCTTAAATATGCGTGAGCATATGCCAAGTCAATCAAAATAAATTCTTGGAGGAAGATATCACTAAACCATACCACATCATAGGCAAACAAATCATGCTGGTACCTCAATAACACATTAAGAACCCCCAGCTATTTGAGACTAACCATAAGAAAACATGAACTACTAAGCACCATTATGCACGTAGCATTTTTATCATAGACATATCAACCAATGCCACAGAAGCCAACTCTCTTAACAAGATAAGCATGATAACTCAAGAGAGTTCCAGAAGCAACAACCTAAACAAAAGCTCTTAAAAAGGTAAGCATGAAAACTAAGAGCTAAGCATGACAGCAGCTATGAAAAGATAAAGAACACACACAAGAAGATACGCATGCCAGCCTATGTTGTGTTCTACAGTGGAGTGGAGCGTGTTTCTCTCCCAAACAATGAAGGCTAGGATCCAACTTGTTAAGAACAGCAAGTAAAACTAAATAAACTAAAAAGAAAATAGCAAGACGCTCCAAGCATAGCACATAACGCATGAAGTGATAAAATTATAGTGGAACGAAGGACGAACTGATAATTGTTGATGGAGAAGGGGATGCACGGGGGCATCCCCAAGCTTAGATGCTTGAGTCTCCTTGGATATTTCTTGGGGGTGCATGGGGGCATCCCCAAGCTTGAGCGTTTGACACTCCTGAATCTTCTTTTATCATCTTCCCTCGCACACTTGAAAACTCCCTTCATACATAACTCATCATAATCTGATTAGAGAGGTTAGTACCCACAATAAAATAATTTTTCTCTACTGGAAACAAAGATATTCTTGAAGTTCTACTGTTTCCTAAGATCGCCAAAAAGTTTTTGCAAAGAAAAAGCAAGCTTAAGGTCTGCAAAACGAAGAAAAGACAAAACAGGGTAGAATCTGTGAAAAACAGACCAGCAGGTAGTAAATAATTTTTTTGGGGTACTTCTGCAACTCAAATAAAAAAACTCAGAACGGACGCTCGAAAGCCAATTCTATAGAGCATGCTGTCAAAAAATTCAGATCAAAAAGATGATCTGGTGATTTTATTCGAATTTTTCTTTCCAAGGACAGAATCTGTTTTCTGGACAGCATGTCACAACTTTTGAACTTTCTTGCAATCAGAGGCTAAAATTGGCACAAAGCTGAAAATAAAGATACAATGATGTTGCTACAGTAGTAACAAACATCAAGACCACTAAAAACTGAAAGAACAAACTGAAAGCAAAGATAACAAGGGTTGTCTCCCTAGAGCTCTTTCTTTATAGCCATAAAGATAGGCTTAAGACTTTAATGATGCTCTCGTAGGAATAAGAGTTGAAGAACAAAAGAGAGCATCAAGAAGCAAATACCAAACACATTTAAGCCTAACATGCTTCCTATGCATAGGAATATTGCAATAGAATAATTCATTGAAGCACAAAGCAATAAGCATTGGAAGACAAAACAAGTGCAGCTTCAAAACCTTCAACATAAAGAGAGGGAACTTGATATTATTGAAATATCTATAAGCATATGTTCCCTTCTCATAATAATTTTCAGTGGGATCACGAATAAACTCAACAATATAAGCATCACATAAAGCATTGTTACCATGATCCACATGCAAAAAGGTACTCTTACTCTCCACATAAGCATAATCTTTCTCATTGGTAATAGTGGGAGTAGGACTAAAATAAACAACTTGAACACTATAGATAAATTGTGTATCAGGAAGATGGTGTTCGACAAGGGAGTAATTCCCTCCATGATTATGACAAGTTTCATAAGGATAATTTATCCTTATGTCATAGGTACCTTTATAATCACTATAGATTGGAGTTATAACATCATCATAGTAGAGAAGAGCATTATCATTGCTAGCAACTATATTTGTAAACATGTTGTCTTTATTCTTACTAGCAAAAGAATTATCAATTATCACATCACTAGTGGGTAAAGGATTTGCAATCCTACCATCCCCAAGCTTAGAGCTTTCCATATCATCACTTTCAGAGTTGGTACCAAAAAGATTTTCAAGATCATAAGTAGCATTATCATCATTTTCCCAATCACAATAAGTAACATGCATATCATAATCAAAATCATCTTCAATAGTACCTACGGACGTATCATCAAGATGATAATTAAGGCAATAAACTTCACCTTCTTCCTTAAATTTACAACCGTTAGGATAAAAGTTGATGGGAGGAATATGCTCAGGCCAGGTTGATACCCATTCTTCTTCCTTCTTGCTCCTCTTCCTCCTCCTCTTCTTTTTCTTCTTCTTCACCTTAGGAGGGAGTGGTTGGAGATGAAGCTTCTCCACATATCCTGGTTTATCATTAGAAACAATAGGGGAAACTTGGGAGAAACTCTCCTTTTTATTAGCAGAAATATAAGAGACATTTTTATACTTTGGTAAAGTTCCCTCCTTTCTAATCTTACTTATGTAATCATTTTTATGGCAATTAACAACACAATAGAGATGGCAATTTTGCAAAGTGTTTTTTATTCCTATGGCATTAACATCTAGCCAAGAAGTATTTTCTGATAACTCTTCACACATCAAAAATAACATAAGCTCATCATAAAGATCAGGGGTGATCATGTTATCACACAACTGGTTAACAGTTATGTTTTGAAAGTGCATGCATTGAAAATTAAAGTGACCCTCTATACAGCAAAGTTAACAAGTAAAAGGATAAAGGTCACACAATTCTCTAGCAATTTCATTTAAATCTTTGACCCAAGTGATTGTTCTTTCATGCTTATGTTTCTTACAATACTTCTCTTCATCAATCATAGGCCTTTCACAAGGTCTATCCACTCCACAAAAATTAACATGCTTATATAAAACTTCATTTTTAGGAATTGGATCATGCATGTTGCAATCATCATGAACAATTTCATTTTCTTTGCAAATCTCTTTAAAAGGTTCATGATGCTTGATCCAATCCTCCTTAGGCATATTAAGATGTGAAGCAAAAGATTTGAGGAAATCAACAAGGAGTTGAGAATCAAGCCCAAACTTATCACTAAACTTATTAAAACTTGTAGTTTCAACAAAGGACTTAATGCAATCATACTCATAAATTATACCTGACTCTTTACCTTTGTCGATCTCCCAATCTTCAGTGTTGCGTTGAATTCTTTCAAGGAGTTCCCATTTAGCATCAATCTTTTCGTTTGTGAAAGAACCCATAGAGGAAGCATCGAGAAAATCTTTATCCTGTCGAGAGAGCCTCGCATAGAAATTAGTAATAATCATATCTTTGGGGAGCCCATGGTTAGGACATTTTAGCATTAACGTTTTCAGTCTCCCCCAAGCTTGAGCTATGCTCTCTCCGTCATGAGGATAGAAATTATAAACATAATTCCTATTCTCATGGGCTTCATGAAGAGGATAAAACTTGGAGTAAAAGAGAGACTGGATCTCTTCCCAATCCAGCAAGTGAGAGTCATCTAGTAGCCTATACCATTCCAATGCTTTTCCTTTCAGTGACAAGGCAAATAATTTCCTCATGACTCCATCTCTTGTCAAACCTGAAATCTTAAACAACTCACAAAGTTCTGTAAGTTTCAACAAATGAATACTAGGATTGACTGTCCCATCATAACAATCATTCCTAATTATTTCAATTATCCCAAGTGGTATTTGGAACGGGATACATTCAGTAGGTGGAGGAGACTTCTCTACCACGGGTGTGGTAAAGCGGCCTTCCCAAGCAGCGAACTAAGAGTGCGGTTTTCCATAAACATAACTAGTGAAACTAAAAACAAGAAACGAAAAGATTTAATTGCAAGATCTAAAGATATACCTTCAAACACTTACTTCCCCGGCAACAGCGCCAGAAATAGCTTGATGTCTACACACACTTCTATTCTTGAAGACTATGTTGGGCCTCCAAGCGCAGAGGTTTGTAGGACAGCAACAATTTCCCTCAAGTGGATGACCTAAGGTTTATCGAACTCAGGGAAGTAGAGGTTGAATATGGTCTCTCTCAAGCAACCCTGCAACTAAGATACAAGAAGTCTCTTGTGTCCCCAACACACCTAATACAACTAGGAGTTGTATAGGTGCACTAATTCGGCGAAGAGATGGTAAAATATGGATGATAGGAGTGGCAAAGCAAAGTAATATAAATCTGTAATAAAAAGTGCAGCAAGCAAACAAGTGGTAAACATGAGCACAAATGGTATTGCAATGGTGGAAACAAGGCCTAGGCTTCATACTTTCACTAGTGGCAACTCCCAACAACATTAACATAGTCTAATCACATGATATTTCCCATAAACCATGCAATGGAGATGCACTCGGAGGTCATTCCTTTGTGGTCAAGAGAGGACGAGAATTATGTAGGGCTACAAAAGCACACCTCAAAGTTCGTAGTTCTCAATCTATGGATTTCCCAATGTCACCGCGGCCATCCAAAGAGAGTACCACAATCACCACAACATATCTCAAGGATAGTCAAAGACAAGCACCAAGGGACTCTCAATCTTCAATCAACACACAAAAGAGGAAATCATTCATGAAAATATTCTTCTAATCCATGTCCAATAGACCGCTGTCACCTTGGTCTCGAGGATTATACTAGATAAAGACAAGTGAGTACATCAATCCAATACATAGAGGAAGGGGAAATATCATGGGATCACCCTAGATTAACATAGCCTATGATCACAACGAAGATCACATCATGGGAGAGAGAATTGACCACATAGCTACTGGTAGAAACCTCAGCCCCGAGGAGGAACTACTCCCACATCATGGAGGGAGGAAGCAATGTCGATGGAGATTAATCCGGGGGCACTTCCCCGTCCCGGCAGGATGCCGGCACAGGAATTCTGGTCCCCCGAAACTTGGTGGCGATGGCGGCGGAGATCGGAATCGCTTATGGAGAAAAGGGTTCTGGAATCAGGGTTTCCGCGATGGGAGAATAAATAGGAGGCCAAGTAGGGCACCAGAGGAGGTGGGAGCCCCCCAGGCGACCCCCCGGCGCGGCCAGGGGTGGGGCCGCGCCATCAGGGCGCCTGGGGCCCCTCTGGCCCTACTTCTGGCACATGGAAGCTTCTCGAGCGCTGATTTTTTATATATTTTTCCCGGATTTTTTCTGGCAATTTAAGTAATGGGAAAACCTGAAATACAAAAACAGCAGAAAACAGAAACTGGCACTGGGGTGCACTGAGTTAATAGGTTAGTCCAAATATGATCAAAAGTGTATGAAAGTGCATCAAAAGCATAGCAATATCACCCAAAACATGCATGGAGCAAGCAGAAATTATAGATACGTTTGGGACGTATCATCATCTGATCATACAGTTTATTGCTACTGCTTTCATGTATGTTAAATACATATTCCATTGACTATGAGATCATGCAACTCCCGGATACCGGAGGAATGCCTTGTGTGCTATCCAACGTCACAACGTAACTGGGTGATTATAAAGATGCTCTATAGGTATCTCCGAAGGTGTTTTTTTGGGTTGGCCTGAATCGAGATTAGGATTTGTCATGTCCAGTATCGGAGAGGTATCTCTAGGCTCTCTCGATAATACACATCATAATAAGCCTTGCAAGCAAATGACTATGAGTTAGTCACGGGATGATGTATTACGGAACGAGTAAAGAGACTTGTCGGTAACGAGATTGAACTAGGTATAGAGATACCGACGATCGAATCTCGGGCAAGTAACGTACCGATGAACAAAGGGAATCATGTATGTTGTCATAACGGTTCAACCGATAAAGTTCTTCGTAGAATATGTAGGAGCCAATATGGGCATCCACGTTCCACTATTTGTTATTGACCGGAGAGGTGTCTCGGTCATGTCTACATAGTTCTCAAACCCGTAGGGTACGCACGCTTAACGTTCGATGGCGATTTGGTATTATATGAGTTATGTGGTTTGGTGACCGAATGTTGTTCAGAGTCCCGGATGAGATCACGGACATGATGAGGAGCTCCAGAATGGTACGGAGGTAAAGATTGATATATAGGACGATGCTATTTGGTCTCAGGAATGGTTTCGGAATGCACAGGAAAGTTATCGAAATACCGGAAGGGGTTCCGGAGGCACCGAGAGAGTATTGGGCCTTATTGGGCCATGTAGATGGAACACACCAGCCCACATGGGCTGGTGCGCACCCCTAAGGTAGCAAATCCCAATTAGATGGAACGAGGAGGCGCCACATCCTCTTGCCATATATCCAGAAGGGAGAAAGGAAATAGAGGGGGGCGCCTCTCCCCTTTCCTTCTCCCTTGTGCAATATATGGAAGGGGGCGCACCACTAGGAAAACCCTAGGGTGGCCGCCGACCCTATTGGATGTGCCCTAGGGCTGCCTCCTCCCCTCCCACACCTATATATGTGTGGGGAGGGGTGCCACACAAGACACAACTTATTCCATGCCGTGTGTCGGCACCCCTCCGCCTCTAGTTTACTCCTCCGCTCTAGATCGTTGCAGTGCTTGGGCAAAGCCCTGCAGGATTGCTTCACCACCACCATCACCACGCCGTTGTGCTGACGGAACTCATCACCACCTTGCTACGCTTGCTGGATCAAGACGGCAAGGACGACATCGAGCTGAACGTGTGTAGAGCGGGGAGGTGTCGTGCGGTCGGTACTTGATCGGGTGGATCATGAAGGTGTATGACTACATCAACCGCGTTGAACAAACGCTTCTGCTTACGGTCTATGAGGGTACGTGGACACATTCTCCCCTCGTTGCTATGCATTTCCATGGATAGATCATTGCGCGTGCGTAGAATTTTTTTGTTTTCCATGCAACGTTTCCCAACAAAACGTACTTCCCTTCAAAGATAAGGAACTTCGGTGACACATCCTCATCTTCACCGCCTACACTTGTGGTTACTTCTTGCCTTTACTTTGTGCAAGCTTTATTTGTGTTGTATCCCTTACTTGCTTGTGTTGTTGTTGTTGTTGTTGTTGTTGTTGTTGTTATTAGCATCATATAGGTTGCTCACCTAGTTGCATGTCTAGACAACATATGTGTTGCTAAACCTAATTTGTTAAGAAAAGCTAAAAATCCGTAGTTGCCTATTCACCGTCCTTTAGTCAACCATATTGATCCTTTCACCTAGCAAAAGGTGGAATTCACATTTGACTTTATATATACGTAGTCATTGATGCACTTGGGCGTTCGATTGTAAATAAAAGGAAGAAAAGAACATTGGAGATTTTCTAGAAATGAATAAAACCTATGTTGTATCATGCTAGGGGAGCAGGCTGGAGCGCTTTACCATTAACAAGGAAGAGGGAGAGGGAGAGGGAGGGAGAGAGAGAGAGCCATGGCGGAAAGGGACAATAATAGACAAATAACATGGTAGTGGGAAGGAAGGACTAAGAAGTCAAGGCTCATACTTAAACTGGGCCGACAATGGAGGAATTAGTTGGTGCAGTTAGCGAGCGGGCAGACGAGAGGCGGGAGGAGGAAACCGCGAAACATGTGAGCCAATGTCACACCCCCATTAGGCAAAACAAAAATGCAAGTTCATGGACATGCTACTATGATACGACTTGCGTTTGCATAGCTTCTCACCTCCGCATAGCTTCATTCGGGCACACCATGCCTGGCCTATCCTCTTCTCCCTTCTCTCCCCCCCCCAATCTAAGAGAGAGCGAGAGAAGCAAGCAAGCGAAAAGGAACCCAGGTACTCCTCAACCGCCTCACATCCTCCTCCCAGCCTAGTTTAGTCAAGTCGGTTCTCACTCCTGCCTCTGCCCCCCCCCCCTTCTCGACCGACAAGGGGGAGAAGTTTGATCCGTGTGTCGTTCACTACATCGGTCTGCAAGGGGGAGAAGTTTGATCCGCGTCCTACCTGCAGTCGATTACTGGAACTGATGCTTCTGTATTTTTATTGCTTTTTAGGAGGGATTTGTGTGTTGGTTCGTCCGTTCGTTCAAACATAGCAAGTTGGTGATCTGTCGACCGGCACCTTGGTTTTGAACTGCGCGCTCTGGGCCCCGATTTCGCTGCTGCCGCAACCCACATTTTAGGAACTTTTTTGTTAAATTTAACAGAAGTAGTACTTTACTGCTTGTTGTTGTTTATTCGGATTTGCTAGTTTGTTTCTTTGTATCTTCTCTTGATCGCCTCTCCCATTCTATTACAAATAATTATTTTTCCCAACTACGTAATGTCCTTCATCTGGAAGAGGATACATGTCAAACAGATTCTGGATAGTATATGCTTACTACAATTGATAATACCCATTTTGTTTATTTATATTAAGTTTTTATACTTATGTGCGTCTCTTTTTAGCATAATATCTTCCACAAAATCATATATTTTTGATAATTAGCACAAAATTGGCTTACTAAATAAGAAGACACATTTTCTTTTCTTCACACCTCCAACATGGAAATATATGAGTGTGCGACATACAATTTAATTTTGCAATATATTAGTTTGTGAAATTTCCTCGCTTAGGAAACCATTGGATCAATTGATCATCGATAGCCTTAGATCCAAGAAAATATAAGAGAATTTGTCGATGTTTAGCTGGAACAACCTTATGTATTGTTTTTAGATGTATATTGGTGTATTTGTAAATGTGCATACTGAAGTAGGTATCTTAAATATTTGTATAGATCTATGCTTTACAAATCCGCCAGATATTATTTATGGCAATGTGTCCAAAAATGTACTGATAGAGGTTTCTAGAGTATATGATTGTTTATTTTATTTGATGTTTATACAAATGGTTTTTCCTTGAAAATCTACAATTGTTGAACTTCGTGCTTATGTCATCTACACTTCAATATAAAATGTGCAATTTGGTGAAATCCAAACAATTTCAACCATCCAATCTGACCAAACCCAATGGCTCATAAATTAGGTTAACCCTTGCATATTTAACACAGGGTTAAAAGAAGAGTTAGGCCAATGCAAGTGTTTACCATGGTTACTTTGTGACAAGGTAATCTTTCCTAATTTTTATCCAATGGGTAGCATGCCTTTTCCCATATTGCATAAATTTGAACATGACCCTTTTTTTGTCAGAAACTAGACACTTTACTTTTAGAAATTATAGGGTAAAAAATGGAAGGTTCCACTTTTAGAAGTGGGGGGTTTCCAAAGAATAGGGTTCTCTTCCAGAAATCATGCGTTTCCAGCTAAACACAACCTTAAAAAAATAGAAAAGAAAATATAAATATGGGGTTGTTCAACCACATCCATTTCATCATTCATAAAGGAGGACCTCAAACTTTCAACAAAAAACTACCATATACTCCCTCCATTCCCAAATATTTGTGTTTCTAGACATTTCAAATGGACTACAACATACGGATGTATGTAGACATATTTTAGAGTCTGGATTCATTCATTTTGCTTCGTATGTAGTCACTCTTTGAAATTTCTAGAAAGACAAATATTTAGGAACGGAGGGAGTATATTAAAATTATATTATTACTTAACATGAAAATAAATAGACTTGCAGTAAAACATGGCCCATCATGTGAACTAAGCATAACCTCAAATTCTTACATGTTAGTTTTGTCATAAGTCAAAAATTTATAGACTCTAACTACATATGTAGACAAAGTAATAATATCAACATCTATTATAATAAGAATGTCAAAAAAAACATCTATTATAATAAGGCTAATTCCATTTCCCCCCTAATTTGTGTACAGTCTCATCTTTACCCCATAAAAAATAGTTCTCAACTTTGCACCTCTTCCTTTAAGTGTCAAAGGCCTTTGACTGGACGGAATATGTACGGAAGGGCATTTCTACAAGCGCACTTAACGGAAGAGCTCGGGAAAAGTTGAGCATTGTTTTTATTTAGGGGTAAAGATGCGGTCGGGCGTAAATTAGGTGGAAAACATAAATATCCCATTGTAATATCATTGCATCCATCTTTAAATATATTTTGTTATTACAAGATATAAAGTGAGGATAGGAGTTGATAAGGCTGCCCATGGGTACCGTTTCCACCATCCTGCAAGGGCACTTTTAGAAACCCCTTCGACATGGTTCTTTTTTTGCGGGGAAACCCTTCAACATGGTTCTACCGACTCAATCCTACACAGTCGGTCTATCTGCACCTGCTCCTCAGAAGCACACTTCTAAATCCCATAATCAAGCATGCCTTGTACCTTGGCTCTCTGAGCCACCTATTCTCACTACCACCAACCCCTTCTCTACTGCACATCCCAAACCTGGGGGGGGGGGGGTGCCCGATGCTCCCATTCATCACGTTTCTTCAATGATGCTACATATAGTACAATAATAATTTAATTTTTTCAATTTTTATGTTTCTATGACTATTCAAGGCATGTATTGTTAGAGGAAAAGGGCATCCTGCCCAGCTTCAATTTATAGAAAACAAAGCCCAACAACTTTCAACCATTAATACATCACAAAATAGGAGGAGCTGGTCAACCTTGAATCTGAATAAACTCTTTTTTGGCAAAAAGGCCAAAGGTTACATTAAACTAAACGTACCTTAAAACGGTTGCCATGCCCGCATTTGGACTAGCGATTTTCTCGGAGCGTTTTTTTCCTGGCGATTTAGGGTTAGTGCGTGGCCGCCACCGTCGGCGGCCGCTTGACCCTCTGGCCTCCTCGTGAGGCTTGTTTCATGTACTTACAAGGGGCTCCCTCCTCAGCTTTCCGTCCTTTGGCATAGAAAGCTAGGGTTTGTTGTCCTCCGGCGGCTCCGCTGACCGAGAGTTCTTCTATCAATCACCACTGAAAAAGCTGGGATTTGCTATCCTCCGGCATCTACGCCGACCGAGAGTTTTGGTTCGTCATCGATCACCGGGTGCGCATCCTCGTCGTTGGAGGCTAACCGGGTCGCCACGAAAATCTTAAGTTGGAATTGCCGCGGTTTACAGCAAGCTGCGGCGATACGAGTGCTTCTAGCAGTGCAAAAGCGAAGGAGTCCGGACATTATGTTTTTGATTGAAACTCATCTTGATGATTATCCTGCAGAGTGTCTTCGCAGAAGACTCATGATGGATCATAAATTAGTTGTTCGCAGTGATGGACATACTGGTGGATTAATTTTGTTTTGGAAAAAGTAGATCACGTTGTCGCTCAGAGATAAAACTGACAACTTCATTGATGTCTTCGCAGGAAAAGGGCAAGAAAAGTTTTGGAGACTTACTGGTATGTATGGTGAGACGAAGTGGAAGTATAAACATCTCACATGGAAACGTCTGAAAGATCTGAATGGGGTTTGTAGTGCTCCATGGCTGGTCATTGGGGACCTGAATGAGATTCTTTACTCTTTTGAGAAGGAGGGTGGTAATGACAGGCCGGCTCATTTTATGCAGTCTTTCAGAGATACTCTGGAAGAGTGTAATTTGGTTGATCATGATTATAAAGGAGATAAATTCACATGGCATGGAGGCCTGATTAGAGAAAGGTTGGACCGAGCCCTCACAAATGAAGCATGGAGCATGTGATATCCGAGTGCAACTCTGGAGCACTTAGAATACTACAAAACTGACCATAGACCCTTGCTTATGAGTCTGATAGAGGAAGAGATCAGCGAAAATAATGGGCCCGCGGTGTTGAGATTTGAGGCTAGTTGGCTCCGGGAGCCCAATTTTTGTGAAGTGGTACAGGAGTCATGGTTGGCGTCGGATCATGGGTCAGGAACTAATCTTGCATCGCGGCTAGCAAGAGTGCATGAACAAATGCACAAGTGGGATAGGACGGTCCTCAAGAAGAGTTCGAAACATATGAGAAGAGTCCAACGTGAGTTAGAACAGGTGGCTAGGGCTGAACTGTCACCACAAAATGTTACTAGGCAGTGATACGTCCATTTTGCATCATGCTTTTATGTTGATAATTATTGCACTATGGGCTGTTATTACACGTTATGTCACAATACTTATGCCTTTTCTCTCTTATTTTACAAGGCTTACATGAAGAGGGAGAATGCCAACAGTTGGAATTTTGGGCTAAAAATGAGCAAACTCTGGAAACATATTCTGCACAAATCAAAAACCTCCGAAACTTCACAGGACACCGTTTCAGAAAATAAAAAAAATATCTGGCGAAAGAAGATCACCAGGGGGGCCACCACCTGTCCACGAGGGTGGGGGCGCCCCCACCTCTGGGCGTACCCCCCTGCCTCGTGGGCCCCCCGATGCCCATCTTCTCCTATATGAGGTGTTTTGACCTAGAAAAAATCATAAGGAGTATTTCGGGACCAGACGCCGACGTCTCGAGGCGGAACCTTGGCGGAAACCAATCTAGGGCTCCGGCAGAGCTGTTCTGCCGGGGATACTTCCCTCTGGGAGGGGGAAATCGTCACTGCCGTCATCACCAACAACTCTCCCATCTTGGGGAGGGCCATTCATTAACATCTTCACCAGCACCATCTCCTCTCAAACCCTAGTTCATCTCTTGTATCCAATCTTGGTACCCAAACCTCAGATTGGTACTTGTGGGTTGCTAGTAGTGTTGATTACTCCTTGTAGTTGATGCTAGTTGGTTTACTTGGTGGAAGATCATATGTTCAGATCCATTATGCATATTAATACTCCTCTGATCATGAACCATATTATGTCTTGTGAGTAGTTACTTTTGTTCCCGAGGACATGGGATAAGTCTTGCTATAAGTAGTCATGTGAATTTGGTATTCGTTCGATATTTTGATGAGATGTATGTTGTCTCTCCTCTAGTGGTGTCATGTGAACGTCGACTACATGACACTTCACCATTATTTGGGCCTAGAGGAAGGCATTGGGAAGTAATAAGTAGATGATGGGTTGTTAGAGTGACAGAAGCTTAAACCCTAGTTTATGCGTTGCTTTGTAAGGGGCTGATTTGGATCCACTTGTTTCATGCTATGGTTAGGTTTACCTTAATACTTCTTTTGTAGTTGCGGATGCTTGCATTAGAGGTTAATCATAAGTGGGAGGCTTGTCCAAGTAAGGACAACACCCAAGCACCGGTCCACCCACATACCAATTTATCAAAGTACCGAACGCGAATCAGATGATCGTGATGAAAACTAGCTTGACGATAATTCCCATGTGTCCTCGGGAGCGCTTTCCTTCATATAAGAGTTTGTCCAGGCTTGTCCTTTGTTACAAAAAGGATTGGTCCATCTTGCTGCACCTTATTTACTTTTACCTTTTGTTACTTGCTACCAATTCCTTATCACAAAACTATATGTTACCTATAATTTCAGTGCTTGCAGAACATACCTTATTGAAAACTGCTTATCATTTCCTTCTGCTCCTCGTTGGGTTCGACACTCTTACTTATCGAAAGGACTATGATAGATCCCCTATACTTGTGGGTTATCAAGACTATTTTCTGTCGCCGTTGCCGGGGAGTGAAGCGCCTTTGGTAAGTTGAATTTGGTAAGGAAAAATTTATATAGTGTGCTGAAATTTATTGTCACTTGTTACTATGGCTCATAATCCTTTGAGGGGCTTGTTCGGGGTATCTTCACCCCGACGAGAGGAGCAAAGAGTTGCTCCTCAACCTACTACACCTACTGAAAATGTTTGCTTTGAAATTCCTTCGGGTATGATAGAGAAACTGCTAGATAATCCTTTTAACAGGAGACGGAACACTGCATCCCCATTTACACATAATCTATGTGGATGAAGTTTGTGGATTATTTAAGCATGCAGGTATGCCCGAGGATGTTATTAAGAAGAAGGTCTCCCCTTTATCTTTTAAGGGAGATGCATTGACATGGTTTAGGCTATGTGATGATATTGGATCATGGAACTATAATCGTCTGAAGTTGGAATTTCATCAGAAGTTCTACCCTATGCATCAGGTTCATCGTGATCGTAATTATATCTATAATGTTTGGCCTCGCGAAGGAGAAAGCATTGCTCAAGCTTGGGGGAGGCTTAAGTCAATGTTATATTCATGCCCCAATCATGACCTCTCAAGAGAAATGATTATTCAAAAAAATTATGCTCGGCTTTCTCTCAATAATCGCTCCATGCTCGATACTTCTTGCTCTGGCTCTTTTATGATGAAGACTGTTGAATTCAAATGGGATTTATTGTAAAGAATTAAACGCAACTCTAAAGATTAGGATCTCGACGAAGGTAAGGAGTCAGGTATGATCCCTAAGTTTGATTGTGTTAAAGCTATTATGGATACCGATGTTTTCCGTGAGTTTAGCACTAAATATGGACTTGACTCTGAGATAGTAGCTTCTTTCTGTGAATCATTTTCTACTCATGTTGATCTTCGCAAGGAGAAGTGGTTTAAATACCATCCTCCCATTGAAGTAAAAGTAGTTGAACCTGTTAAAGTTGAAGAAAAGACTATCACTTATAATGTTGATCCTATTGTTCCTACTGCTTATATTGAGAAACCACCTTTCCTTGTTAGAATAAAGGATCATGCTAAAGCTTCAACTGTGGTTTGTAAGAGTAGTACTAGAACACCTACACCCTCTGAGCAAATTAAAGTTGAACCTAGTGTTGCTATGGTTAAAGATCTCTTGGTTGAAGATTTAGATGGACATGTTATTTACCTCCAAGAAGAAGCTGCTAGAATAGCCAAACCCGATGCTAGGAATAAACATAGACCTGTTGTAGGCTTGCCTGTTATCTCTCTTAAAATAGGAGATCATTGCTATCATGGTTTATGCGACGTAGGTGCTAGCGCAAGTGTAATACCTATATCCTTATATGATGAAATTATGCACGATATTGCACCCGTTGAGCTAGAAGGAATAGATGTTACTATTAAACTTGCTAATAGAGACACTATCTCACCAATTGGGATTGTTAGAGATGTTGAAGTCTTGTGTGGGAAAGTTAAATACCCTGCTGATTTTCTTATTCTTGATTCCCCACAAGATGATTTTTGTCCCATTATATTTGGTAGACCCTTCTTGAATACTGTTAATTCTAAGATAGACTGCGTGAAAGATATTGTTACTATTGGTTTAAGGGATATGTCTCATGATTTTAACTTTGCTAAATTTCGTAGACAACCCCTTGATTAAGAATTACCTAGTAAGGATGAAATTATTGGTCTTGCTTCTATTGTTGTGCCTCCTAATGATCCTTTAGAACAATATTTGCTAGATCATGAACATGATATACATATGAATGAGAGAAGGTAAATAGATGAAATATTCTTTAATCACGGACCCGTATTAAAAAATAACTTACCTATTGAAATCATAGGGTATCCTCCTTCACCCAAGGGTGATCCCGTGTTTGAACTTAAACCTTTACCTGATAATCTGAAGTATGTTTATCTTGATGCAAAGAAGATATATCCTGTTATTATTAGTGCTAACCTTTCAGAGCAGGAAGAGGGAAAATTATTGAAAACTCTGAAGAAGCATCGTGCTGCTATTGGATATACTCTGGATGATCTTAAGGGCATCAGTCCCACTTTATGCCAACACAAGATAAAATTGGAAGAAAACGCTAAACCGGCTATTGATCATCAACAACGGTTAAATCGTAAGGTGAAAGAAGTGGTAAGGAAAGAAATACTAAAGCTTCTAGAGGCAGGTATTAACTATCCAGTTGCTGATAGCTAGTGGGTAAGTCTTGTCCATTGTGTCCCTAAGAAGGGAGGTATGACTGTTGTTCCTAATGATAAAGATGAATTGATCCCACAAAGAATTATTACAGGTTATAGGATGGAAATTGATTTTTGTAAATTAAATAAAGCTACTAAGAAAGATCATTACCCCTTGCCTTTTATTGATCAAATGCTAGAAAAGCTATCCAAACATACTCACTTTTGCTTTCTAGATGGTTATTCTGGTTTCTCTCAAATACCTGTGTTAAAAGGGGATCAAGAAAAGACTACTTTTACTTGTCCTTTCGGTACCTTTGCTTATAGACGTATGCCTTTTGGTTTATGTAATGCACCTGCTACCTTTCAAAGATGCATGATGGCTATATTCTCTAATTTTTGTGAAAAGATTGTTGTGGTTTTCATGGATGACTTCTCCGTTTCCGGAACTTCTTTTGATGATTGCTTAAGCAACCTTGATCGAGTTTTGCAGAGATGTGAAGACACTAATCTTGTCTTGAATTGGGAAAAGTGCCACTTTATGGTTAATGAAGGCGTTGTCTTGGGACATAAAATTTCTGAAAGAGGTATTGAAGTTGACAAGGCTAAAGTGGATGCTATTGAAAAGATGACGTGCCCCAAGGACATCAAAGGTATACAAAGTTTCCTTGGTCATGCCGGGTTTTATAGGAGGTTCATAAAGGACTTCTCCAAAATCTCCAGGCCTTTGACTAATCTCCTACAAAAAATATTCCTTTTGTCTTTGATGATGATTGTCTAGAAGCATTTGAAATACTTAAGAAAGCATTGATCTCTACACCTATTGTCCAGCCTCCTGACTGGAATTTACCTTTTGAGATTATGTGCTATGCTAGTGATTATGTTGTAGGTGTTGTTTTAGGGCAAAGAGTTGATAAGAAATTGAATGTTATTCAATATGCTAGTAAAACTCTAGACAGTGCCCAGATAAATTATGCTACTACTGAGAAAGAATTTTTAGCAGTTATATTTGCTTGTCATAAGTTTAGACCTTATATTGTTGATTCTAAAGTAACTATTCACACTGATCATGCTGCTATCAAATATCTTATGAAAAAGAAAGATGCTAAACCTAGACTTATTAGATGGGTTCTTGATGACCCACAAGTGTAGGGGATCTATCGTAGTCCTTTCGATAAGTAAGAGTGTCGAACCCAACGAGGAGTAGAAGGAAATGATAGGCAGTTTTCAGTAAGGTATTTTCTGCAAGCACTGAAATTATAGGTAATAGATAGTTTTGTGATAAGGTAATTGGTAGCAAGTAGCAGAAGGTAAAAGTAAATAAGGTGCAGCAAGGTGGCCCGATCCTTTTTGTAGCAAAGGACAAGCCTGGACAAACTCTTATACAAACAAAAGTGCTCCCGAGGACACATGGGAATTATCATCAAGCTAGTTTTCATCACGATCATCTGATTCGCGTTCGGTACTTTGATAACTTGGTATGTGGGTGGACCGGTGCCTGGGTGTTGTCCTTACTTGGACAAGCCTCCCACTTATGATTAACCTCTAATGCAAGCATCCGCAACTACAAAAAAAGTATTAAGGTAAACCTAACCATAGCCTGAAACATATGGATCCAAATCAGCCCCATACGAAGCAACACATGAACTAGGGTTTAAGCTTCTGTCACTCTAGCAACCCATCATCTACTTATTACTTCCCAATGCCTTCCTCTAGGCCCAAATAATGGTGAAGTGTCATGTAGTCGACTTTCACATGACACCACTAGAGGAGAGACAACATATATCTTATCAAAATATCGAACGAAGACCAAATTCACATGACTACTAATAGCAAGACTTCTCCCATGTCCTCAGGAACAAAAGTAACTACTCACAAGACATAATATGGTTCATGATCAGAGGGGTATTAATATGCATAATGGATTTGAACATATGATCTTCCACCAAATAAACCAACTAGCATCAACTACAAGGAGTAATCAACACTATTAGCAACCCATAGGTACCAATCTGAGGTTTGGGTACAAAGATTGGATACAAGAGATGAACTAGGGTTTGAGAGGAGATGGTGCTGGTGAAGATGTTGATGAAGATAGCCCTCCCCAAGATGGGAGAGTTGTTGGTGATGAGGGCGGTGATGATTTCCCCCTCCTGGAGGGAAGTATCCCCGGCAGAACAGCTCTGCTGGAGCCCTAGATTGGTTTCCGCCTCGGTTCCACCTAGAGACGACGGCGTCTGGTCCCGAAAGCCTCCTCCTAATCCGCGCCTCCCACCCTCGTGGACAGCCGGTGGCCCCCCTCATGAACTTCTTTCGCCAGATATTTTTTATATTTTCTGAAACGGCATTCTGTTGAGTTTCGGGGCTTTTGGAGGTGTGCAGAATAGGTTTCCAGAGTTTGCTCCTTTTTCAGCCCAGAATTCCAGCTGCCGGCATTCTCCCTCTTCATGTAAACCTTGTAAAATAAGAGAGAAAAGGCATAAGTATTGTGACATAACGTGTAATCACAGCCCATAATGCAATAAATATCAACATATAAGCATGATGCAAAATGGACGTATCAACTCCCCCAAGCTTAGACCTCGCTTGTCCTCAAGCGAAAGCCAATATCAAAAAATATGTCCACATGTTAAGAGATAGAGGTGTCGATAAAAACAAAATATGGACATGAGGGCATCATGATTATTTTCATTACAGCAACATATATAAATTGTGATATGATTCTTATGCTAAAGTGACAATTCATTCACAATATCAAGCATGAATCATAAACTTCATTGGTAACTAACAAACTTTGATCTCGGTCATTGAAGAAATTGCAATTTATCGTAACATCGGAAAGAGTTAATACAAGAGCTTTTCAGCAAGCCTTCATACTCAACTATCATATAGTCTTTCACAATTGCTCACACTCACGCAATACTTATGGTTATGGAGTTTTAATCGGACACAGAGAAAGATAGGGGCTTATGGTGTTGCCTCCCAACCTTTTACCTCAAGGGTAATGTCAACAGTAATAGACCATGAAAACTTACATCCAAGTGGGTATATATGTCAGGATCTTTCCAACACAATGCGCTTGCCAAAGGATAAAATGTAAAAAGGAAAGTTGAATTTCACCTTGACTCTTATAAGGGAAGAATAATTGATAGGCCCTTTGCAGAGGGAAGCAGAGGTTTTCATGTGTTTTTATGGTTGGATGCACAAAGTCTTAGCATAGAAGAACTTCACTTTATATTGCCACTTGTGATATAGACCTTTATTATGCAGTCCATCGCTTTTATTACTTCCATATCACAAGATCGTATAAAGCTAATTTCTTCCACACTAATAAATCATACATATTTGAGCGGGTTTGCAACATGACAACTTACTTGGAAGGATCTTTCTCAATCCATAGGTAGGTATGGTGGACTCTCATGGCAAAACTGGGTTTAAGGATATATGGAAGCACAAGTAGTATCTCTACTTGGTGCGAGGAGTTTTGGCTAGCATGAGGGGGAAATGCAAGCTCAACATGTTGCATGATCCATGACAATATACTTTATTTCGGATATAAGAAGACATAACCCATTATGTTGTCTTCCTTGTCCAACATCAACTCTTTAGCATGTCATATTTTAATGAGTGCTCACAATCATAAAAGATGTCCAAGATAGTATATTTGTATGTGAAACCTCTCTTCTTTTATTACTTCCTATTAATTGCAACGATGACCAAAACTATGTTTGTCAACTCCCAACAACTTTTATTTATCATACTCTTATATGTGAAGTCATTACTTCCCATAAGATCGATATGATCTCTTTGATACTCTTATATTTTCTTTCTTTTTATCATGACCCAAGTGAGGAAATCAAGCCCTTAACTCAACACTAATCTTTATTATATAGCTCACGGACTCGATTACAAAGGGTAAAGATCATAAGGCAAAAGCTCACAACTAGATCATGCTAACTTTATTCTACTAGATCAAGATACTACCAAAAGGATCGAACTAAGTAAAACGGTAAAGATAGGAGTGATGGTGATACGATTCCGGGGTCACTCCCCCAAGCTTGGCAGTTGCCAATGGGAGTGCCCATACCCATATGATTATGTCTCCTTCTTCGGGGGTGGTGATGATGGAGTTGAAAGTAGTGACGCCGGATCATCATATATCGAGCGTAGGAGATCTTCCAGCTTGCGGATAATACCTTTGAGTGCAGCAATGTAATCCTTCAACAAAATATTTTCACTTGTGAGATGCTTGTTTCGAATTTGAGCTAACTTAATCATCCTGAAAGCTTCAATCTCAGTTGAGGTAAAGAGATTGGGAAGAGATTTAGAGGTGTCTTCTTCTCCCGATGCCGGAGCTGGATCTTCCACCTCCATCTTGATCTTCTTCTCCTTGTGGATCTCCTTGGGTTCTTCCCTCTTCGGATCTATCTTCATTAGCCAAGCATAGTTGCCTTCGTTGTTGGAGGAGGGAGACGACATGATGCCTGGCTTCGCAAACCCTAGCAGAAAACAGCTCAAAACAAGAACAGAGGATTTTTGCGTGATACAGAGGTCAAAACCTTCGGGAGTATATATAATGAATTTTTACTGACCAGAAGGAGTAACCGACAAGAAAACGGAGTCCGAGCAGCACACGAGCTACCCATGAGGCAGGGGGGCGCCCTGAGAAGGGGGCGCACCCTCCACCCTCGTGGATGGCCCGTGTCTCTTCCGGACTGCGGCTTATTTTTTATTTTTCTAAATATTCCAAAACGGAGAAAAATTGCCTTTAGAACTGTTTTGGTGTTGGTTTACTTACCGTATCACATACATGCTAAATCGTTCTGGAAAGTGTCCCTTATGTATTCCTTCGGGGTTACGGTTTCAATAATATTGGTTTCAACATTTATGGGATTACCTGAGATATAATGTTTGATTCTTTGACCGATCACCACCTTTGGATTTGTGCCTTCGAAGTTGTTGATTTTTATGGCACCGGAACGATAGACCACCTCGATAACGTAAGGTCCTTCCCACTTGGAGAGAAGTTTTCCTGCAAAAAATCTTAAACGAGAGTTGAATAACAAGACATAATCACCTACGTTAAACTCACGCTTTTGTATCCTTTTGTCATGCCATCTTCTAACTTTTTCTTTAAACAACTTAGCATTCTCATAGGCCTCGGTTCTCCATTCATCAAGGCAGCTAATGTCAAATAACCTCTTTTCACCGGCAAGTTTGAAATCATAATTGAGCTCTTTAATAGCCCAATATGCCTTATGTTCTAGCTCAAGAGGTAAGTGACAAGCTTTTCCATATACCATCTTATATGGAGACATACCCATAGGATTTTTGTATGGAGTTCTATAGGCCCATAATGCATCATCAAGTTTCTTGGACCAATTCTTCTTAGACCTATTAAATGTCTTTTGCAAGATTAATTTCAACTCCCTATTACTTAGTTCTACATGACCACTAGTTTGTGGGTGACAGGGGGATGCAATTCTATGGTTGACATCATACTTAGCAAGCATCTTACGGAAAGCACCATGAATAAAGTGTGAACCACCATCAGTCATCAAGTATCTAGGGACTCCAAACCTCGAAAAAATAACTTCCTTAAGCATCTTAAAAGAGGTGTTGTGATCAGCACTACTAGTTGGAATAGCTTCTACCCACTTAGTAACGTAATCAACAGCAACTAGAATATGTGTGTACCCATTAGAAACAGGTAACGGTCCCATATAATCAAAGCCCCAAACATCAAATGGTTCAATAACAAGTGAATAATTCATAGGCATTTCTTGACATCTACTGATATTACCAATTCTTTGACATTCATCACAAGATAAGACAAACTTACGGGCATCCTTGAAGAGAGTAGGCCAATAAAAACCAGATTGCAATACCTTGTGTGCAGTTCTATCTCCCGCATGGTGTCCTCCATAAGCTTCGGAGTGGCACTTGCGTAGGATCTGTTCCTATTCATGCTCAGGTACACAACGTCTAATAATACCATCTACTCCTTTATAAAGATGTGGGTCATCCCAGAAGTAATGTCTCAAATCATAGAATAACTTTTTCTTTTGCTGGTATTTGAAGCTAGGAGGTATAAACTTAGCAACAATATAATTAGCATAATCAGCATACCATGGAGCAGTATGAGAAGTATTTATGACAGCTAATTGTTCATCAGGAAAGCTATCATCAATAGGTTGTGGGTCATCAAGTATATTTTCTAACCTAGACAAGTTGTCTGCAACGGGGTTCTTAGCTCCCTTTCTATCAATAATATGCAAGTCAAATTCTTGCAGCAAGAGGACCCATCTAATAAGTCTAGGTTTAGCATCTTTCTATTCCATAAGGTATTTGATAGTAGCATGATCAGTGTGAATAGTTACTTTAGAATCAACGATGCAGGGTCTAAACTTATCACAAGCAAATACAACTGCTAAAAATTCTTTCTCAGTAGTAGCATAAATTCTTTGGGCACTATCTAGAGTAATACTAGCATACTGGATAACATTTAATTTCTTATCAACTCTTTGCCTTAGAACTGCTCCTACAACATAATCACTAGCATCGCACATAATCTCCAAAGGTAAATTCCAGTGAGGAGGCTGGACAATAGGTGCAGAGATCAATGCATTCTTAAGTATTTCAAATGCTTCTAGACAATCATCATCAAAGACAAAAGGAATATCTTTTTGTAAGATATTAGTTAGAGGCCTGGAAATTTTGCAGAAGTCCTTAATGAACCTCCTATAAAACCCGGCATGACCAAGGAAACTTCGTATACCTTTGATGTCCTTAGGGCATGGCATCTTTTCAATAGCATCCACTTTAGCTTTGTCAAATTCAATACCTCTTTCAGAAATTTTATGACCCAAGACAACGCCTTCATTAACCATAAAGTGGCACTTCTCCCAATTCAAGACAAGATTAGTGTCTTCACATCTCTGCAAAACTCGATCAAGGTTGCTTAAGCAATCATCAAAAGAAGTTCCGTAAATGGAGAAATCATCCATGAAAACCTCGACAATCTTTTCACAAAAATCAGAGAATATAGCCATCATGCATCTTTGAAAGGTAGCAGGTGCATTACATAAACCAAAAGGCATACGTCTATAAGCAAAGGTACCGAAAGGACAAGTAAAGGTTGTCTTTTCTTGATCCCCTTTTGACACAGGTATTTGAGAGAAACCAGAATAACCATCTAGAAAGAAAAAATGAGTATGCTTGGACAACCTTTCTAGCATTTGATCAATAAATGGCAAGGGGCAATGATCTTTCTTAGTAGCTTTATTTAACTTACGAAAATCAATTACCATCATATAACCTGTAACTATTCTTTGCGGGATCAATTCATCTTAATCATTAGGAACGACAGTCATACCTCCCTTCTTAGGGACACAATGGACATGACTTACCCACTGGCTATCAGCAACTGGATAGATAATACCTGCCCCCAGGAGCTTTAGTATTTCCTTTCTTTCCACTTCTTTCATATTAGGATTTAACCGTCGCTGATGATCAATAACCGGTTTAGCATTTTCTTCCAATTTTATCTTGTGTTGGCATATAGTGGGACTAATGCCCTTAAGATCATCCAGAGTATATCCAATAGCAGCTCGGTGCTTCTTCAGAGATATCAATAGTTTTTCTTCTTCCTGCTCTGAAAGGTTAGCACTAATAATAACAGGATATATCTTCTTTTCATCAAGATAAACATACTTAAGATTATCAGGTAAAGGTTTTAGTTCAAACACGGGATCACCCTTGGGTGGAGGAGGATCCCCTAGGATTTCAACAGGCAGGTTGTTTTTCAATACGGGTCCCTGTTTAAAGAATATTTCATCTATTTCCCTTCTCTCATTCATATGCATATCATTTTCATGGTCTAACAAGTATTGTTCTAAAGGATCATTAGGAGGCACATCAATAGAAGCAAAACCAATAATTTCATCCTTACTAGGTGGTTCCTTTTCAAGGGGTTGTCTACGAAATTTAGCAAAGTTAAAATCATGAGACATATCCCCTAACCCAACAGTAACAATATCTTTCACGCAGTCTATCTTGGCATTAACAGTATTCAAGAAGGGTCTACCAAATATAATGGGACAAAATTCAGCTTGTGGGGAACTAAGAACAAGAAAATCAGTAGGGTATTTAACTTTCCCACACAAGACTTCAATATCTCTAACAATCCCAACTGGTGAAATAGTGTCTCTATCAGCAAGCTTAATAGTAAAATCAATCCCTTCTAACTCAACTGGTGCAATATCATGCATAATTTCTTGATATAAATAATGAGGGATAATACTCGCACTAGCACCTACATCACATAAACCATAATAGCAATGATCTCCTATCTTAACAGAGATCACAGGCAAGCCCACAATAGGTCTATGTTTGTTCCTAGCATTGGGTTTGGCTATTCTAGCAGACTCTTCTTGGAGGTAAATAACAAGTCCATCTAAATCATCTACCAAGAGATCCTTAACCATAGCAACACTAGGTTCAACTTTAATTTTCTCAGAGGGTGTAGGTGTTCTAGTATTACTCTTACGAACAACAGTTGAAGCTTGAGCATGATCCTTTATCCTAACAGGGAAAGGTGGTTTTTCAATATAAGCAGTAGGAATAACATGATCAACATTATAAGTGATAGTCTTTTCTTCAACTTTAACAAGTTCAACTACTTTTACTTCAATAGGGGGATGATATTTAAACCACTTCTCCTTGGGGAGATCAACATGAGTAGCAAAAGATTCACATGAAGAAGCTACTATCTCAAAGTCAAGTCCATATTTGGTGCTAAACTCACGGAAAACATCGGTATCCATAAAAGCTTTAACACAATCAAACTTAGGGGTCATACCTGACTCCTTACCTTCGTCGAGATCCCAATCTTTAGAGTTGCGTTTAATTCTTTCCAATAAATCCCATTTGAATTCAATAGTCTTCATCATAAAAGAGCCAGAACAAGAAGTGTCGAGCATGGAGCGATTATTGAGAGAAAGCCGAGCATAATTTTTTTGAATAATCATTTCTCTTGAGAGCTCATGATTGGGGCATGAATATAACATTGACTTAAGCCTCCCCCAAGCTTGAGCGATTCTTTCTCCTTCACGAGGCCAAAAATTATAAATATAATTACGATCACGGTGAACCTGGTGCATAGGGTAGAACTTCTGATGAAATTCCAACTTCAGACGATTATAGTTCCATTATCCCATATCATCACATAGCCTAAACCATGTCAATGCATCTCCCTTCAAAGATAAAGGGAAGACCTTCTTCTTGATAACATCCTCGGGCATACCTGCAAGCTTAAACAATCCAGAAACTCATCCACATAGATTATATGTAAATCGGGATGCAGTGTTTTGTCTCCTATAAAAGGATTTTTCAAGCAGTTTCTCAATCATACCCGAAGGACTTTCAAAGCAAACATTTTCAGTGGGTTGAGGAGAAACTCTTTTCTCTTCTGATCGGGGTGAAGATACCCCAAACAAGCCCCTCAAAGGATTTTGAGCCATAGTAACAAGTGACAATAAATTTCAGCACACTATATAAATTTTTCCTTACCAAATTCCACTTACCAAAGGCGCTTCACTCCCGGGCAACGGCGCCAGATAAGAGTCTTGATGACCCACAAGTGTGGGGGATCTATCATAGTCCTTTCGATAAGTAAGAGTGTCGAACCCAACGAGGAGCAGAAGGAAATGATAGGCAGTTTTCAGTAAGGTATTTTCTGCAAGCACTGAAATTATAGGTAAC
Source organism: Secale cereale (assembly GCA_902687465.1). Lineage (NCBI taxonomy): Eukaryota > Viridiplantae > Streptophyta > Magnoliopsida > Poales > Poaceae > Secale > Secale cereale. The sequence goes on from LR738714.1 coordinate 665,943,136, forward strand.
AGATAGTTTTGTGATAAGGTAATTCATAGCAAGTAGCAAAAGGTAAAAGTAAATAAGGTGCATCAAGGTGGCCCAATCCTTTTTGTAGCAAAGGACAAGCCTGGACAAACTCTTATATAAAGGAAAGCGCTCCCGAGGACACATGGGAATTATCGTCAAGCTAGTTTTCATCACGATCATCTGATTCGCGTTCGGTACTTTGATAATTTGGTATGTGGGTGGACCGGTGCTTGGGTGCTATCCTTACTTGGACAAGCCGCCCACTTATGATTAACCTCTAATGCAAGCATCCGCAACTACAAAAGAATTATTAAGGTAAACCTAACCATAGCCTGAAACATATGGATCCAAATCAGCCCCTTACGAAGCAATGCATAAACTAGGGTTTAAGCTTCTGTCACTCTAGCAACCCATCATCTACTTATTACTTCCCAATGCCTTCCTTTAGGCCCAAATAATGGTGAAGTGTCATGTAGTCGACATTCACATGACACCACTAGAGGAGAGACAACATACATCTTATCAAAATATCGAACGAAGACCAAATTCACATGACTACTAATAGCAAGACTTCTCCCATGTCCTCAGGAACAAAAGTAACTACTCACAAGACATAATATGGTTCATGATCAGAGGGGTATTAATATGCATAATGGATCTGAACATATGATCTTCCACCAAATAAACCAACTAGCGTCAACTACAAGGAGTAATCAACACTACTAGCTAGCAACCCACAGGTACCAATTTGAGGTTTGGGTACAAAGATTGGATACAAGAAATGAACTAGGGTTTGAGAGGAGATGGTGCTGGTGAAGATGTTGATGAAGATAGCCCTCCCCAAGATGGGAGAGTTGTTGGTGATGACGGTGGTGACGATTTCCCCCTCCCGGAGGGAAGTATCCCCGACAGAACAGTTCTGCTGGAGCCCTAGATTGGTTTCTGCCTCGGTTCCGCCTCGAGACGGCGGTGTCTGGTCCCGAAAGCCTCCTCCAGATTTTTTTCCAGGTTAAACACCTCATATAGGAGAAGATGGGCATCGGGGGACCTCCGGTGGGCCCAAGAGGCAGGGGGCACGCCTTGGGAAGGGGGCGCGCCCCCACCCTCGTGGACAGCCGGTGGCCCCCCTCGTGAACTTCTATCGCCAGATATTTTTTTATATTTTCGGAAACGGCGTTCTGTTGAGTTTCAGGGATTTTGGAGTTGTGCAGAATAGGTTTCCAGAGTTTGCTCCTTTTTCAGCCCAGAATTCCAGCTGCCGGCATTCTCCCTCTTCATGTAAACCTTGTAAAATAAGAGAGAAAAGACAAAAGTATTGTGACATAACATGTAATAACAGCCCATAATGCAATAAATATCAACATATAAGCATGATGCAAAATGGACGTATCAGTTCTCTTGCTGCAAGAGTTTGATTTGCGTATTATTGATAGAAAGGGAGCCGAGAATCCCGTTGCAGATAACTTGTCTAGGCTAGAGAATATACTTGATGACCCACAACCTATTGATGATAGCTTTCCTGATGAACAATTAGCTGTCATAAATACTTCTCGTACTGCTCCATGGTATGCTGATTATGCTAATTATATCGTTGCTAAATTTATACCTCCTAGCTTCACATACCAGCAAAAGAAAAAGTTCTTCTATGATTTGTGACTTTACTTCTGGGATGACCCACATATTTATAAAGGAGTAGATGGTATTATTAGACGTTGTGTACCTGAGCATGAATAGGAAAATATCCTACGCAAGTGCCACTCCGAAGCTTATGGAGGACACCATGCTGGAGATAGAACTGCACATAAGGTATTGCAATCTAGTTTTTATTGGCCTACTCTCTTCAAGGATGCCCGTATGTTTGTCTTATCTTGAGATGAATGTCAAGTCAAGAAATGCCTATGAATTATTCACTTGTTATTGAACCATGTGATGTTTGGTGCTTTGATTATATGGGACTGTTTCCTTCCTCTAATGGGTATACACATATTTTAGTTGTTGTTGATTACGTTACTAAATGGGTAGAAGCTATTCCAACTAGTAGTGTTGATCATAACTCCTCTATTAAGATGCTTAAAGAAGTTATTTTTCCGAGGTTTGGAGTCCCTAGATACCTAATGACTGATGGTCGTTCACACTTTATTCATGGTGCTTTCCGCAAAATGATTGCCAAGTATGATGTAAATCATAGAATTGCATCCCCTTATCACCCACAGACTAGTGGTCAAGTAGAACTAAGTAATAGAGAGTTGAAATTAATTTTGCAAAAGACAGTTAATAGGTCTAGAAAGAATTGGTCCAAGAAACTTGATGATGCACTATGGGCCTATAGAACTGCATACAAAAATCCTATGGGTATGTCTCCATATAAGATTGTCTATGGAAAAGCTTGTCATTTACCTCTTGAGCTAGAACATAAGGCATCTTGGGCTATTAAAGAGCTCAATTATGATTTCAAACTTGCTGGTGAGAAAAGGTTATTTGACATTAGCTCTCTTGATGAATGGAGAAACCAGGGCTATGAGAATGCCAAGCTGTTTAAAGAAAAAGTTAAAATATGGCATGACAAAAGGATACAAAAGCGTGAGTTTAATGTAGGTGATTATGTATTGCTATAAAACTCTCGTTTAAGATTTTTTGCAGGAAAACTTCTCCCTAAGTGGGAAGGACCTTACGTTATTGAGGAGGTCTATCGTTTCGGTGCTATAAAAATCAACAACTTCGAAGGCACAAATCCGAAGGTGGTGAACGGTCAAAGAATCAAACATTATATCTCAGGTAACCCTATAAATGTTGAAACTAATGTTATCGAAACCATAACCCCGGAGGAATACATAAGGGACACTTTCCAGAACGATTCAGACTCCGAAAAGGAAGAGGTATATGGTACGGTAAGTAAACCGACTCCAAAATAGTTCTAATGGCAATTTTTCACCGTTTTGGAATATTTAGAAAAATAAAAAATAAGTGGCAGTCCGGAAGAGCCACGAGGCATCCACGAGGGTGGAGGGCGTGCCCCCTTCCCCTGGGCGCACCCCCCTGCCTCGTGGGCACCTTGTGTGCCTCCTGGACTATGATTTCTTGTATGTTACTCCTTTTGGTCGGTAAAAATTCATTATATATTCCCCCAAAGGTTTTGACCTCTGTATCACGCAAAAATCCTCTGATTTTTTTTGAGCTATTTCTATCGCAGATAAAAGCAGCATGTCGTCCCAGGATTCGGAGGGAGAAAGCTATGTGGCTGATTCCCTTGCTGACCCTAAGGTCTATGGGGACTGGGAGCATTATGGTTGGACCACGGAGGAAGAAGAGGACCATGATTCCAAGGGGAAGGATTGGACTAGCTCAGATCAAGACAAAGTCCCACTACCTCAACCTGGAGACATGCACGTGGAGTTCAAAAAGTCAAGCCTCCCCGACAGAGCAAACAAATCTAAGATCAAATGTATCCCTTTTCACCTCTTGCAGGAAACAAGCAGGCACTATGCAAGAAAATATTAAACCTTGAGCAGGAGATCAATCACCTAAGGGAGCAAAATTCTGCCCTTAAGCGCAAGTTAAGGAAGAAGCCATTATCACCACCCCCGAATAAGGAAACATAATCATATGGGTATGGGCACTCCCCTTGGCAACTGTCAAGCTTGGGGGAGTGACCCCGGTATCGTATCACCATCACTCCTATCTTTACCGTTTTTCTTAGTTCGATCCTTTTGGTAGTATCTTGATCTAGTAGAAGAAAGTTAGCATGATCTAGTTGTGAGCTTTTGCCTTATGATCTTTACCCTTTGTAATCGAGTCCGTGAGCTATATAATAAAGATTAGTGTTGAGTCAAGGGCTTTATTTCCTCACTTTGGTCATGATAGAATAAAAGAAAGTATACAAAAAAATATGTCAAGAGATCATATTGATCTTATGAGAAGTAATGACTTCACATATAAAGAGTATGATGAATAAAAGTTGTTGGGAGTTGACAAACATAGTTTTGGTCATCGTTGCATTTAGTAGGAAGTAATAAAGAAAGAGAGGTCTCACATACAAATATACTATCTTGGACATCTTTTATGATTGTGAGCACTCATTAAAATATGACATGCTAAAGAGTTGATGTTGGACAAGGAAGACAACATTATGGGTTATGTTTTCTTATATCCGAAATAGAGTATATTGTCACAACATGTTGAGCTTGCCTTTCCCCCTCATGCTAGCCAAAACTCCTCGCACCAAGTAGAGATACTACTTGTGCTTCCATACATCCTTAAACCCAGTTTTGTCATGAGAGTCCACCATACCTACCTATGGATTGAGTAAGATCCTTCCAAGTAAGTTGTCATGTTGCAAACTCACAAAAATATGTTGTTGTTATGAGAATGTTCTTGATGCCCTCATATCCGTATTTTATTTTTATCGACACCTCTATCTCTAAACATGTAGACATATTTTTCGATATCGGCTTTCGCTTGAAGACAAGCGAGGTCTAAGCTTGAGGGAGTTGATATGTCCATTTTGCATCATGCTTTTATGTTGATAATTATTGCACTATGGGCTGTTATTACACATTATGTCACAATACTTATGCCTTTTCTCTTTTATTTTACAAGGTTTACATGAAGAGGGAGAATGCCGACAGCTGGAATTCTGGGCTGGAAAATGAGCATACTCTGGAAACCTATTCTGCACAACTCAAAAAGATCTGAAACTTCACGGGACACCGTTTCAGAAAATATAAAAAATATCTCGCGAAAGAAGATCACCAGGGAGGCCACCACCTATCCACGAGGGTGGGGGCGCCCGCCCCCCCTCTGAGCGCGCCCCCTACCTCGTGGGCCCCCGATGGCCCCCCGATGCCCATCTTCTCCTATATGAGGTGTTTTGATCTGGAAAAAATCATAAGGAGTCTTTCGGACCAGATGCCGCCGTCTCGAGGCGGAACCTTGGCGGAAACCAATCTAGAGCTCCGGCAGAGCTGTTCTGTCGGGGATACATCCCTTCGGGAGGGGGAAATCGTCATCGCTTTCATCACCAACAACTCTCCCATCTTGGGGAGGGATATCTTCATCAACATCTTCACCAGCACCATCTCCTCTCAAACCCTAGTTTATCTCTTGTATCCAATCTTTGTACCCAAACCTCAGATTGGTACCTGTGGGTTGCTAGTAGTGTTGATTACTCCTTGTAGTTGATCCTAGTTGGTTTACTTTGTGGAAGATCATATGTTCAGATCCTTTATGCATATTAATACTCCTTTGATCATGAACCATATTATGTCTTGTGAGTAGTTACTTTTGTTCCTGAGGACATGGGAGAAGTCTTACTACATGACACTTCACCATTATTTGGGCCTAGAGGAACGCATTGGGAAGTAATAAGTAGATGATGGGTTGTTAGAGTGACAGAAGCTTAAACCCTAGTTTTTGAGTTGCTTCGTAAGGGGCTGATTTGGATCCACTTGTTTCATGATATGGTTAGGTTTACCTTAATACTTATTTTTTAGTTGCGGATGCTTGCATTAGAGGTTAGTCATAAGTGGGAGGCTTGTCCAAGTAAGGACAGCACCCAAGCACCGGTCCACCGACATGCCAAATTATCAAAGTACCGAACGCGAATCAGATGATCGTGATGAAAACTAGCTTGACGATAATTCCCATGTGTCCTCGGGAGCGCTTTCCTTCATATAAGAGTTTGTCCAGGCATGTCCTTTGTTTCAAAAAGGATTGGGCCATCTTGCTGCACCTTATTTACTTTTACCTTTTGTTACTTGGTACCAATTACCTTATCACAAAACTATCTGTTACCTATAATTTGAGTGCTTGCAGAAAATACCTTACTGAAAATTGCCTATCATTTCCTTCAGCTCCTCGTTGGGTTCGACACTCTTACTTATCGAAAGGACTATGATAGATTCCCTACACTTGTGGGTCATCAGGCAGAGGGAGTTAAGAGAGGAAATCGAGAAACTACTTCAGCTAGAAGAGATCCATTGGAACCAAAGATGCGGTCTGGACTGGTTAAAGTTTGGGGACAAGAATACCCACTACTTTCAACATTTTGCTTCAGCGAGAAAGAAGAGAAACCGCATAAAGCAATTGGTGAATGAGAAAGGAGCTAGGCTGGAGGGTATAGCCTACTTGAATCCGCATATCTCTGGTTACTTCGCCGGGTTGTTTTCTTTAGAGAATGATGAGCCTGATCCGGTGCTGTTAAATAAGGTGGTACCTTGTGTGACAGTGGAGATGAATGAGGCATTTATGAAGCCGTACATGGCTGACGATGTGAAGAAGGCTTTATTCTCCATTGGTGATCTTAAAGCCCCAGGTACTGATGGTCTTCACGCCATTTTCTTTAAAAAATGTTGGCACATTTTAGGGGATGTTTTATCTGCAGAAGTGCTTAATGCAATAAATAATAAAATCATCCCCAAGGGGTGGAATGACACAGTCATAGTTCTGATTCCAAAGGTAGATGAACCAGAGAGTATTTGACAGTACATGCCTATTAGCCTTTGTAATGTGCTCTATAAGGTGATCTCCAAAATGATCGCGCTCCGCGTTAAATCTTGCCTTGATGATATTATTTTGCCTGTGCAAAGTGCGTTTGTCCCTGGACACCTCATTGCAGATAATATTATTCTGGCGTATGAATGCTTGCACACGATCAAGAATAAAAACAAAGGGAAGGTGGGACATTGTGCAGTTAAATTGGACATGTATAAAGCGTATGATCATGTAGAGTGGAAGTTTTTGGAGAAAATGATGTTGAAGCTGAGTTTTCATGAAGAAATTGTGCAACTCCTGATGGCATGTGTGACCTCTGTAAAATACAAGGTTCGATTTAATGATCAAGAGAGTAAAGGATTTATTCCTACTAGGGGGGCCGGATCCGTCAAGGGGACCCCTTATCACCATATTTGTTTCTTTTGTGTGGAGAAGGTTTATCTAGTGCCCTGGCTCATCAAGAGGAGGTTCATGGCATTGAAGGTATCCGGGTGTGCAGAAATGCACCATCAGTATCACATATACTTTTCGCTGATGATTCCTTGATCCTTATGAAGGCTGATATGACTAATGCAACCTCGTTGAGTCAAGTATTGGATGAATATTGTGCTAGCTCATGACAATTGGTGAGTGTTGGAAAGAGTAGTATTTATTTCAGTCCCAATGTGAATGTGGATATAAAGGCTGACATGTGTGCAGAATTAAATATCATGACTGAAGCAGTCTCAGATACATATCTCGGTCTCCCATCTATGGTCGGCCTAGATAAAAGTGATAGTTTCACCCACCTTCTTGAAAGAATCATTAATAGATTAAAGGGTTGGAAGGAGATAATCTTGTCGATGTGAGGCAAAGATATCCTACTGAAGGCAGTGATCCAGTTTATCCCCGTTTTTGCTATGGTTGTTTTTAATATTCCAAAGAAAGTGTGTAAAGAAATTACAGATGCAATGGCAGGATTCTGGTGGGGTGATACTGAGGAAGAGAAGAAAATGCATTGGCTAGCATGGTGGCACATGTGCCTTCCAAACGAGAAAGGAGGCATGGGCTTTCGAGATCTACATGCTTTTAATCTCGTTATGCTAGCTAAGCAGAGCTGGAGGATGATAACACACCCTGATACACTTTGTGCTCAGGTGCTACTAGCAAAGTATTTTCCATATGGTAATTTACTCAAAGCTGGCCCAAATAAAGGTTCTTCTTTCACTTGGCAAAGTATCGTGGCTGGATTGCAAACTTTTAGAAGGGGATATATTTGGAGAGTGGGGACAGGAGAAAAAAATAAATATTTGGGATGATCACTGGATCCCTAACAGCCCCACAAGAATGGTATACACTAGGAAAGGGGGCATCCTATTGAGAACAATTGATGAGTTAATTGATCCACATTCGGGGGCATGGGATAAACTTCTAATCAGAAACATTTTCCTACCCGGGGATGCAGAAAGAATTTTGAGAATTCCCCTATCTCAGCACCTGAATGAGGATTTTGTGGCTTGGCATAAAACAAAGTCCTTTACTTGTTTTGTCCGTTCAGCATACTATACTGAGTGGGAACACCAATTTGGCCCTCGTATGGCGAGTACAGAAGGTCCTTCGACTATAAATCCAATGTGGGCAATTGATACGTCTCCAATGTATCTACTTTTCCAAACACTTTTGCCCTTGTTTTGGACTCTAACTTGCATGATTTGAATGGAACTAACCCGGACTGACGCTGTTTTCAGCAGAATTGTGATGGTGTTATTTTTTTGTAGAAATAAAAGTTCTCGGAATGACCTGAATATCAACGGAGATTATTTTTGGAATATACAAAAAATACTGGTGAAAGAATCAAGACCAGGGGGCCCACACCCTGTCCACGAGGGTGGGGGCGTGCCCACCCCCCTGGGTGCGCCGCCCTATCTCGTGGGCCCCCTGATGCTCCATCGACCTCAACCCCAACTCCATATATTCACATTCGGGGAGAGAAAAAATCAGAGAGAAGGATTCATTGCGTTTTACGATACAGAGCCGCCAAGCCCTAAACTCTCTCGGGAGGGCTGATCTGGAGTCCGTTCGAGGCTCCAGAGAGTGGAGATCGTCGTCGTCGTCATCATGAACCTTCCTCCATCACCAATTCCATGATGCTCACCACCGTGCGTGAGTAATTCCATCGTAGGCTTGCTGGACGGTGATGGGTTGGGTGAGATTTACCATGTAATCGAGTTAGTTTTGTTAGGGTTTGATCCCTAGTATCCATTATGTTCTAAGATTGATGTTGTTATGACTTTGCCATGCTTAATGCTTGTCACTAGGGCCCGAGTGCCATGATTTCAGATCTGAACCTATTATGTTTTCATGAATATATGTGAGTTCTTGATCCTATCTTGCAAGTCAATAGTCACCTACTATGTGTTATGATCCGGCAACCCCGAAGTGACAACAATCAGGACCAATGCCGGTGATGACCGTAGTTTGAGGAGTTCATGTATTCACTAAGTGTTAATGCTTTGGTCCGGTACTCTATTAAAAGGAGGCCTTAATATCCCTTAGTTTCCAATAGGACCTGATAACCCACAAGTGTAGGGAATCGCAACAGTTTTTGAGGGTAAAGTATTCAACCCAAATTTATTGATTCGACACAAGGGGATCCAAAGAATACTCTTAAGTATTAGCAGTTGAGTTGTCAATTCAACCACACCTGGAAATTTAGTATCTGTAGCAAGATAGTTTAGTAGCAAAGTAATATGATAGTGGCGGTAGCGGCAATAAAAGTAACGGTAGTGTTTTTGTAATAGGAGCAGCGGAAAAGTAAATAAGCAACAAGCAATAGGTGAAAAGCTCGTAGGCATTGGATCGGTGATGGGAAATTATGTCGGATGCAATTCATCATGTAGAAGTTATAACCTAGGGTGACACAGAACTAGCTCAAGTTCATCAATGTAATGTAGGCATGTATTCCGAATATAGTCATACGTGCTTATGGGAAAGTACTTGCATGACATCTTTTGTCCTACCCTCCCGTGGCAGCGGGGTCCTATCGGAAACTAAGGAATATTAAGGCCTCCTTTTAATAGAGTACCGGACCAAAGCATTAACACATGGGGAATACATGAACTCCTCAAACTATGGTCATCACCGGGAGTGGTCCCGTATATTGTCACTTCGGGGTTGCCAGATCATAGCACATAGTAGGTGACTATAGACTTGCAAGATAGGATCAAGAACACGCATATATTCATGAAAACATAATAGGTTCAGATCTGAAATCATGGCACTCGGGCCCTACTGACAAGCATTAAGCATAGCAAAGTCATAGCAACATCAATCTCAGAACATAGTGGATACTAGGGAACAAACCCTAACAAAACTAACTCGATTACATGATAGATGCCATCCAACCCATCACCGTCCAGCAAGCCTACGATGGAATTACTCACGCACGGTGGTGAGCATCATGGAATTGGTGATGGAGGAAGGTTGATCGATGATGACGGTGGCGATTATCTCCACTCTCCGGAGCCCCGAACAGACTCCAGATCAGCCCTCCCTAGAGAGATTAGGGCTTGGCGGCGGCTCCGTATCGTAAAACACGATAATTCTTCCTCCCTGATTTTTTCTCCCCGAAAGTGAATATATAGGATCTGGGGATACGTCGGTGGAGCACTAGGGGGCCCACGACGCAGGGGCGCGCCCTATTGGGGCGCTCCCCACCCTCGTGGACAGGGTGTGCGCCCCCTGGTCTGTATCTTCTTGCAGGTATTTTTTATATTTTCCAAAATAATTCTTCGTGGATTTTCAGGTCATTCCGAAAACTTTTTATTTCTGCACAAAAACAACACTGATGGGCCTCGAACCCCTCGTTGGTTACCCCAAGTGGAAGGTGTAAGATGCAGTAAGTAGAAGTGTTTTCCCCTAGCAAAGATGCCAAGGATCGAATCCCTAGAGACTCCTAGGTTCAACAAGTAGGTGTCAACTGCTACGGCGCCAGATTAATAGCAATCAACGTGGACCTGCACACAGATACAAATAACTTTGCTCCCAACGAGTATAGAGAGGTTGTCAATCCCTCCGGCCTTGTAGTTCACAAAGGATTAAAAGCAATGATAGTAGTGATAGATAGTGTTTTGCAATAGTAAATAATAACGAAAAGTAAATAGTGGATGTGATCAATGATGGTAATATGGACCGGAGTCTCATGATGTTCACTAGTGATGTCTCTCTCCCAAAAGACGATAAAAGAGCTATGTGAGGTAAACAAATTACAGCTGGGCAATTGACAGGACCACGAACGCAAACCAATGCTGACTACATTGCAAGAAAGGTTGAGGTTCAAAGCATGGGCGGTACGCCAAAGTAAGTAGACCAAAATCCATCAATATCTACTACTAATCATCCACCTTGAGATATCTATCCAGAACATCTCGCTGGTATTAAGTTGCGAGTCCCACCCATAGTGTAAACTCAATGCAACAGACAACTGCATTAAAAGAACTTTGCGTAAAGTAAACAATCCTTGCACCCGCGGGCACAAGCACCGTTGTTTTCCCCCTTGTGGCAACAGCACATCCCCTAGACTCATGTTTCTGTCACTCAAGCTAGTCATCGAGGGGCATGAACCCACAATCGAGCATAACGTTCCCTCTTGGAGTCACTACCTATTACTCGGCCAAAGTAATAAATAACAACGGAGAACATGCAATATATACTTATGAACTAAAATATAAAAGAGGTGAATCAAATATATTACTCAAGATCAATCTGAACATAATCTCATAATCCATCGGATCCCAGCAAACTCAACATAGCAACAGCATAAGGATTACATAGGTGCCTCGATCATGTAGGGCAGCTCACGAGGACTAATTAGTGAAGCACAAGAACGGGAGGAGAACATCACATAGCTACTGGTCATGGACTCATGGTCCAAGGGAGACTACTCACGAGTCATCCGGGAGGCGTCCATGGTGGTGGAGAAGCTCCCTGTGGTGATCCTCCCCTCCGGCAGGGTGCCGGGAAGAGTTCTCCTGGTGCTCCCGATCTTGGAAGCGGCGGCGGCGGCGGAACAGAGATGGGATCGCGAAAAGAAGTCCTCTTCTGAGGGTTACGGGGAACCCTTTAATTATATGCCAAAGTAGGGCACCGGGGGAGCCTCGGGGGGCCCAGGCGCCCCCCCGGCGCGGCCCAGGGGGGCGCGCCCACAGGGCGCCTGGAGCCCCTGTGGCCCCCCCAGGCTGCCCTTCGGACGCAGTGTTGTTTCCGTATCGCTGATTTTTTATATAATTTTTCTGGATTTTTCTGGGCAGTTCTCGAAACGTGAAAACCTGAAATACAAAAACAGCCGAAAAAAAAACTGGCACTGGGGTGCACTGGATTAGTAAGTTAGTCCAAATATGATCAGAAGTGTATGGAAGTGTATGAATATCATAGCAATATCACTCAAAATTGGCATGGAGCAAGCAGAAATTATAGATACGTTTTGGACGTATCAACATCCCCAAGCTTAATTCCTGCTCGTCCTCGAGTAGGTAAATGATAACAAAAATAATTTCTGTGGTGACATGCTATTAACCATATAGGACTTTCTCATAGTCATATGACAAAAGCTTACTGAGACAATGATTCTATAGTAACTAAGTTGTCTCAAGAGAAAATCACAAATGACTGAAAGTTCTACAATATGAAACTGAAACATCAAAAAGATTTGCAATGAACATGATGTGCAAATATGATCAAGTGATATCTAGCTTGCCCCCTTTAGTGATGCAAAACATAAATGCAAGGGAACCTTCAAGGTTTAAGTGATGACTAGATACAATCATTTCAGAATAAACGATATCACAATCATGCAAAAGACAATGCTACTTTGGGACAATGCACATTACACTCAGAATGACAATCATGCTCTCAGTAGTTGGTGCTTGAAGTGCTAGAGCTTTTTATTTTGAAACATGGAAGCAATTGTGTCAACGGTAGTAGTACTTCATATGTGTCACGCATAAAACATCCTATAAGCTGCAAGCCTCATGCATCGAATGCTAATAGTGCTCGCTCCTTGTCCTAATTAGCTCGGATCCCCATGGGTTATCATTGCATTGCATATGTTTTAACCAAGTGTCACAAAGGGGTACCTCTATGCCACCTGTACAAAGGTCCAAGGAGATAGATCGCATTTGATTTCTCATTTTTGATAGATCTCAACTTGAGGACATCCATACCGGGACAACATAGAAAATAGATGATGGGCTCCTCTTTAATGCATAAGCATATTCTCATGAGAGATTGAGGATTAAGGTCCAAGCTAAAACTTCCACCATGATGCATGGCTTTGGTTGGCGGCCCAATGTTCTTCTCTAACAATATGCATATTTATTCAACCCACGGTAAATCACCCTTACTTCAGACAAGACGAACATGCATAGCAACTCACATGATATTCAACAAAAGTGTGACAGTTGATGGCGTCCCCAGAAACATTGTTACCGCTCAGCAAGCAACTCATAAGAAATAAGATACATAAGCTACATATTCTTTACCACAATAGTTTTTAGGCTACTTTCCCATGAGCTATGTATTGCATGGTTAATTTGCTTAGTGCAGGTGTAGGTTAGCAAAAGACTGGGAGCGACCAACTAAGAGAGCCATGACGGTCATAATCATGCAGAGCGACAAAGCAATATTGAATCAGGCATGGTAGTTATATCGCTACTCAGAAACAAAAGATCATCAAGGCTTGACAGACTTTCTTTACAGTCTTGAATATGTGTGAGCATACGCCAAGTCAATCAAAATAAATTCTCGAAGGAAGATATTACTAAACCATACCATATCATAGGAAAACAAACCAAGTTGGTACTCCAATAACACATTGGGAACCCCCCAGCTTTTTGAGATTAACCATAAGAAAACCTGAACTACTAAGCACCATCATGAAAGTAGCATCTTTATCATAGACACATTAACCCATGCAACGGAAGCAAACTCTCTTAATAAGATGCGCATGGTAATTAAAGAGAGTTCAAGCAACCAACTAAATAAAAGCTCTTGAAGAGATAAGCATGAATACTAAGAGCAAAACACGATAGTAGCTATTTAAAAGACAAAGAACACACACAGCATAGATAGACATGAAAATTCTATGTAATGTTCTAGGTAGAGGTGGAGCGTGTTTCTCTCCCACATAAAGGAATGCTGGGTTCCGACTCGTTATGAAAAACTAAAAGGAAAACTAAAAGCAAGACGCTCCAAGCATAGCACATAACACATGAAGTGATAAAAATATAACGAAACGAAAGACGAACTGATAATGTTGATGGAGAAGGGGATGCACGGGGGCATCCCCAAGCTTGAGCGTTTGACACTCCTGAATCTTTTTATCATCTTCCCTCGCACACTTGAAAACTCCCTTCATACACAACTCATCATAATCTGATTAGCGAGGTTAGTACCCTTAATAAAATAATTATACCTTGCTGGAAATAAGGATATTCTTGAAGTTCTACTGTTTCTCAAGATTGCCAAAAGGTTTTTGCAAAGAAAAAGCAAGTTCTTAATTTGCAAAGTGAAGGTAAGGCAAAACAGGACAGAATCTGTGAAAAACAGAACAGCAGGCAGTAATTGACCTGTTCGGGATACTTCTGCAACTCAAATAAAAAAACTCAGAACTGACGCACGAAAGACAATTATATAGAGAACGCTGTCGAAAAAATTCAGACCAAAAAGATGATCTGGTGATTTTATACGAATTTTTCTATCCAAGGACAGAATCTGTTTCCTGGACAGCACCTCACAACTTTTGAACTTTCTAGCAATCAGAGGCTATACTTGGCACAAATATGAAAAGTAAAGATACAATGATGATGCTACAGCAGTAAAAAACATCAAGACACAACAAAAGCAAAAAAATTATTCATGTGGGCTGCCTCCCAAAAGCGCTTTCTTTTATGCCTTTAAGCTAGGCATAATGCAAACATCAAGTTTTATCAAGAGTAAAAGAATAACTAGCCCGTACAACGGACTCAAAAGGTAACTTGACCTTCTTACGAGGGAAGTGTTCCATCCCTTTCTTGAGAGGAAACTTAAATTTTATATTACCCTCTTTCATGTGAATGACAGCACCAACGTTGCGCAAAAAGGGACGTCCCAAAATAATTGGACATGAAGGATCACATTCAATATCCATAATAGTGAAATCAACGGGCACATAATTATCATTGACAACAATAAGAACATCGTCGATCCTCCCCAAAGGTTTCTTTATGGAAGAATCAACGAGACGAACACCAAAAGAACAAGAATCATAAGGTTTCAATTTAAGCATATCATATATCCTTTTGGGCATAATAGAAGTACTAGCTACAATATCACATAAAGCAAAGCATGAGAAATTGTTTATCTTAATTTTAATCATAGAATCCCAACCATCTCCTAGCTTTCTAGGTATGGAGGCTTCTACTCTGAGTTTCTCCTCCCTAGCTTTGATGAGAGCATTAGTGATATGCTCTGTGAAGGCAAGATTAAGCGTGCTAGTGTTGGGATCCTTAGCCATTTCTTGTAGAAAGGCGACAACTTCTGAAATATTACAATTATCAAAATCAATTTTATCATTAGTGGGCAGAATTGTAGTGTCATCCTTTTTGCTTAATTCGCTCTCTATTATAAGAGTTTGAACATCTTCCCAAGTTTGGGGAAGCTCAGGAGCAATTTTAAACTGAGGCTCATACTTTTTTCCTGGAAGACCATGACATGGGCATAACTCTCCGTCATAACTAGTGTAATCACAAGGTTTATCTTTTTTGTAAACCCCGTCAGAGATAAGTGGGGCAATGGAAGTAGGGGTGTACTCCTCCCATTTAGTGTTTTTGGTAGAACCCATAGTAGCAAGCAAGCAAGATAACTATTTTTGTGATTTTCGATAAAAAGGAACTAAAGCAAATATGAAAAGTAAACTAACAAGACTAAAAAGCAAAGGTAAAAGATAGCATGCAACTCCCCTATCCTGAAGAGTGGAGTCCCCAGCAACGGCGCCAGAAAATACTCCTTGATGGGCCTCGAACCCCTCGTTGGTTACCCCAAGTGGAAGGTGTAAGATGTAGTAAGTAGAAGTGTTTTCCCCTAGCAAAGATGCCAAGGATCGAATCCCCAGAGACTCCTAGGTTCAACAAGTAGGTATCAACTGCTACGGCGCCAGATTAGTAGCAATCAACGTGGACCTGCACACAGATACAAATAACTTTGCTCCCAACGAGTACAGAGAGGTTGTCAATCCCTCCGGCCTTGTAGTTCACAAAGGATTAAAAGCAAGGATAGTAGTGATAGATAGTGTTTTCCAATAGTAAATAATAACGAAAAGTAAATAGTGGATGTGATCAATGATGGTAATATGGACCGGAGTCTCATGATGTTCACTAGTGATGTCTCTCTCCCAAAAGACGATAAAACAGCTATGTGAGGTAAACAAATTACAGCTGGGCAATTGACAGGACCACGAACGCAAACCAATGCTGACTACATTGCAAGAAAGGTTGAGGTTCAAAGCATGGGCGGTACGCCAAAGTAAGTAGACCGAAATCCATCAATATCTACTACTAATCATCCACCTTGAGATATCTATCCAGAACATCTCGCTAGTATTAAGTTGCGAGTCCCACCCATAGTGTAAACTCAATGCAACAGACAACTGCATTAAAAGAACTTTGCGTAAAGTAAACAATCCTTGCACCCACGGGCACAAGCACCTTTTGTTTTCCCCCTTGTGGCAACAGCACATCCTCTAGACTCATGTTTCTGTCACTCAAGCTAGTCATCGAGGGGCATGAACCCACAATCGAGCATAACGTTCCCTCTTGGAGTCACTACCTATTACTCGGCCAAAGCAATAAATAACAATGGAGAACATGCAAGAATTACTTATGAACTAAAATATAAAAGAGGTGAATCAAATATATTACTCAAGATCAATCTGAACATAATCTCATAATCCATCGGATCCCAGCAAACTCAACATAGCAACAGCATAAGGATTACATAGGTGCCTCGATCATGTAGGGCGGCTCACGAGGACTAATTAGTGAAGCACAAGAACGGGAGGAGAACATCAAATAGCTACTGGTCATGGACTCATGGTCCAAGGGAGACTACTCACGAGTCATCCGGGAGGCGTCCATGGTGGTGGAGAAGCTCCCGGTGGTGATCCTCCCCTCCGGCAGGGTGCCGGGAAGAGTTCTCCTGGTGCTCCCGATCTTGGAAGCGGCGGCGGCGGCGGAACAGAGATGGGATCGCGAAAAGAAGTCCTCTTCTGAGGGTTACGGGGAACCCTTTAAATATATGCCAAAGTAGGGCACCGGGGGAGCCTCGGGGGGCCCAGG
>LR738714.1:665969634-666014679 GCA_902687465.1 Secale cereale
GGAATTTTTCAATACTTTGACACTAGCTAGGCAACCTCTCTCGACCCCTCGACCCCCGACTGCTCGGCGGTCCACAACCCTACACACCCTCATGTCACATTTTGTCGAGTGTCAAAGGATTCAACAAAACCAATACTTCATCATTAGGCGAAAGTATCAGTAGCATGATGGTACGAAGCTCTCCAAAGTTATTTTGGAACGGAGTCCCAGATAGGATAATTCATAACAAAAGACGGATTATTCTATCAGGAACTCCGTTCCAAAATATCTTTGCATAACTTTGTACCAAAATGCCCCGGTTACTTCTGGCAAATGATGAACTCATGGAATTCTTCAATACTTTGACACTAGCTAGGCAACCTCTCTCGACCCCTCGACCCCCGACTGCTCGGTGATCCACAACCCTAGACCCCCTCATGTCACATTTGTCGAGTGTCAAAGGATTCAACAAAACCGACTGCTCGGCGATCCACAACCCTAGACCCCCGACTGCTAGGGAACCTCTCGACCCCTCGCCCTTCGGCCTCTCGGTCCCTCGACGACCCTCGACCCCTCGACCTTCGGCCTCTCGGTCCCTCGACGACCCTCGACCCCGGCCCCCCCTAATGTCAAAGTTATCGGGGAGGGTGTATATCGACATAGACATATCCGATAAAAAAAGAGGAAGAAATAGAAAAAAGGAACCGCTAGAGGAGAAGATCGAAGAAAAAAAAAAGAAAAAAAAAAGGAGAAGAAGAAAGGAATAGAGGAGAAGAAGAGAAAATTTCTCTTCTTCTCCTCTATTCCTTTCTTCTTCTCCTCTCTTTTTCTTTTTTTTCTTCTTCTTATTTATTTCTCCTCTTCTTCCTCTCCACTTCTTCTTTCTTTCCTCTTTCTTATTTTCTTCTTTCTTATCCTTCTTTTTCTAAATTTGTAACTTTTGCATATATAAAACTTTCTATATATATTTAGCATATATAAACAAAAAACTATATACATCACATATACACACATCACATATATACAGCAACTTCCTAAGAAAAAATATATTTATATACACATAAATATATATTTAACATATATATTTAGCAAATTCCTAAGAAAAAAAAGATATACACATACATATAAATACAGCAACTATATATACATCAACTATATATACTGCAATTTATATAAACATAAAAAAAAATATACACATATATACATATATACACAGCAACTATATATATACAGCAATATATATATATTAAACATAAAAAAAAGGGAGCCCCTCACATCGGCAGGGCTGGGCGGCGCGACGGCGGCGGGGCGGGGCGGCGACGAGGCGGCGTCGGGGCGCAGCGGCGCGACGGCGGTGGGGCGGGGCGCGCGGCGGCGCGCGGCGACGGGCCGGCCGGGGCGCGGCGACGGCGCGGGGCGGGGCGACGGCGCGGGGCGCGGCGACGGCGCGGGGCGGGGCGACGAGGCGGCGTCGGGGGCGACGGCGACGGCGACGGGGCGACGGGGGCGACGGCGACGGCGACGGGGCGACGGGGGGGACGGCGACGGCGACGGGGAAGGAGCAGATCGAGGGAGGCGTCGGGGCGGGGAAGAAGGAAACTGCCCAAAATTTCGCAAGTCCTGGTTATATAGGAGCAGTATTAGTCCCGGTTGGTGGCTGAAACAGGGACTAATACAACCCTTTAGTCCCGGTTGCTGCCACCAACCGGGACTAAAGGTCCCTTTTCAGCAGCCCAAAGGGCGGGAAGGAGGGGCCTTTAGTCCCGGTTGGTGGCAGCAACCGGGACTAAAGGGGGTCATTAGTCCCGGTTTCAGCCACCAACCGGGACTAATGCCTCCCTTTAGTCCCGGTTGGTGCCACCAACCGGGACCAAAGGCCCTGTGCTGGCGCGGGTGCGGTGGGATGTTTAGTCCCACCTCGCTAGCTGAGGGAGCTCGAGAGTGGTTTATAAGGGCTGCTGCTCCCACCCTCTCGAGCTCCTCTCAAATGCAGGCTTCTGGGCCTAACTCTGCGTGCTGCCCTGTGAGCTTGCTGGGCCTTATATTACAGGTGGATCCTGTGCTATAGGCCTTGCAGGCTCACTGGGCAGCGCCCAATTTTTTTTTTTCCTTTTTTGCTTTATTTATTTCTAAGTTGTTTTTTGCTGTATTTAGAGTTGCTTTATTTATTTTATTTTCTTTGTTTATTTCTAAGTTGTTTTTTGCTGTATTTAGAGTTGCTTTATTTATTTTACTTCCTTTATTTATTTTCTTTGTTGCTTTATTTATTTTATTTTGTTTATACTTACAACAAAATACTTATTGTTGCTATTTATTTCTAAGTTGTTTTTTGCTGTATTTAGAGTTGCTTTATTTATTTTATTTTCTTTGTTTATTTCTAAGTTGTTTTTTGCTGTATTTAGAGTTGCTTTATTTATTTTACTTTCTTTATTTATTTTCTTTGTTGCTTTATTTATTTTATTTTGTTTATACTTACAACAAAATACTTATTGTTGCTATTTATTTTTCAAGTTTGTTTTGTTTTGTTAGTGCAAGTAGTATTGAAATTTGAATAGTACAAACGGACAATGGTATCATACTCGTTTGTTACAAAGTTGGCATGGTATCATCATAATAGTGGCGGAAATAACTCTTCACTTTTTCTTCGCTTGTGTCATTTGCTTATTGCGCCGTAACCATGGATAATCTTCATCGTTTATCAGGATGCTTGGGTCAGCCTTGACTTTGAAGAGAGGAATTTCATGAAACTTTTCATAATCTTCAGACATGTCTCTCTTGCCCTCCACTCCCAGGATGTCCCTTTTTCCTGAAAGAACTATGTGGCGCTTTGGCTCATCGTATGATGTATTCGCTTCCTTATCTTTTCTTTTTCTCGGTCTGGTAGACATGTCCTTCACATAGATAACCTGTGCCACATCATTGGCTAGGACGAACGGTTCGTCAGTGTATCCAAGATTTTTCAGATCCACTGTTGTCATTCCGTACTGTGGGTCTACCTGTACCCCGCCTCCTGACAGAATGACCCATTTGCACATAAACAAAGGGACCTTAAAATCATGTCCGTAGTTATGTTCCCATATGTCCACTATGTAACCATAATATGTGTCATTTCCCCTCTCGGTTGTTGCATCAAAGCGGACACCGCTGTTTTGGTTGGTGCTCTTTTGATCTTGGACAATCGTGTAAAATGTATTCCCATTTATCTCGTATCCTTTGTAAATCAATACAGTCGAAGATGGTCCCCTGGACAACAAGTACAACTCATCACAAACAGTGTTGTCACCTCTGAGACGTGTTTCCAACCAACTGCTGAAAGTCCTGATGTGTTCACATGTAATCCAGTCGTCGCACTGCTCCGGGTGTTTGGAGCGCAGACTGTTCTTGTGTTCATCGACATACGAGGTCACCAATGTAGAGTTCTGTAGAACTATGTAGTGTGCTTGAGACCAAGAATAACCGTCCCTGCATATTATTGAGTCCCTTCCAAGCGTGCATTTTCCAGTCAGTCTCCCCTCGTACCGCGATTTAGGGAGACCTATCTTATTAAGGCCAGGAATGAAGTCAACACAAAACCCGATGACATCCTCTGTTTGATGGCCCATGGAGATGCTTCCTTCTGGCCTTGCGCGGTTACGGACATATTTCTTGAGGACTCCCATGAACCTCTCAAAGGGGAACATATTGTGTAGAAATACGGGCCCTAGAATGACAATCTCGTCGACTAGATGAACTAGGACGTGTGTCATGATATTGAAGAAGGATGGTGGGAACACAAGCTCGAAACTGACAAGACATTGCGCCACATCACTCCTTAGCCTTGGTACGATTTCTGGATCGATCACCTTCTGAGAGATTGCATTGAGGAATGCACATAGTTTCACAATGGCTAATCGGACGTTTTCCGGTAGAAGCCCCCTCAATGCAACCGGAAGCAGTTGCGTCATAATCACATGGCAGTCATGAGACTTTAGGTTCTGGAACTTTTTCTCTGCCATATTTATTATTCCCTTTATATTCGACGAGAAGCCAGTCGGGACCTTCATACTGAGAAGGCATTCAAAGAAGATTTCTTTCTCTTCTTTCGTAAGAGCATAGCTGGCAGGACCTTCATACTGCTTCGGAGGGATACCGTCTTTTTCGTGCAAACGTTGCAGGTCCTCCCGTGCCTCAGCTGTATCTTTTGTCTTTCCATACACGCCCAAGAAGCCTAGCAGGTTCACGCAAAGGTTCTTCGTCACGTGCATCACGTCGATTGAAGAGCGGACCTCTAGGTCTTTCCAGTAGGGTAGGTCCCAAAATATAGATTTCTTCTTCTACATGGGTGCGTGTCCCTCATCGTCATTCGGAACAGCTAGTGCGCCGGGGCCCTTTCCAAAGATTACATGTAAATCATTGACCATAGCAAGTACGTGATCACCGGTACGCATGGCGGGCTTCTTCCGGTGATCTGCCTCGCCTTTGAAATGCTTGCCTTTCTTTCGACATTGATGGTTGGTCGGAAGAAATCGACGATGGCCCAGGTACACATTCTTCCTGCACTTGTCCAGGTATATACTTTCAGTGTCATCTAAACAGTGCGTGCATGCGTGGTATCCTTTGTTTGTCTGTCCTGAAAGGTTACTGAGAGCGGGCCAATCGTTGATGGTCACGAACAGCAACGCCTTTAGGTCAAATTCCTCCTGTTTGTGCTCATCCCACGCACGTACACCGTTTCCATTCCACAGCTGTAAAAGTTCTTCAACTAATGGCCTTAGATACACATCAATGTCGTTGCCGGGTTGCTTAGGGCCTTGGATGAGAACTGGCATCATAATGAACTTCCGCTTCATGCACATCCAAGGAGGAAGGTTATACATACATAGAGTCACGGGCCAGGTGCTGTGATTGCTGCTCTGCTCCCCGAAAGGATTAATGCCATCCGCGCTTAAAGCAAACCATACGTTCCTTGCGTCCTTTGCAAACTCCTCCCAGTACTTTCTCTCGATTTTCTCCATTGCGACCCGTCAGCGGGTGCTCTCAACTTCCCGTCTTTCTTACGGTCCTCACTGTGCCATCGCATCAACTTGGCATGCTCTCTGTTTCTAAACAAACGTTTCAACCGTGGTATTATAGGAGCATACCACATCACCTTCGCAGGAACCCTCTTCCTGGCGGGCTCGCCATCAACATCACCAGTGTCATCTCGTCTGATCTTATACCGCAACGCACCACATACCGGGCATGCGTTCAGATCGTTGTATGCACCGCGGTAGAGGATGCAGTCATTAGGGCATGCATGTATCTTCTGCACCTCCAATCCTAGAGGGCATACGACCTTCTTTGCTGCGTATGTACTGTCGGGCAATTCGTTATCCTTCGGAAGCTTCTTCTTCAATATTTTCAGTAGCTTCTCAAATCCTTTGTCAGCCACAGCATTCTCTGCCTTCCACTGCAGCAATTCCAGTACGGTACCGAGCTTTGTGTTGCCATCTTCGCAATTGGGGTACAACCCTTTTTTGTGATCCTCTAACATGCGATCGAACTTCAGCTTCTCCTTTTGACTTTCGCATTGTGTCCTTGCATCGACAATGACCCGGCGAAGATCATCATTTGGTTCCTCTTGATCTTTAGCAGCTTCACCCGTTGCAGCATCATTGGGCACATCGTCTGGTTCCTCTTGATCTTCACCAGCTCCCCCCATTGCAGCATCACCGTATTCAGGGGGCACATAGTTGTCATCGTACTCTTCTTCTTCGCCGTCTTCCATCATAACCCCTATTTCTCCGTGCCTCGTCCAAACATTATAGTGTGGCATGAAACCCTTGTAAAGTAGGTGGGAGTGAAGGATTTTTCGGTTAGAGTAAGACATCGTATTCACACATTTAGTGCATGGACAACACATAAAACCATTCTTCTTGTTTGCCTCTGCCGCATTTAGAAACTCATGCACGCCTTTAATGTACTCGGAGGTGTGTCTGTCACCGTACATCCATTGGCGGTTCATCTGCGTGCATTTATATATAATTAAGTGTGTCAAAAACCATTACAGAACATCATAAATAGATAATTAAGTGACCAAATGGATAAAAGTTCATCATCACATTAAAACCAAAGTACATACATATATAGTTCTCATCTAACAACATATAGCTCTCCATACACATCGAAACTATGTAAAACATTTCAACGCGAAAACAAATGCTATCATAATCGCAACCAAGGTAACAATTGATCCAACGGCATAATGATACCAAGCCTCGGTATTAATGGCATATTTTCTAATCTTTTTAATCTCCAACCGCATTGCATCCATCTTGATCTTGTGATCATCGACGACATCCGCAACATGCAACTCCAATATCATCTTCTCGTCCACAATTTTTTTATTTTTTCCTTCAAGAATTTGTTTTCTTCTTCAACTAAATTTAACCTCTCGACAATAGGGTCCATCTTGATCTTGTGATCATCGATAACTTCCGCAACATGCAACTCCAATTCCATCTTCTCCTCCTCCATTTTTTCCAATTTTTTCTTTAACGAAATGTTTTCCTCTTCAACTAAATTTAACCTCTCCACAAGAGGGTCGGTTGGAATTTCCGGTTCAACTACCTCCTAGACATAATAAAACATCTATGCATGTCAGGTTGGTCGGCATAACTATCATAAGCACTAAAACAAATAGTTATAAATTAAAGATAATATACCACATCCGAATCGTAGACCGGACGAGGGCCCACGTGGGCGGATATCAAAACCATCGCACTATATAATAACAAGCAATAATAAACGTAAGAAAATTAGACAAATATCTATCTAAAGCAATAATAAAAGTAAGAAAAGCATGGACATAACAAGAGGCTCACCACGGTGGTGCCGGTGACGAGATCGGCGGGGGCGATCGACGGCGGTGAAGACGGGGACGGGACGTGACGGACCGCTAAACCTAGACAAATCTCGGAGAAAATAGAGCTTCGAGAGGAGATAAGCTTAACTAGTGTGGCTCGGGCATTCCACCGAACACGTTGTGTGCATAGGAGGTGAGCTAGAGCACCACTAACCCCTCTCCCCCTCGGCCAGAAAAAAAAACAAAGCAGTGAGCTCTGCTCTTGAGTGAGGGGGTTTATATAGGCAACTCACTGGTCCCGGTTGGTGCTACAAACCGGGGCTAAAGGGGTGCCTTTGGTCCCGGTTCATAAAACAAACCGGGACCAATAGTGGTGGGCCAGGAGCAAGAGCCATTGGTCCCGGTTTTTAGCTCCAACCGGGACCAATAGGTTCAGACGAACCGGGACCAATGGCCCACGTGGCCCGGCCGGCCCCCTGGGCTAACGAACCGGGTCCAGTACCCCCATTGGTCCCTGTTCTAGATTGAACCGGGGCTAATGGGCTGGACCAATGCCCTGTTTTCTACTAGTGTAATTGCTACTACAAGCAGGAAAAGTAAACTAGCTAGAAGCTACAACTAATTTTTTTTGTTTTTCTTAAGGTTTTTCTAGCACATGAGAAGAAGACTAAGAAATAGAAATTGAAACTAAACATGGATGGTACAATGAAAGAGTGTGAGCACCGACAACTAGAATAAGTGTGTGAACATGAATGTAAAGTCGGTGAGAAACACGTACTCCCCCAAGCTTAGGCTTTTGGCCTAAGTTGGTCTATGGTCACGGATCGAAGCTACTCCCTCAAGTGTACTGAGATGTGTCCTCTAGGTGCCACTGGTTGGCAAGCTCATCCAAATCCCACCCATAAACAGACTGACGGTAAGGATTGAGTGGTGGCTCCGGCTCAGGCTCTGAAGCTTGTGCCTGGTCCTGGTACTTGTAGAAGGCATCTGATGTAACGAGATATATGCCTGTAGACAGATCAAACCGAGATGGTGCAGGCAAGGTAACAATTTCACAATATTTTTCATCAAACCTTAATTTATAATTAAGCAACCTATCCTTGTCTTTAACAATAAAATCATGTGCTACCATGCTCTTGTAGTCTAGATAAACAAGGGCAAGCAATTTTTCCTCCTTCTCATAATGCCTAATAGGTATTCTAAAATGTTCAGCAAGGCGAGAAGCAAAGATGCCTCCAAAGACAGGTCCCTTTGAGCGGTTCAGACTCAGTCGTTTAGCAACGACGGCACCCAAGCAAAAAGTTGTGTCTTGAAACAAAGCATGGCGTAAAATGACAATATCGGGGGCACTAAGATTCCCACTGTTCCCGCGACCAATTAAACATCTACTAGCAAATAAAGCAAAGTAGCACAGAACAGGGAAGTGTATACTAGTAATTCTTGCCCCTGAGACTTGTCTAGTTTCCCCTACAGCTATCATGTCTATAAGCCCTTCAACGTCTTCACGACGTGGTTCATCAAGTCTACCTCCAAAGGGTATCTTACATACTTCACAAAATTCTAAGAGTGATATCTCCTTAATCTCATCATATAAACGAAACTCCACTGTAGGTGGTGTTTTCTTAGCATGAAAATGAAAACTTTGCGTGAAAATATTGGTAAGTAAGAGATATTGTTCACGCTGGTCGTGGAGGAAGTCGTTGAGGCCTGCATTATTTGCCAACCAATAAAAGTCTTCGTAAATCCCAGCGGACATCATGAAATCATTACAAGGCCATTCACCCGGTCGAACTTCCGCCTTGAGAGGAAGAATATATTTGGGCTTCTTATATCCTTCTTTCTTCTTCTCCTCTGAGCTCGTACTGGAGGAGCCCCTCAACAATCTCTTTATCATTTTCCTTTCTGAAAATTTCTGAAATTTTTAGTAACTCAAAATAAAAGTTAACCAAACTCAACAAGATTGATAGCAACAACTCCTACTAGTGCCTAGAGACTATATCATGCATTAGAACTACTTGGGACCAAGAAAATTTAACATGCAAGCTCAAGAACAAGGTCACCACAGCAGAAAAAATTTGCAAGGAATAAAGCACTAGAACAAAAACTAATTGGACCAATGGATGAGTCACATACCAAGGAACAATCTCCCCAAACAATTTGGTGAATGGTGCTTTGAGTAAGGAGATCGAAAATGGCAGCAAGATGAGCTAGAACTCGGGTTTGAGCTGGTTGGTGATTTTTTTGGGAGGAAGAAGAAGAGTGTGGGTGCAGGAATAAGTGGAGGGGGGCCACATGGGGCCCACAAGGCAGGGGGCACGCCCTGGCAGGGGGGGCGCACCCTGGACCCTCGTGGCCAGGTGCTGGCTCCCCTCACTGTGTGTTCTGTGCCATATATTCTCAAATATTCTAGAGAAATATATATTTCATTTTCAGGGCATTTGGAGAACTTTTATTTTTGGGGTATTTTTTATTGCACGGATAAGTCTGGAAACAGACAGAAAATACTAATTTTTCTTTATTTATCCTAATTAAAAGAAAGTAAAAGGAGGATATAGAAGGTTGTGCTATCTAGATTCACCTATCTCATGCTCATCAAAAGGAATCCATTAACAAGGTTGATCAGGTCTTGTTAATAAACTCTTTCCGAATAACATGAAACCGGAGAATTTTCGAATAACACTAGGTTACCTCAATGGGGATATGTATGTCCCCAACAATAAGAATGTCATATGTCTTCTTGATAGTAGGAAGAGGAAATTCAAAACCTCCAATAGTAATAGTTGAAATTTTTTCCAATATAATTGATACTGTGGACCTGAGGTTGTTTCCTCGGAAAGTGTACCGTATGCTCATTACCATTGACATGAAAAGTGATATTGCCTTTGTTGCAATCAATAACAGCCCCTACAGTATTCAAAAAGGGTCTACCAAGGATAATAGACATACTATCGTCCTCGGGAATATCAAGTATAACAAAGTCTGTTAGAATAGTAACATTTGCAACTACAACAGGCACATCCTCACAAATACCGACAGGTATAGCAGTTGATTTATCAGCCATTTGCAAAGATATTTCAGTGGGTGTCAACTTACTCAAGTCAAGTCTACGATATAAAGAGAGAGGCATAACACTAACACCGGCTCGAAGATCACATAAAACAGTTTTAACATAGTTTCGTTTAATGGAGCAAGGTATAGTAGGTACTCATGGATCTCCTAGTTTCTTAGGTATTCCACCTTTACAAGTGTAGTTGGCAAGCATGGTGGAAATTTCTACTTCAGGTATCTTTCTTTTATTGGTAATAATATCTTTCATATACTTAGCATAAGGATTTGTTTTAAGCACATCAGTCCAACGCATACGCAAAAAGATAGGTCTAATCATTTCAGCAAAGCGCTCAAAATTCTCATCATCCTTTTTCTTGGATGGTTTAGGAGGAAAAGGCATGGGTTTCTGAACCCATGGTTCTCTTTCCCTACCGTGCTTCCTAGCAACAAAGTCTCTCTTATCATAACATTGATTCTTTGATTGTGGGTTATCAAGATCAACTGCAGGTTCAATCTCTACATCATTATCATTGCTAGGTTGAGCATCATCATGAACATCATCATTAATATTATCACTAGGTTCATGTTCATTACCAGATTGTGTCTCAGCATCAGAAACAGATATATCATTGGGATTCTCAAGTGTGTTAGCTACGGGTTCACTAGAAGCATGCAAAGTCTTATCATTTTTCTTTTTCTTCTTCTTAGAAGAACTAGGTGCATCTAAATTAGCTCTCTGAGAATCTTGCTCAATTCTCTTAGGGTGGCCTTCAGGATACAGAGGTCCCTGAGTCATTTTACCACCTCTAGTAGCAACTCTAATAGCATAGTCATTATTCTTACTATTTAATTCATTGAGCAAATCATTCTGAGCCTGAAGTACTTGTTCTACTTGAGTGGTAACCATAGAAGCATGTATACTAATGAGTTTCAGTTCACCTTTAGCTCTAGACAGATAATCACTCAAGCGTTCAATCATATAAGCATTGTGTTGTAATTGTTTACCAATATAAGCATTGAAGTTTTCTTGTTTCACAATAAAATTGTCAAACTCATCTCAGCATTGGCTAGCAGAATTATAACAAGGAATATCACCTTCATCAAATCTATAAAGAGAATTTACCTTTACTACTTGTGTCGGGTTATCAAGACCATGTATTTCTTCAATAGGTGGTAAATTCTTAATATCTTCAGCTTTAATACCTTTTTCTTTCATAGATTTCTTTGCCTCTTGCATATCTTCATGACTGAGAAATAGAACACCTCTTTTCTTCGGAGTTGGCTTAGGGGATGGTTCAGGAAGTGTACAATTATTTTCATTGGCCAGCATATTATTCAATAGTAATTCAGCTTGATCAACTGTTCTTTCTCTGAAAACACAACCAGGACAACTATCCAGGTGGTCTCTGGAAGCATCGGTTAGTCCATTATAAAAGACATCAAGTATATCCTGCATCCCAAGAGGATGATCAGGCAAAGCATTAAGTAATTGGAGAAGCCTCCCCCAAGCTTATGGGAGACTCTCTTCTTCAATTTGCACAAGGTTATATATTTCCCGTAAGGCAGCTTGTTTCTTATGAGCGGGAAAATATTTAGCAGAGAAGTAATACATCATATCCTGGGGACTAGGCACACAACCAGGATCAAGAGAATTAAACCAAGTCTTAGCATCACCCTTTAATGAGAAAGGAAATAACTTAAGGATATAGTAGTAACGAATCTTTTCATCGTTGGTAAATAGGGTGGCTATATCATTCAACTTAGTAAGATGTGCCACAACAGTTTCAGATTCATAGCCATGGAAAGAATCAGATTCAACCAAAGTAATTAACTCAGGATCAACAGGGAGTTCATAATCCTTATCGGTAACACAGATAGATGAAGTAGCAAAAGCAGGGTCATGTTTCATTCTAGCATTCAAGGACTTTTCTTTCAGCTTAGCTAATAATCTATTATATACATAATACAGAAGTAAAACGAGCCACCACGTTCGTCCACATATGCTAAAATTATTTCATCCTTTGATTAGGACAATAATGGCTGAGATTTAAAAGTTTTATGTAACATGCCAACGCGTAGATAGGAGCATATTCCTTCAGATTGGACTGTCGCACATATATGCGTACACATGTGTGAACCATATTAGGAGCCTGGATAGAAAAAGCAAGCCGAACAGCCGGCTGGCCCAAGTCCGTAGGGGGCACAAATAGGTAGCCAATCAACAACTCAAAACAAAATTGGCCAATCCGATTCAACATGCGCTAAGTAAAACACGTAAGGAAGTACATGTATCATGGAAGTCAAAAAAACAATGCACCTTAACACAGCGTGACCAACAAGGATACATACGTTTTAATACCCGCTTAATATATCCTTTCTCTGGCATTTCAATTTTTTAGGATATGTGCATGTGTTTTTTCTTCAATATTTTCTTTTCCTTAAAAATATTATCCTCAGATATTTTATTATTAATAAATTAAATATTTACGGCAGGAAAATAAAAGCTCCCAAATTCTTTAAAAAAATATTTTGTCACAATTTTGAATCAAACTCGAGTGTATTTATTATCTCCAAATGGCAAATTAATGCATCTGTCAAAAAGAGCTATATGTATATGTCCGTAGAATAAATCTATATAAATATGTAGTATGTATTTGTATTTTCAAAAAGGAAGTTGGAAAAGAAAGAAATCCCAATTGTTAAAATTTTAAGAAATTGAAATAAATTCAAGTATAGTTATAACCCCCTAATGACAAATTAACACATATGTAAAATACAACTATATGTGCGTGTCAGGATACATCTATGTATATAACCTACTTTCTGTGGACTTATATGTTCGCTTCCGGGGCTTTGACTGAGGATCGAGGAACGGAAGAATTTAGTCTAAAATACAAAAAAGAAATAGATATTTTTTTCATTCTTCAAGAACTTCATATCTAGCCAAACTATTCATCCCTAAAGATACTTGACAATAGTATTATTGGAGTGCATACACAACTCACAAAAAATAGAAGTCGACTAGGCGATTTGGTCCGAGTGAATAAAAAAGAAAAGGCACACGAAACTCAAAACATTCCCGTGTGTTGATTGATGTGTTTTTGTATATTATTTGCACACAGTCATCCATATGTCCATGTGCCGAGGCGACTGGCGGATCAATAGTGCCCCAATAGCATCCATGACCTATCAACGAGGCGATCTAAATAACTTTAACAGTAGCCTGGCTACCGCTACAGTACAATGGTTCCATGGTCAATATGATAATTTTTTAGTATATACTCTAGATCAACGAGGAGGGCCTTGTGATTCCCAAAGTGCTCGCCGAAGCATGTGCCGCCTAGCAGAAGCCTACTGCGTTAGACCTGCTGGCACTCATCAGAAATGCACGAGGAATAGTACCCATTGCTCGGAGTTTACTCTGTAGCGACGCATAGGCGTTGTGCCAGAGTATGATGACAATCACATCGCCTTAGGTTGATCATGTTTGTCATGATTAGATGGACAATATGAGCAACATTGGTGAGGGTTACTTAGAGGAGAAATGCCAACATAATCGAAGAGGCACATGAGGATTTATTTCTTCACTTGCAACGCACGGGCACATTTCCTAATATATGCATTGTATAATCAAAATAAAATATTTGATTCAGGTCATTCAAACATAGATAAAATCATATAATACATGTGGTTCATGTGGTACATATAGAAGCAATATTTATATTGGGCAACTAGCATATCATCATAAATAATAACGACCACAATAATATACTAGAGGCCATCTCAAATTGTTAAAAAAACGGATAATAACGTGAGTGAAATATGAAGTTTTTACCCATAAACATAAATTCAACCTCATAAATACGTGTGATTTTTTTTTAAAATTGGCATCTGAGGACCTGTGGAATTTAAAGTTAAAAGGATTATTCTATTTGATTTCTTTTTGGTAGCACTAATTATGCATCGAAGGAGAATCAATGCTACAATAAGGCACTTAAAAGTACAAACATGAGTACATTCGGTAGTATGGAAAGTGGTTGATGAACTATAACAGAGATAACCATCGGCACACACGATTTAAAATCACTCTTGGCATCCACAATAGGTTGTACCAACGAGAAGTGTTTTGCTTCGAACAATCAAATTTATGTGCGTGTATGAAAATACCATAGAAGACATACATCGCAATAAATAATAGTAAGGAAGTATAGCTAATGTTCAAGTTATCACGAGAGTGACGAAGTCATAAATGATTTTTATTATTTCTAAGGACAAGTGATTGCAAGATGAGTAGAGGAAGATTAAAAAAAAAGTCTTTAAGTATATGGCATCCGGGTTGATTTAATATTTGTAGAAAATTATCCGAAAATGTGAAAATATAAACACCAAGGGGTGAGCAGTGTGCGAGAGAAGGATGCATATTAGCAATAAATGCTATGTTATCCATGGCAGGCTACAAACATCAGATTTTCAATGTCACACGACAAAGTCAATACCAAAAAAAAGTCACAACAATACCAAACAAGTTCAGCATGGTATAGTTGTGATATGCCACTATCTGTAATATCTATAATTTCGAATCTCTATCTAATAGTACACCAACATGTAAGTGTAAATATAGTACACATGTAAATACAAAAGGAAGACAATACATAAAAATTCTAGCCGCGCAAATGCGTGGGTCACACTACTAGTTTCTTAAGATCATATCTATCGTCTCAAGCAAGAAAGTCTCTAGCAGTTTCTTCATCCATAATATAACCCTCAGAAACAACAAGCAATTCATATCTATTGGGAGAAGCTTCATCATCACTTTCATAAATATTATCAGTTTCAATATTTGCACTCTCCCTCACCTTAGCATTTTGTTCATCTAGAAATTCACCTAGTGGCACAGTATTATCAAGCATAGAAGTAGTTTCATCATACATAGCAGAAGTGGCATCATCAAGAACATACGACATATCAGATTCAATAGCATGAGTAGGTGTCGCAAATTTAACCATAATAGAAGGAGAATCAAGTGCAGAGCTAGATGGCATTTCCTTACCTCCCCTCGTAGTTGAGGGTGAGACCTTGGTTTTTGAGTCCTTCAAATTCTTCATAGTGATCAACAGATAGAAATCCCAAGTGACTTAAAGAATAGAGCTATGCTCCCTAGCAACGGCGCCAGAAAATAGTCTTGATAACCCACAAGTGTAGGGGATCGCAACAGTTTTCGAGGGTAAAGTATTCAACCCAAATTTATTGATTCGACATAAGGGGAGCCAAAGAATACTATTAAGTATTAGCAACTGAGTTGTCAATTCAACAACACCTGGAAACTTAGTATCTATAGCAAGATAGTTTAGTAGCAAAGTAATATGATAGTGGCGGTAGCGGCAATAAAAGTAACGGTAGTGTTTTTGTAATAGGAGCAGCGGAAAAGTAAATAAGCAACAAGCAATAGGTGAAAAGCTCGTAGGCATTGGATCGGTGATGGGAAGTTATGTCGGACGCAATTCATATGTAGAAGTTATAACCTAGGGTGACACAGAACTAGCTCAAGTTCATCAATGTAATGTAGGCATGTATTTCCAATATAGTCATACGTACTTATGGAAAAGAACTTGCATGACATCTTTTGTCCTACCCTCCCGTGGCAGCGGGGTCCTATCGGAAACTAAGGGATATTAAGGCCTCATTTTAATAGAGTACCGGACCAAAGCATTAACACATAGTGAATACATTAACTCCTCAAACTATGGTCATCACCGGGAGCGGTCCCGATTATTGTCACTTCAGGGTTGCCGGATCATAACACATAGTAGGTGACTATAGACTTGCAAGATAGGATCAAGAACACACATATATTCATGAAAACATAATAGGTTCAGATCTGAAATCATGGCACTCAGGCCCTACTGACAAGCATTAAGCATAGCAAAGTCATAGCAACATCAATCTCAGAATATAATGGATACTAGGTATCAAACCCTAACAAAACTAACTCGATTACATGATAGATGCCATCCAACCCATCACCGTCCAGCAAGCCTACGATGGAATTACTCACGCACGGTGGTGAGCATCATGGAATTGGTTATGGAGGAAGGTTGATGATGACGGTGGCGATGATCTCCACTCTCCGGAGCCCCGAACAGACTCCAGATCAGCCCTCCCTAGAGAGATTAGGGCTTGGCGGCGGCTCCGTATCGTAAAATGCGATAATTCTTCCTCCTTGATTTTTTTCTCCCCGAAAGTGAATATATAGGAATTGGGGATACGTCGATGGAGCACCAGGGGGCCCACGATGCAGGGGCGCGCCCTATTTGGGCGCGCCCCCACCCTCGTGGACAGGGTGTGGGTCCCCTGGTCTGGATCTTCTTGCAGGTATTTTTTATATTTTCCAAAATAATTCTCCGTGGATTTTCAGGTCATTCCGAGAACTTTTTATTTCTGCACAAAAACAACACCATGGCAGTTCTGCTGAAAACAGCGTTAGTCCGGGTTAGTTCCATTCAGATCATGCAAGTTAGATTCCAAAACAAGGGAAAAGGGTTTGGAAAAGTAGATACGTTGGAGACGTATCAACTCCCCCAAGCTTAAACCTTTGCATGTCCTCAAGCAATTCAGTTGATAAACTGAAAGTGATAAAGAAAAACTTTGACAAACTCTGTTTGCTCTTGTTGTTGTAAATATGTAAGCCAGCATTCAGGTTTTCAGCAAGATCGTGAACTAACCACATTCACAATAACTTTCAGGTCTCAAGTCTACTCACATCAATGGCATAATCAACTAGCGAGAAATAATAATAAACCTCGGATGACAACACTTTCTCAAAACAATCATGATATGATATAACAGGATGGTATCTCGCTAGCCCTTTCTGAGACCGCAAAACATAAATGCAGAGCACCTTTAAAGATCAAGGACTGACTAGATATCGTAATTCATGGTAAAAGAGATCCAGTCATGATCATAATCAATGCAAATTAATAGTAATACATGCAAATGACAGAGGTGCTCTCCTACTGGTGCTCTTTTATGAGAGGATGATGACTCTGCATAAAAGTAAATAGATAGGCCCTTCGTAGAGGGAAGCAGGGATTTGTAGAGGTGCCAGAGCTCGATTTTAAATAGAGATGAATAACATTTTGAGAGGTATACTTTCATTGTCAACATAACAACCAAGAATCTCGGTATCTCCCATGCTACGCACATTATAGGTGGTTCCCAAACAGAATGGTAAAGTTTATACTCCCCCAACCACCAACAAGCACACTCCACGGCCATCCGAATCCACGGGGTACCGTCCAAACTAGCAATAGCCCTGGGGGAGTTTTGTTTAATTATTATGATTTTGAGCATGGGATAGGACATCCCGGTTACCAGCCATTTTCTCACGAATGATGAGCGGAGTCCACTCATCGTGAGAATAACCCACCTAGCATGGAAGATATAGAAAACCCTAGTTGATACATGAGCTGTTCTAGCATACAAAACAGAATTTCATTTGAAGGTTTAGAGTTTGGCACATACAAATTTACTTGGAACGGCAGGTAAATACCGCATATAGGAAGGTATGGTGGACTCAAGTGGAATAACTTTGTGGTTTATGGAAGTGGAAGCACAAGCAGTATTCCCGCTTAGTACAGGTGAAGGCTAGAAAGAGACTGGGAAGCGACCAGCTAGAGAGCAACAACGATCATGGACTTGCATTAAAATTAATCAACAATGAATGCAAGCATGAGTAGGATATAAATCACCATGAACATAAATATCGTGGAGGCTATGTTGATTTGTTTCAACTACATGTGTGAACATGTGCCAAGTCAGATCACTTAAATCGTTCAAAGGAGGATACCACCCCATCATACTACATCACAACCATTTTAATATCATGTTGGCACGCAAGATAGACCATTATAAACTCTCAGCTAATTAAGCATGGCATAAGCAGCTATGATCTCTAATTGTCATTGCAAGCATGTTTCATTCACAACAAGCTGAATCAGGAACGATGAACTATCATATTTACAAAAACAAAAGAGGTCGAGTTCACACCAGCTTTTCTCATCTCAATTAGTTCATCATATATCATCCTTATTGCCTTTCACTCGCACGACCGAACGGTGTGGATAATAATAATAGTGCACGTGCATTCGACTAAGCTGGAATCTGCGAGCATTTAATACAAGAGAGAAGACGAGGTAATATGGCTCAAGGTTAAATCAACAATAAAGCATATGAGGGCCACTAAGCATTTTAATCATGGTCTTCTACTCTTAACCCCCAAAGAAAAGAAAAGAAACTATTTACACGAGAAAGCTCCTAACAAGCAAAAGAAGAACGGGAAATCTTTTTGGGTTTTCCTTTTATTGCTACTACAAGCAGGAAAAGTAAACTAGCTAGAAGCTACAACTAATTTTTTTTTCTTAAGGTTTTTCTAGCACACGAGAAGAAGACTAAGAAATAGAAATTGAAACTAAACATGGATGGTACAATGAAAGAGTGTGAGCACCGACAACTAGAATAAGTGTGTGAACATGAATGTAAAGTTGGTGAGAAACACGTACTCCCCCAAGCTTAGGCTTTTGGCCTAAGTTGGTCTATGGTCACGGATCGAAGCTACTCCCTCCAGTGTACTGAGATGTGTCCTCTAGGTGCCACTGGTTGGCAAGCTCATCCAAATCCCACCCATAAACAGACTGATGGTAAGGATTGAGTGGTGGCTCCGGCTCAAGCTCTGAAGCTTGTGCCTGGTCCTGGTACTTATAGAAGGCATCTGATGTAACGAGATATATGCCTGTAGACAGATCAAACAGAGATGGTGCAGGCAAGGTAACAATTTCACAATATTTTTTATCAAACCTTAATTTATAATTAAGCAACCTATCCTTGTCTTTAACAATAAAATCATGTGCTACCATGCTCTTTTAGTCTAGATAAACAGGGGCAAGCAATTTTTCCTCCTTCTCATAATGCATAATAGGTATTCTAAAATGTTCAGCAGGGCGAGAAGCAAAGATGCCTCCAAAGACAGGTCCCTTTGAGCGGTTCAGACTCAGTCGTTTAGCAACGACGGCACCCAAGCTAAAAGTTGTGTCTTGAAACAAAGCATGGCGTAAAATGACAATATTGGGGGCACTAAGATTCCCACTGTTCCCGCGGCCAATTAAACATCTACTAGCAAATAAAACAAAGTAGCACAGAACAGGGAAGTGTATACTAGTGATTCTTGCCCCTGAGACTTGTCTAGTTTCCCCTACAGCTATCATGTCTATAAGCCCTTCAACGTCTTCACGACGTGGTTCATCAAGTCTACCTCCAAAGGGTATCTTACATACTTCACGAAATTCTAAGAGTGATATCTCCTTAATCTCATCATATAAACGAAACTCCGTTGTAGGTGGTGTTTTCTTAGCATGAAAATGAAAACTTTGCATGAAAATATTGGTAAGTAAGAGATATTGTTCATGCTGGTCGTGGAGGAAGTCGGTGAGGCCTGCATTATTTGCCAACCAATAAAAGTCTTCGTAAATCCCAGCGGACATCATGAAATCATTACAAGGCCATTCACACGGTCGAACTTCCGCCTTGCGAGGAAGATTATATTTGGGCTTCTTATATTCTTCTTTCTTCTTCTCCTCTGAGCTCTTACTGGAGGAGCCCCTCAACAATCTCTTTATCATTTTCCTTTCTGAAAATTTCTGAAATTTTTAGCAACTCAAAATAAAAGTTAACCAAACTAAACAAGATTGATAGCAACAACTCCTACTAGTGCCTAGAGACTATATCATGCATTAGAACTACTTGGGACCAAGAAAATTTAACATGCAAGCTCAAGAACAAGGTCACCACAGCAGAAACAATTTGCAAGGAATAAAGCACTAGAACAAAAACTAATTGGACCAATGGATGAGTCACATACCAAGGAACAATCTCCCCAAATAGTTTGGTGAATGGTGCTTTGAGCAAGGAGATCGAAAATGGCAGCAAGATGAGCTAGAACTCGGGTTTGAGCTGGTTGGTGATTTTTTTGGGAGGAAGAAGAAGAGTGTGGGTGCAGGAATAAGTGGAGGGGGGCCACGTGGGGCCCACAAGGCAGGGGCACGCCCTGGCAGGGGGGCGCACCCTGGACTCTCGTGACCAGGTGCTGGCTCCCCTCACTGTGTGTTCTGTGCCATATATTCTCAAATATTCTAGAAAAAAATATATTTCATTTTCAGGGCATTTGGAGAACTTTTATTTTTGGGGTATTTTTTATTGCACGGATAAGTGTGGAAATAGACAGAAAATACTAATTTTGCTTTATTTATCCTAATTAACAGAAAGTAAAAGGAGGATATAGAAGGTTGTGCTATCTAGATTCACCTATCTCATGCTCATCAAAAGGAATCCATTAACAAGGTTGATCAGGTCTTGTTAATAAACTCTTTCCGAATAACATGAAACCGGAGAATTTTCGAATAACACTAGGTTACCTCAATGGGGATATGTATGTCCCCAACAATAAGAATGTCATATGTCTTCTTGATAGTAGGAAGAGGAAATTCAAAACCTCCAATAGTAATAGTTGAAATTTTTCCAATATAATTGATACTGTGGACCTGAGGTTGTTTCCTCGGAAAGTGTACCGTATGCTCATTACCATTGACATGAAAAGTGACATTGCCTTTGTTGCAATCAATAACAGCCCCTACAGTATTCAAAAAGGGTCTACCAAGGATAATAGACATACTATCGTCCTCGGGAATATCAAGTATAACAAAGTTTGTTAGAATAGTAAAATTTGCAACTACAACAGGCACATCCTCACAAATACCGACAGGTATAGCAGTTGATTTATCAGCCATTTGCAAAGATATTTCAGTGGGTGTCAACTTACTCAAGTCAAGTCTACGATATAAAGAGAGAGGCATAATACTAACACCGTCTCCAAGATCACATAAAATAGTTTTAACATAGTTTCGTTTAATGGAGCAAGGTATAGTAGGTACTCATGGATCTCCTAGTTTCTTAGGTATTCCACCTTTACAAGTGTAGTTGGCAAGCATGGTGGAAATTTCTACTTCAGATATCTTTCTTTTATTGGTAATAATATCTTTCATATACTTAGCATAAGGATTTGTTTTAAGCACATCAGTCAAACGCATACGCAAAAAGATAGGTCTAATCATTTCAGCAAAGCGCTCAAAATCCTAATCATCCTTTTTCTTGGATGGTTTAGGAGGAAAAGGCATGGGTTTCTGAACCCATGGTTCTCTTTCCCTACCGTGCTTCCTAGCAACAAAGTCTCTCTTATCATAACGTTAATTCTTTGATTGTGGGTTATCAAGATCAACTTCATGTTCAATCTCTACATCATTATCATTGCTAGGTTGAGCATCATCATGAACATCATCATTAATATTATCACTAGGTTCATGTTCATTACCAGATTGTGTCTCAGCATCAGAAACAGATATATCATTGGGATTCTCAGGTGTGTTAGCTACGGGTTCACTAGAAGCATGCAAAGTCTTATCATTTTTCTTTTTCTTCTTCTTAGAAGAACTAGGTGCATCTAAATTAGCTCTCTGAGAATCTTGCTCAATTCTCTTAGGGTGGCCTTCAGGATACAGAGGTTCCTGAGTCATTTTACCACCTCTAGTAGCAACTCTAATAGCATAGTCATTATTCTTACAGTTTAATTCATTGAGCAAATCATTCTGAGCCTTAAGTACTTGTTCTACTTGAGTGGTAACCATATAAGCATGTATACTAATGAGTTTCAGTTCATCTTTAGCTCTAGACAGATAATCACTCAAGCGTTCAATCATATAAGCATTGTGTTGTAATTTTTTACCAACATAAGCATTGAAGTTTCTTGTTTCACAATAAAATTGTCAAACTCATCTCAACATTGGCTAGCAGACTTATAACGAGGAATATCACCTTCATCAAATCTATAAAGAGAATTTACCTATACTACCTGTGTCAGGTTATCAAGACCATGTATTTCTTCAATTGGTGGTAAATTCTTAATGTCTTCAGCTTTAATACCTTTTTCTTTCATAGATTTCTTTGCCTCTTGCATATCTTCAGGACTGAGAAATAGAACACCTCTTTTCTTTGGAGTTGGCTTAGGGGCTGGTTCAGGAAGTGTCCAATTATTTTCATTGTCCAGCATATTATTCAATAGTAATTCAGCTTGATCAACTGTTCTTTCCCTGAAAACACAACCAGCACAACTATCCAGGTGGTCTCTGGAAGCATCGGTTAGTCCATTATAAAAGACATCAAGTATATCATGCATCCCAAGAGGATGATCAGGCAAAGCATTAAGTAATTGGAGAAGCCTCCCCCAAGCTTGTGGGAGACTCTCTTCTTCAATTTGCACAAGGTTATATATTTCCCGTAAGGCAGCTTGTTTCTTATGAGCGGGAAAATATTTAGCAGAGAAGTAATACATCATATCCTGGGGACTAGGCACACAACCAGGATCAAGAGAATTAAACCAAGTCTTAGCATCACCCTTTAACGAGAAAGGAAATAACTTAAGGATATAGTAGTAACGAATCTTTTCATCGTTGGTAAACAGGGTGGCTATATCATTCAACTTAGTAAGATGTGCCACAACAGTTTCAGATTCATAACCATGGAAAGAATCAGATTCAACCAAAGTAATTAACTCAGGATCAACAGGGAGTTCATAATCCTTATCGGTAACACAGATAGGTGAAGTAGCAAAAGCAGGGTCATGTTTCATTCTAGCATTCAAGGACTTTTCTTTCAGCTTAGCTAATAATTTCTTAAGATCATATCTATCGTCTCAAGCAAGAAAGTCTCTAGCAGTTTCTTCATCCATAACATAACCCTCAGAAACAACAGGCAATTCATATCTATTGGGAGAAGCTTCATCATCACTTTCATAAATATTATCAGTTTCAATATTTGCACTCTCCCTCACCTTAGCAATTTGTTCATCTAGAAATTCACCTAGTGGCACAGTATTATCAAGCATAGAAGTAGTTTCATCATACATAGCAGAAGTGGCATCATCAAGAACATACGACATCTCAGATTCAATAGCATGAGTAGGTGTCACAAATTTAACCATAACAGAAGGAGAATCAAGTGCAGAGCTAGATGGCAGTTCCTTACCTCCCCTCGTAGTTGAGGGTAAGACCTTGGTTTTTGAGTCCTTCAAATTCTTCATAGTGATCAATAGATATAAATCCCAAGTGACATAAAGAATAGAGCTATGCTCCCTAGCAACGGCGCCAGAAAATAGTCTTGATAACCCACAAGTGTAGGGGATCGCAACAGTTTTCGAGGGTACAGTATTCAACCCAAATTTATTGATTCGACACAAGGGGAGCCAAAGAATACTCTTAAGTATTAGCAGCTGAGTTGTCAATTCAACCACACCTGGAAACTTAGTATCTGCAGCAAGATACTTTAGTAGCAAAGTAATATGATAGTGGCGGTAGCGGCAATAAAAGTAACGATAGTGTTTTTGTAGTTTTTGTAATAGGAGCAGTGGAAAAGTAAATAAGCAACAAGCAATAGGTGAAAAGCTCGTAGGCATTGGATCGGTGATGGGAAATTATGTCGGGTGCAATTCATCATGTAGAAGTTATAACCTAGGGTGACACATAACTAGCTCCAGTTCATCAATGTAATGTACGCATGTATTCCAAATATAGTCATACGTGCTTATGGAAAAGAACTTGCATGACATCTTCTGGCCTACCCTCCCGTGGCAGCAGGGTCCTATTGGAAACTAAGGGATATTAAGGCCTCATTTTAATAGAGTACCGAACCAAAGCATTAACACATAGTGAATACATGAACTCCTCAAACTATGGTCATCACCGGGAGTGGTCCCGATTATTGTCACTTCGGGGTTGCCGGATCATAACACATAGTAGGTGACTATAGACTTGCAAGATAGGATCAAGAACACACATATATTCATGAAAAAATAATAGGTACAGATCTGAAATCATGGCACTCTGGCCCTAGTGACAAGCATTAAGCATAGCTAAGTCATAGCAACATCAATCTCAGAACATAGTGGATACTAGGGATCAAACCCTAACAAAACTAACTCGATTACATGATAGATCCCATCCAACCCATCACCGTCGAGCAAGCCTACGATGGAATTACTCACGCACGGCGGTGAGCATCATGGAGTTGGTGATTTAGGAAGGTTGATGATGACGGTGGCGACGATCTCCACTCTCCGGAGCCCCAAACAAACTCCAGAACAGCCCTCTCGAGTGAGATTAGGGCTTGGCGGCAGCTCCGTATCGTAAAACGCGATAATTCTTCCTCCCTGATTTTTTTCTCCCCGAAAGTGAATATATAGGATCTGGGGATACGTCGGTGGAGCACCAGGGGGCCCACGAGGCAGGGGGCGCGCCCTAGGGGGCGTGCCCCCCACCCTCGTGGACAGGGTGTGGGCCCCCTTATCTGGATCTTCTTGTAGGTATTTTTTATATTTTCCAAAATAATTCTTCGTGGATTTTCAGGTCATTCCGAGAACTTTTTATTTCTGCACAAAAACAACACCATGGCAGTTCTGCTGAAAACAGCGTCAGTCCGGGTTAGTTCCATTCAAATCATTCAAGTTAGAGTCCAAAACAAGGGCAACAGTGTTTGGAAAAGTAGATACGTTGGAGACGTATCAGGACCACGCTGCCACGGGAGGGTAGGACAAAAGATGTCATGCAAGTTCTTTCGCATAAGCACGTATGACTATATACAGAATACATGCCTACATTACATTGATGAACTGGAGCTAGTTCTATGTCACCCTATGTTATAACTATTACATGAGGAATCGCATCCAACATAATTATCCATCACTGATCCAATGCCTACGAGCTTTTCACATATTGCTTGTTGCTTAGTTACTTTTCCGCTGTCACTGTTACATTCACTACAAAACTACTACTGTTACTTTTGCCACCGTTACCATAACTTCCATACTACTTTGCTACTAAATACTTTGCTGCAGATATTTGATGGGGAACGTAGCAGAATTCAAAAAAATTCCTATGATTCACCAAGATCAATCTAAGGAGTCATCTAGCAACGAGCATAAAGGAGTGCATCTACATACCCTTTGTAGATCGCGAGCGGAAGCGTTCGAAGGAACGTGGATGATGGAGTCGTACTCGTCGTGATCCTCGTCACTGATGATCCCAGCGCCGAACGGACGGCACCTCCGCGTTCAACACACGTACGGTACAGCGACGTCTCCTCCTTCTTGATCCAGCAAGGGGGGAGGAGAGGTTGATGGAGATCCAGCAGCACGATGGCGTGGTGGTGGATGCAACGGGAAAAGCTGCAGGGCTTCGCCGAGACCCTGCGGGAGGAGTAGGAGATGTAACGGGGGGAGAGGCGCCAGGGGCTGAGGTACGGCTACCCTCTCCCCCCCACTATATATAGGGGGCCAGGGGGCGCCGGCCCGAGGAGATCCAATCTCCTAGGGGGGGCGGCGGCCAAGGGGGTGGCTTGCCCCCCAAGCCTAGGGGGCGCCCCCACCCCTAGGATTTCAACCCTAGGTGCATGGGGGGAGGCCCATGGGGGGTGCGCCAGCCGACTAGGGGCTGGTCCCCCTCCCCCTACAGCCCACGGGGCCCTCCGGGATGGGTGGCTCCACGCGGTGGACCCCCGGGACCCTTCCGGTGGCCAAAACTGGACTTCCTATATATCATTCTTTACCTCCGGGACCCTCCCGTTGCATACCTTTATAGCCACCCAGTTACGTTGTGACGTTTAGCACACCCAAAGTATTCCTACGGTATCCGGGAGTTGCACAACCTCATGGCCTAAGGAACAGGTACTTGACACTAGAAAATCTTAAGCATTACAAACTACACGATCTCGTGTTAGGCTTAGATTGGGTCTTGTCCATCACATCATTCTCCTAATGATGTGATCCCGTTATCAATGACATCCAATGTCCATGGTCAGGAAATTGTGACCATCTGTTGATCAACGAGCCAGTAACTGGAGGCTTACCAGGGACACGTTGTGGTCTATGTATTCACACATGTATCGCTGTTTCCATACAATACAATTCAAGCATGAATAACAGACAATTATCATGAACAAGGAAATATAATAATAATCCTTTTATTATTGCCTCTAGGGCATATTTCCAACAGTCTCCCACTTGCACTAGAGTCAATAATCCAGTTACATTGTGATGAATCGAACACCCATAGAGTTCTGGTGTTGATCATGTTTTTCCCGTGGAAGAGGTTTAGTTAACGGATCTGCGACATTCAGATCCATATGCACTTTACAAATATCTATGTCTCCATCTTGAACATAATTCCTGATGGAGTTGAAACAGCGCTTGATGTGCTTGGTCTTCTTGTGAAACCTGGGCTCCTTGGCAATGGCAATAGCTCCAGTGTTGTCACAGAAGAGAGTCATCGGGCTTGACGCGCTTGGATTGACTCCTAGGTCGGTGATGAACTCCTTCATCCAGACTCCTTCTTGCGCTGC
Source organism: Secale cereale (assembly GCA_902687465.1). Taxonomy (NCBI): domain Eukaryota; kingdom Viridiplantae; phylum Streptophyta; class Magnoliopsida; order Poales; family Poaceae; genus Secale; species Secale cereale. The sequence goes on from LR738714.1 coordinate 665,995,979, forward strand.
TTCGCAAGCAGCTATGTACTCCGCTTCACATGTAGAATGCGCCACGACGCTCTGCTTGCAACTGCACCAGCTGACTGCTCCACCATTCAAAATATACACGTATCCGGTTTGTGACTTGGAGTCATCCAGATCTGTGTCGAAGCTAGCAACGACGTGACCCTTTACGACGAGCTCTTCGTCACCTCCATAAACGAGAAACATATCCTTAGTCCTCTTCAGGTACTTCAGGATGTTCTTGACCGTTGTCCAGTGTTCCATACTGGGATCACTTTGGTACCTCCCTACCAAACTTATGGCAAGGTTCACATCAGGTCTGGTACACAGCATGGCATACATAATAGAACCTATGGCTGAGGCATAGGGGATGACACTCATCTTTTCTCTATCTTCTGCCATGGTCGGGGACTGAGCCGTGCTCAATCTCATACCTTGCAAAACAGGCAAGAACCCCTTCTTGGACTGATCCATATTAAACTTCTTCAATATCTTGTCAAGGTATGTGCTTTGTGAAAGACCAATGAGGCGTCTTGATCTATCTCTATAGATTTTGATGCCTAATATGTAAGCAGCTTCTCCAAGGTCCTTCATTGAAAAACTCTTATTCAAGTAGGCCTTTATGCTCTCCAAGAATTCTATATCATTTCCCATCAGCAATATGTCATCCACATATAATATGAGAAATGCTACAGAGCTCCCACTCACTTTCTTGTAGATACAGGCTTCTCCTCAAGTCTGTATAAAGCCAAACGCTTTGATCACATCATTAAAGCGAATATTCCAACTCCGAGATGCTTGCACCAGCCCGTAGATCGAGCGTTGGATCTTGCATACCTTGTTAGCATTCTTTTGATCGACAAAACCTTTCGGCTGCATCATATATAGTTCTTCCTTGAGGAAGCCATTAAGGAGTGTTGTTTTGACGTCCATTTGCCATATCTCATAATCATAGAACGGCAATTGCTAACATGATACGGACGGACTTTAGCATCGCTACGGGAGAGAAAGTCTCGTCGTATTCAATCCCTTGAACTTGTCGATAACCCTTAGCGACAAGCCGAGCCTTATAGTTGGTCACATTACCATCCGCGTCAGTCTTCTTCTTAAATATCCATTTATTTTCTATGGAGTGTCGATCATCGGGCAATTCCACCAAAGTCCATACTTTGTTTTCATACATGGATCCTATCTCGGATTTCATGGCTTCAAGCCATTTGTTGGAATCCGGGCCCGCCATCGCTTCTTCATAGTTCGAAGGTTCACCGTTGTCTAACAACATGATTTCCATGACAGGGTTGCCGTACCATTTTGGTGCGGAACGTGTCCTTGTGGACCTTCGAAGTTCGGTAGTAACTTGATCTGTTTCTTCATGATCATCATCATTAACTTCCTCCCTTGTCGGTGCAGGCACCTCAGGAACAATTTCCTGCGCTGCGCTACTTTCCGGTTCGGGAGGGGTGACTGTCACCTCATCAAGTTCTACTTTCCTCCCACTCACTTCTTTCGAGAGAAACTCTTTCTCCAGAAAAGATCCATTCTTGGCAACAAAGACCTTGCCTTCGGATCTGAGGTAGAAGGTGTACCCAATCGTTTCCTTTGGGTATCCTATGAAGACGCATTTTTCCGATTTGGGTTCGAGATTCTCAGGTTGAAGTTTCTTGACATAAGCATTGCAACCCCAAACTTTCAGAAACGACAGCTTAGGTTCCTTACCAAACCAAAGTTCATACGGTGTCATCTCAACGGATTTCGACGGAGCCCTATTTAAAGTGAATGCGGCAGTCTCTAAAGCATAACCCCAAAAAGATAGCGGTAAGTCGGTGAGAGACATCATAGATCGCACCATGTCCAACAGAGTACGATTTCGACGTTCGGACACACCATTACGCTGAGGTGTTCCGGGCGGTGTCAATTGTGAAACAATTCCACAGTTCCTTAGGTGCGTGCCAAATTCTTGACTTAAATATTCACCCCCACGATCCGATCATAAGAACTTTATTTTTCTGTCACGTTGATTCTCAACCTCATTCTGAATATCCTTGAACTTTTCAAAGGTCTCAGACTTGTGTTTCATTAAGTAGACATACCCATATCTACTCAAGTCATCTGTGAGGGTGATAACATAACGACAGCCTCCGTGAGCTTCAACACTCATTGGAACGCACACATCGGTATGTATGATTTCCAATAAGTTGGTCGCTCGCTCCATTGCTCCGGTGAACGGAGTCTTGGTCATCTTGCCCAAGAGGCATGGTTCGCACGTGTCAAATGATTCATAATCAAGAGAATCTAGAAGTCCATCTGCATGGAGCTTCTTCATACGTTTGACACCAATATGACCAAGGCGGCACTGCCACAAGTATGTGGGACTATCATTGTCAACTTTACATCTTTTGGCATTCACACTATGAATATGTGTATCATCACGTTCGAGATTCATCAAAAATAAACCATTGACCAGCGGGGCATGACCATAAAACATATCTCTCAAATAAATAGAACAACCATTATTCTCGGATTTAAATGAGTAGCCATCTCGCATCAAACGAGATCCAGATACAATGTTCATGCTCAAAGCTGGTACTAAATAACAATTATTAAGGTTTAAAACTAATCCCGAGGGTAGATGTAGAGGTAGCGTGCCGATGGCGATCACATCAACCTTGGAACCATTCCCGACGCGCATCGTCACGCCCTTCGCCAGTCTCCGCTTATTCCGCAGCTCCTGCTTTGAGTTACAAACGTGAGCAACTGCACCGGTATCAAATACCCAGGAGCTACTACGAGCGCTGGTAAGGTACACATCAATAACATGTATATCACATATACCTTTGACGTTGCTGGCCTTCTTGTCTGCTAAGTATTTGGGGCAGTTCCGCTTCCAGTGACTCGTTCCCTTGCAATAAAAGCACTCAGTCTCAGGCTTGGGTCCATTCTTTGGCTTCTTCCTGGCAGCTGGCTTACCGGGCGCGGCAACTCCTTTGCCGTCCTTCTTGAAGTTCTTCTTACCCTTGCCCTTCTTGAACTTAGTGGTTTTATTCACCATCAACACTTGATGCTCTTTCTTGATCTCCACCTCCGCTGATTTCAGCATTGAATACACCTCGGGAATGAACTTCTCCATCCCTTGCATATTGAAGTTCAACATGAAGCTCTTGTAGCTAGGTGGGAGCGACTGAAGGATTCTGTCAACGACCGCTTCGTCAGGGAGATTCATTCCCAACTGAGACAAGTGGTTGTGCAACCTAGACAACTTGAGTATGTGCTCGCTGACAGAACTGTTTTCCTCCATCTTACAGCTGTAGAATGCATTGGAGACATCATATCTCTCAACTCGGGCATGAGCCTGGAAAACCATTTTTCAGCTCTTGGAACATCTCATATGCTCCGTGGTGCTCGAAACGCTTTTGGAGCTCCGATTCTAAGCTGTAGAGCATGCCACACTGAACCAGGGAGTAATCATCACAACGCGACTGCCAAGCGTTCATAACATCTTGGTTTGCCGGGGCGGGAGCGTCACCTAGCGGTGCTTCTAGGACGTAAGTTTTCTTGGCAGCTATGAGGATGATCCCCAGGTTACGGACCCAGTCTGTATAGTTGCTACCATCGTCTTTCAGCTTGGATTTCTCTAGGAACGCGTTGAAGTTGAGGGTGACATGAGCGTGGGCCATTTGATCTACAAGACATATTGTAAAGAATTTAGACTAAGTTCATGACAATTAAGTTCATCTAATCAAATTTAATGAACTCCCACTCAGATTGACATCTCTCTAGTCATCTAAGTGATACATGATCCGAATCGACTAGCCCGTGTCTGATCATCACGTGAGACGGACTAGTCATCAACGGTGAACATCTTCATGTTGATCGTATCTTCTATACGACTCATGTTCAACCTTTTAGTCTTCCGTGTTCCGAGGCCATGTCTGTACATGCTAGGCTCGTCAAGTCAACCCTAAGTGTATTGCGTGTGTAAATCTGGCTTACACCCGTTGTATGCGAACGTTAGAGCCTATCACACCCGATCATCACATGGTGCTTCGGAACAACGATCCTTAGCAACGGTGCACAGTTAGGGGGAACACAATTCTTGAAATTTTCAGTGAGAGATCATCTTATTTACTACCGTCGTTCTAAGTAAACAAGATGCATAAACATGATAAACATCACATGCAATCAAATAAAGTGACATGATATGGCCAATATCATTTCGCTCCTTTGATCTCCATCTTCGGGGCACCATGATCATCTTTGTCACCGGCATGACACCATGATCTCCATCATCGTGTCTTCATGAAGTCGTCTCGCCAACTATTACTTCTACCACTATGGCTAACGTTTAGCAATAAAGTAAAGTAATTACATGGCGTTATTCAGTGACACGCAGGTCATACAATAAATAAGACAACTCCTATGGCTCTTGTCGGTTGTCATTTTCATCGACATGCAAGTCGTGATTCCCTATTACAAGAACATGATCAATCTCATACATCACATATATCATTCATCACGTCTTCTTGGCCATATCACATCACATAGCACATGCTGCAAGAACAAGTTAGACGTCCTCTAATTGTTGTTGCAAGTTTTTTACGTGGCTTCTATAGGTTTCTAGCAAGAACGTTTATTACCTACGCCAAAACCACAACGTGATATGTCAATTTCTATTTACCCTTCATAAGGACCCTTTTCATCGAATCCGATCGACTAAAGTGAGAGAGACAGACACCCACCAGCCACCTTATGCAACTAGTGCATGTCAGTCGGTGGAACCAGTCTCACGTAAGCGTACGTGTAAGGTCGGTCCGGGCCGCTTCATCCCACGATGCCGCCGAATCAAGATTGGACTAGTAACGGCAAGAGAATTGAACAAAATCAATGCCCACAACTTGCTTGTGTTCTACTCGTGCAAGATGCTACGCAAAGACCTAGCTCAGATGCCACTGATGGGGAACGTAGAAGAATTCAAAAAAATTCCTACGCTTCACCAAGATCAATCTAAGGAGTCATCTAGCAACGAGCATAAAGGAGTGCATCTACATACCCTTTTGTAGATCGCGAGCGGGAGCGTTCGAAGGAACGTGGATGATGGAGTCGTACTCGTCGTGATCCTCGTCACCGATGATCCCAGCGCCGAACGGACGGCACCTCCGCGTTCAACACACGTACGGTACAGCGACGTCTCCTCATTCTTGATCCAGCAAGGGGGGAGGAGAGGTTGATGGAGATCCAGCAACACGACGGCGTGGTGGTGGATGCAACGGGAAAAGCTGCAGGGCTTCGCCGAGACCCTGCGGGAGGAGTAGGAGATGTAACGGGGGGAGAGGCGCTAGGGGCTAAGGTACGGCTGCCCTCTCTCCTCCCCACTATATATAGGGGGCCAGGGGGCGCCGGCCCTAGGAGATCCAATCTCCTAGGGGGGGCGGCGGCCAAGGGGGGTGGCTTGCCCCCCAAGCCTAGGGGGCGCCCCCACCCCTAGGGTTTCAACCCTAGGAGCATGGGGGAGGCCCATGGGGGTGCGCCAGCCCACTAGGGGCTGGTCCCCCTCCCCCTACGGCCCACGGGGCCCTCCGGGATGGGTGGCCCCACCCGGTGGACCCCCGGGACCCTTCCGGTGGCCAAAACTGGACTTCCTATATATCATTCTTTACCTCCGGGCCATTCCGGAACTCCTCGTGACGTCCGGGACCTCATCCGGGACTCTGAACAACATTCGGGTTACCGTGTGCATATATCTCTACAACCCTAGCGTCACCGAACCTTAAGTGTGTAGACCCTACGGGTTCGGGAGACACGCAGACATGACCGAGATGACTCACCGATCAATAACCAACAGCGGGATCTGGATACCCATGTTGGTTCCCACGTGTTCCTCGATGATCTCATCGGATGAACCACGATGTCAAGGATTCACTTAATCCCGTATGTTATTCCCTTTATCTATCGGTACGGTACTTGCCCGAGATTCGATCGTCGGTATACCGATACCTTGTTCAATCTCGTCATGGCAAGTCTCTTTACTCGTTCCATAATCCATCATCCCGTGACTAACTCCTTAGTCACATTGAGCTCATTATGATGATGTCTTACCGAGTGGGCCCAGAGATACCTCTCCGTCATACGGAGTGACAAATCCCAGTCTCGGTTCGTGCCAACCCAACAGACACTTTCGGAGATACCCGTTGCGTACCTTTATAGCCACCCAGTTACGTTGTGACGTTTGGCACACCCAAAGTATTCCTACGGTATCCGGGAGTTGCACAACCTCATGGTCTAAGGAACAGATACTTGACACTGGAAAAGCTTAAGCATTACGAACTACACGATCTCGTGCTAGGCTTAGGATTGGGTCTTGTCCATCACATCATTCTCCTAATGATGTGATCCCGTTATCAATGACATCCAATGTCCATGGTCAGGAAACTGTGACCATTTGTTGATCAACGAGCCAGTAACTAGAGGCTTACCAGGGACACGTTGTGGTCTATGTATTCACACATGTATCGCTGTTTCCGTATAATACAATTCAAGCATGAATAACACACAATTATCATGAACAAGGAAATATAATAATAATCCTTTTATTATTGCCTCTAGGGCATATTTCCAACAATATTAAGTCTTCCAGGTGTGGTTGAATTGACAACTCAACTGCTAATACTTTTTTGACTATGTACTGCAAGGCAACAGCCTCACAGTGTTTTATTAAATTAAAGAACCAAAGAGGGTGAAAGTTACAAAGTACCTAAATATGTACAAGGGAAGAGATTACTTACAGCTAATCTACTGGAGGGAGGCTATCCAAGAGAGGAGCTTATCTCTATACTTACATTTGATTCTATGAGCAAGTAAAGAAATATCATAAACAAAATTTCGTTTCCAGGATCTGAAGCTGGGTTGCTCATTTCTGAAAACTTTGCCATTCCTCTAAGTCCAGATATTCCAAGTGGCAGTGAAAACTACCTCAGTGAAGAAAGGTTGACCGAAATCCTGACGCGCTGCCAAAGCCATGGAGTATGTGGATGGATGACCTTCAGATGTCCAAGAGATACCAAGGTAGTTCCAAACTCGCTGACTAAAGTTGCAGACAAAGAAGAGATGTCCCCGATCCTCAAGTTGAGGGAGAAGGCATAAAGCACAGTTGGCGTCATCGATATGCCAATGCCTGCGTTGCATCATATCTCTTGTGTTGAGGCGATCCATCAACAATAACCAGCCAAAGACTTTAATCTTTAGTGTGCAGGAACATTTCCAGATCCATTTGAAGATTGGATCGACCACTATATGAGAGAACGTGAATTCGTAGTACACTTTGGATTGGAAGGTGCCTGATTTAGTGGGCCATTGCCAGGTATCATTGGTTGATGGGTCAAGCTGCAGAGTAGCCAACATAGACTGTAGTTGCTGTAGCTCCTGATAGGCTTCGATGGACAAAGGTAAATGAAAGTTCTGGGCCTCAGTCGGTGCATCAAAGAAATCCTTGACAGTGATGAGGTCATTAAGCACAAAGGAGTAGAGATGTGGTAATCTGGTCTGGAGTGAAATAACCCTACTGTCGATATGCCACTTGTCAACCCAAAACAACACAGTGTCTCCTGAATGAACATGCGGGACGGCGAGAGAGCAGAACTGATCATAGAGCTTGAGGATATCCCTCCACCAGAAAGAGCCACAGCTGCGAGTGGCTTGAGGTGGGGAAGAAACATAATAAGAGTCCCAGATCAATTGAACCCAAGGTATAGGGGATCGCAACAGTTTTCGAGGGTAGAGTATTCAACCCAAATTTATTGATCCAACACCAGGGGAGCCAAAGAATACTCTCAAGTATTAGCAGTCACCCTCAACTGCTAATACTTGAGAGTATTCTTTGGCTCCCCTGGTGTTGGATCAATAAATTTGGGTTGAATACTCTACCCTCGAAAACTATTGCGATCCCCTATACTTGTGGGTTATCAAGACTATTTTCTGGCGCCGTTGTCGGGGAGCATAGCTATATTTTTTGAGTCACTTGGGATTTATATATGTTGATCACTATGAAGAACTTGAGAGATGGAAAAACTAAGATCTTTCCCTCAACTACGAGGGGAGGTAAGGAACTGCCATCTAGCTCTGCACTTGATTCACCCTCTGTTATGAGTAAATTTGCGATACCTACTCCTGCTATTGAATCTGATATGTCGCATGTTCTTGATGATGCCACTTATGCTATGCATGATACTTATGATGAAACTACTTCTATGCTTGATAATACTATGCCACTAGGTGGATTTCTTGATGAACAAATTGCTAGGGCTACAGAGAATGAAATTTGTGAAACTGATAATATTGGTGAAAGTGATGATGAAGATTCTCCCCCTAGATATGAATTGCATGTTGTGCGTGAGGGTTATGTTATGGATGAAGAAACTGATAGAGATCTTTTAGCTTGCAATGATAGGTATGATCTTAAGAAATTATTAGCTAAGCTGAAAGAAAAGTCTTTGAATGCTAGAATGAAATATGACCCTTCTTTTGCTACTCACCTATCTGTATTTCTGATAAGGATTATGCTTTATCTGTCGATCCTGAGTTAATTACTTTGGTTGAATCTGATCCTTTCCATGGCTATGAATCTGAAACTGTTGTGGCACATCTTACTAAACTGAATGATATAGCCAATCTATTCACCAATGAGGAAAAAATTCGTTACTACTATATCCTTAAGTTATTCCGTTCTCGTTAAAGGGTGATATTAAAACATGGTTTAATTCTCTTGATCCTGGTTGTGTGCGTAGTCCCCATGATATGATTTATTACTTCTCTGCTAAATATTTTCCCGCTCATTAAAAACAAGCTGCCTTAAGGGAAATATATAATTTTGTGCAAATTGAAGAAGAGAGTCTCCGAGAAGCTTGGGGAAGGCTTCTTCGATTACTTAATGCTTTACCTGATCATCCTCTTAAGAAAAATGAAATACTTGATATCTTTTATAATGGACTAACCGATGCTTCCATAGACCACCTGGACAGTTATGCTGGTTGTGTTTTCAACGAAAGAACTGTTGATCAAGCTGAATTTCTATTAAATAATATGTTGAGTAATGAAAACAATTGGCACTTCCTGAACCAGCTCCTAAGCCAACTCTGAGGAAAAGGGGTATTCTATTTCTCAGTCCTGAAGATATGCAAGAGACAAAGAAATCTATGAAAGAAAAATGTATTAAAGTTGAAGATGTTAAGAATTTACCACCTATTGAAGAAATACATGGTATTGATAACCCGACACAGGTAGTAAAGGTAAATTCTCTCTATAGATTTGATGAAGGTGATATTCCTCGTTATAAGTCTGCTAGCCAATGCTTAGATGAGTTTGATAATTTTATTGTTAAACAAGAAAACTTCAATACTTATGTTGGTAGACAATTGAAACATAATGCTTATATGATTGAACACTTGAGTGATTATAAGTCTAGAGTTAAAGATGAACTTAAACTCATTAGTAAACATGCTTCTATGGTTACCACTCAAGCAGAACAAGTACTTAAAGCACAAAATGATTTGCTCAATGAATTAAATAATAAGAAAAATGATAATGATGTTAGAGTTGTGACTAGAGGGGGTAGAATGGCCCAGGAACCTCTGTATCCTGAGGGCCACCCTAAGAGAATTGAGCAAGATTCTCACAGAACTACTGTAGATGCACCTAGTCCTTCTAAGAAGAAGAAAAAGAAAAATGATAGGACTTTGGATGCTTCTACTGAACCTATTGTTGATACACCTGAGAATCCCAATGATATTTCTATCTTTGATACTGAAACACAATCTGGTAATGAACATGAAACTAGTGATAATGTTAATGATGATGTTCATGATGATGCTCAACCTAGCAATAGCGGTGATGTAGAGATTGAACCTGTTGTTGATCTTGATAACCCACAATCAAAGAATCAACGTTATGATAAACGAGATTTCGTTGCTAGGAAGCACGGTAAAGAAAGAGAACCATGGGTTCAGAAACCCATGCCTTTTCCTCCTAAACCATCCAAGAAAAAGGATGATGAGGATTTTGAGCGCTTTGCTGAAATGGTTAGACCTATCTTTTTGCGTATTCGTTTGACTGATATGCTTAAAACAAATCCTTATGCTAAGTATATGAAAGATATTATTACAAATAAAAGAAAGATACCTGAAGTTGAAATTCCACCATGCTTTCCCATTATACTTTTAAAGGTGGAATACCAAAGAAACTAGGAGATCCAGGAGTACCAACCATACCATGCTCCATTAAAAGAAACAATGTTAAAACTGCTTTATGTGATCTTGGAGCTGGCGTTAGTGTTATGCCTCTCTCTTTATATCGTAGACTTGATCTGAATTAGTTGACCCTACTGAAATATCTTTGCAAATGGCCGATAAATCAACTGCTATACTTGTCGGTATTTGTGAGGATGTGCCTGTTCTGGTTGCAAATGTTACTATTTTAACGGACTTTGTTATTCTTGATATTCCCGAGGACGATAGTATGTCTATTATCCTTGGTAGACCCTTTTTGAATACTGCAGGGGCTGTTATTGATTGCAACAAAGGCAATGTCACTTTTCATGTTAATGGTAATGAGCATACGGTACACTTTCCGAGGTAACAACCTCAGGTCCACAGTATCAATTCTATTGGAAAAATTTCAACGATTACTATTGGAGGTTTTGAATTTCCTCTTCCTACTGTCAAGAAGAAATATGATATTCTTATTGTTGGGGACATACATATCCCCATTGAGGTAACCTCGTGTTATTCGAAAATTCTCCGGTTTCATGTTATTCAGAAAGAGTTTGTTAACAAGGCTTGATCAACCTTGTTAATGGATTCCTTTTGATGAGCATGAGATGGATGAAGTTAGAAAGCACAACTCTCTGTAACCTCTCTTTACTTTCTGTTATTTAGATTAAATAAAGCAAAAATAGTATTTTCTGTCTGTTTTCTGAAATATCCTTGCAATAAAAAATACCCCGAAAATAAAAGTTCTCCAAATGCCCCGAAAATGAAATATGATATTTCTAGAATATTTAAGAATATCTGGCACCGAGAACACATCAGGGGGAGCCACCACCTGGCCACGAGGGTACAGGGCGCGCCCTACCCCCCTGGGCGCGCCCCTGCCTCGTGAGCCCCACGTGCCCCCCCCCCCACTTATTCCAGCACCCACACACTTCATCTTCCTCCAGAAAAAATCCTCCCATAGCTCAAACTCGTGTTCTAGCTCATCTTGCTATCATTTTCGATCTCCTTGCTCAAAGCTCCATTCACAAAACTGTTTGGGGAGATTGTTCTTCGGTATGTGACTCCTCCAATGGTCCAATTAGTTTTTGTTCTAGTGCTTTATTTATTGCAATTTTTTGCTGCTAAGGTGACCCTGTTCTTGAGCTTGCATGTCAAAATTATGTGGTCCCAAGTAGTTCCAATGCATGATATAGTCTCTAGGCAATGTGGGTGTAGTAGTTTCTATCAATCTTGTTGAGTTTGGTTCACTTTTATTTTGAGTCACTAAAAAATTCAATAATTTTTCAGAGAAAAATGCATAGGAAAATCTACCAAGGTGGTTCCTCAAGGAAGCAAGCACCAAGGCTAGCGATACATGATCCGGACGATGAACCACCAAGGGAAGCTCAAGTGCGGCCTTGTAAATGGCCGTCGGAGGAGTTTATGGTCCAGGCAGGCATCAAGAAAGAATTTGACACATATGTGCGTAATGCTGATCTTGAGGAGTTCGTGTCAGATAAGTGCCCACAGTACCACTACTTAACTGAGTCCTTTGTAATAAGGTTTAAATTTACATCTTTACGCAATTCTCACACTGTCTTATCTGATCTTTATGATAAATCTTATACCAAGGACTTAGAAGATTTTAATGACGCTTGTAAACTCCCGCAGTGGGGTAATGTTGGTGAACCTCGCAAATCTGAATATAAAGACTTCCTTGCTAGTATCACTGTGGGGGAATCTAGAGAAATCACACAAGCTACCTTAGGGAGCATTCATTTCCCTTCCATACATTATTTTGCTCTCTTCGTTGGTAGATGCATTAAGGGTAAAGATGAGGCTTCCCACATGTGCGTTCCAGATCTTTGTGTCCTTAAGAGTGCGGTGTTAGGTGATAGACAATATAATTTGGGGCCTATTGTTGCACGAAGGTTGCATCTTAACGGTTTAAGTGGAGATTTTTTGGGTGGAATTTATGCACTCGTGTGGCTAATTATCTTGATGTACCCATACATGAAAATGATATGGAGTTACCTCCTGCTTATCTAGATTATAATGCTATGGTTCGCCATCAGTTTGTTGAGAGGAATGAACAATTCCTCCAGTACCGACTAATCTTTGACAAATGTTGCACTGTCCATATTGCTCTCCCTGCCCCTACTTTCTTTCACTTTCAGGCAAAAAGGAGATATGTTATAACCAGGGAGGACGCGGACGAGTATGAGGAGAGGACGGAGGCGGCTTGTCTCCAATCTGCAGATCATCAGGCAATAGACGCTGCATCGCAGTACAACCCCAACTACGACTTTGGATATCCGTCAGGCCAGTAGTGGCCATAGACCAACTTAGGCCAAAAGCCTAAGCTTGAGTGAGTACGTATTTCTCACCGACATTACATTCATGTTCATACACTCATTCCAGTTGTCGGTGCTCATACTTTTTCATTGTACTATCCATGCTAGTTTATTTTCTTTTCTAAGTCTTTTTTCTTGTGTGTTAGAAAAAACCTTAAGAAAAAAAATTGTAGCCTTTTAGCTAGTTTACTTTTCATGCCTTTAGTAGTAGACTAGTAGTAATTAAAAGAAAACCCAAAAAAAATCTCGTTCTTCTTTTGCTTGTTGGGAGCTTTCCCGTGTAATAGTTTTATGTCATTTCATTTCTTTGGGGGTCAAGAGGAGAAGACCATGATGAAAATGCTTAGTGGCTCTCATATGCATTATTGTTGATTTAACCAAGAGCCATATTACTTTGTCTTCTCCCTTGTATTAAATGCTTGCATATTCCATCTTAGTCCAATGCACGTGCACTATTATTATTATCCACACCATTCGGTCATGCAAGTGAAAGGCAATAATGACGATATATGATGAACTGATTGAGATGAGAGAAGCTAGTATGAACTCGACCTATCTTGTTTATGTAAATACGAATAGTTCATCGTTCCTGATTCAGCCTATTATGAATGAAACATGCTTGCAATGACAATTAGAGATTATAGTTGCTCATGCCATGCTTAATTAGCTAGGAGTTTATAATGGTTTACCTTGCGTGCCAACATGCTATTAAAATGGTTGTGATGTGGTATGATAGGGTGGTATCCTCCTTTGAACGATTCAAGTTGTTTGACTTGGAACATGTTCACGCATGTAGTTGAAACAAAATCAACATAGCCTCCATGATATTTATGTTCATGGGGATGTATATCCTACCCATCCTTGCACGCATTGTTGATTAATTTTAATGCATGTTCATGACTGTTGTCGCTCTCTAGCTGGTCGCTTCCCAGTCTCTTTCTAGCCTTCACTTGTACTAAGCGGGAATTCTGCTTGTGCATCCACTTCAATAAACCCCAAAGTTATTCCATATGAGTCCAGCATACCTTCCTATATGCAGTATTTACCTGCCGTTCCAAGTAAATTTGTATGTGCCAAACTCTAAACCTTCAAATGAAATTATGTTTTGTATGCTCGAACAACTCATGTATCAACTAGGGTTGTCTATATCTTCCATGCTAGGTGGGTTATTCTCACGATGAGTGGACTCTTCTCATCATTCACGAGAAAATGGCCGGTAACCGGGATGCCTAGTCCCATGCTCAAATCAAATCAAAATAATTAAACAAAACTCCCCCAGGGCTGTTGTTGGTATGGATGGTATCCGTTGTTTCGGTCCAGCCGTGGAGTGTGCTTGTTGATGGTGGAGGAGTATGAACTTTACCATTCTGTTTGGGAACCGCCTATAATGTGTGTAGCATGGGATATATCGAGAACTCTTGGTTGTTATGCTGACAATGAAAGTATGCCACCCAAAATATTATTCATCTCTATTTCAAAACTCGAGCTCTGGCACCTCTACAACTTCCTGCTTCCCTCTGCGAAGGGCCTATCTATTTACTTTTATGTTGAGTCATCATCCTCTTATTAAAAAGCACCAGTTGGAGAGCACCTCTGTCATTTGCATGCATTGCTATTAATTTACATTGAGTATAACTGTGACTGGATCTCTTTTACCATGAATTACAATGTCTAGCCAGTCCTTGATCTTCAGAGGTGCTCTGCATTTATGGTTTGCGGTCTCGGAAAGGGCTAGCGAGATACCATCTTGTTATATCATATTATGATTATTTTGAGAAAGTGTTGTCATCCGAGGTTTATTATTATCGCTCGCTAGTTGATTATGCCATTGATATGAGTAAACGTGAGACCTGAAGGTTATTGTGAATGTGGTTAGTTCATAATCTTTGCTGAAAACTTGAATGTTGGCTTTACATATTTGCAACAACAAGAGCAAACAGAGTTTGTAAAAGTTTTTCTTTATCACTTTCAGTTTATCAACTGAGTTGATAGGTCTCCAACGTATCTACTTTTCCAAATACTTTTGCCCTTGTTTTGGACTCTAACTTGTATGATTTGAATGGAACTAACCCGGACTGACGCCGTTTTTAGCTGAATTGCCATGGTGTTGTTTTTGTGCAGAAATAAAAGTTCTCGGAATGACCTGAAATCAACGGAGATTATTTTTGGAATATATAAAAAATACTGGTGAAAGAATCAAGACCAGGGGGACCACACCCTGTCCACGAGGGTGGGGGACGTGCCCACCCCCCTGGGCGCGCCCCCTATCTCGTGGGCCCCCTGATGCTCCACCGACCTCAACCCCAACTCCATATATTCATTTTCGGGGAGAAAAAAAATCAAAGAAAAGGATTCATCGCGTTTTATGATACGGATCCACCGCCAAGCCCTAAACTCTCTCGAGAGGGCTGATCTGGAGTCCGTTCGGGGCTCCGGAGAGTGCAGATCATCGTCGTCGTCATCATCAACCTTCCTCCATCACCAATTCCATGATGCTCGCCGCCGTGCATGAGTAATTCCATCGTAGGCTTGCTGGACGGTGATGGGTTGGATGAGATTTACCATGTAATCGAGTTAGTTTTGTTAGGGTTTGATCCCTAGTATCCATTATGTTCTAAGATTGATGTTGCTATGAAATTTCCATGCTTAATGCTTGTCACTAGGGCCCGAGTGCCATGATTTCAGATCTGAACCTTTTATGTTTTCATGAATATATGTGAGTTCTTGAACCTATGTTGCAAGTCAATAGTCACCTACTATGTGTTATGATCCGGCAACCCCGAAGTGACAATAATCGGGACCACTCCCGGTGATGACCGTAGTTTGAGGAGTTCATGTATTCACTAAGTGTTAACTCTTTGGTCCAGTACTCTATTAAAAGGAGGCCTTAATATACCTTAGTTTCCAATAGGACCCCGCTGCCATGGGAGGGTAGGACAAAATATGTCATGCAAGTTCTTTCCCATAAGCATGTATGACTATATTCGGAATACATGCCTACATTACATTGATGAACTGGAGCTAGTTCTGTGTCACCCTATGTTATAACTATTACATGAGGAATCGCATCCGACATAATTATCCATCACTGATCCAATGCCTACGAGCTTTTCACATATTGCTTGTTGCTTAGTTACTTTTCCGCTGTCACTGATACAATCACTACAAAACTACTACTGTTACTTTTGCCACCGTTACCATTACTTCCATACTACTTTTCTACTAAATACTTTGCTGCAGATATTAAGTCTTCCATGTGTGGTCGAATTGACAACTCAACTGCTAATACTTGAGAGTATTCTTTGGATCCCCTTGTGTCGAATCAATAAATTTGGGTTGAATACTCTACCCTCGAAAACTGTTGCGATCCCCTATACTTGTGGGTTATCAGCAATCGTGTGGAAGTTGCAAGTTTCGAGCAAGATCAAAATATACATGTGGCGTGCACTGCGAGGGGTTATCCCAGGAATGGGTGTACTTGCTCATCGATGTATCAAAGTTTCACCACGGTGCCCGATTTGCAGGGATGGGGCGAAGGACATCAGACATTTATTGTTCACTTGCGGTAGGGCTCGTAAGGTATGGAGGGCTCTGGGAGTTATGGATCATATTGAGAAGGCTTTGATGGTAGATCGCTCTGGCTCGATTGTTCTAGAAGAATTGTTGTGTTGGCCAGCTCAAAAATCCCCAATTCATGGCCATCTTTGTCTTCATGAGACATTGGCTGTAGGAGTTTGATATATATGGTGGGAACGTCATGAAGCGAAGAAAGGTATTAAGATAAAGACGCTGCTACCTCTTGAGCTTGCATTGTTTTCCCTCGAAGAGGAAAGGGTGATGCAGCACAGTAGCGTAAGTATTTCCCTCGGTTTTTTGAGAACCAAGGTATCAATCCAGTAGGAGACTACGCGCGAGTCCCTCGTACCTACACAAACAAATAAGAACCTTGCAACCAACGTGATAAAGGGATTGTCAATCCCTTCTTGGCCACTTGCAAAAGTGAGATCTGATAGAGATAATAAGATAAATGTTTTTGGTATTTTTGTTATAGATTAAAAAGTAAAGATTACAAAATAAAAGTAAATTAAAGATAAATAGTTGATGGAAGATTTATATGATAGAAGATAGACCCGGGGGCCATAGGATTCACTAGTGGCTTCTCTAAAGATAGCAGATTTCTACGATGGGTGAACAAATTACCGTCGAGCAATTGATAGAAAAGCGCATAGTTATGAGAATATCTAGGCATGATCATTGTATATAGGCATCACGTCTGTGACAAGTAGACCGAAACAATTCTGCATCTACTACTATTACTCCACACATCGACCACTATACAACATGCATCTAGAGTATTAAGTTCATAAGAACATAGTAACGCCTTAAGCAAGATGACATGATGTAGAGGGATAAACTCATGCAATATGATATAAACCCAATCTTTTTATCCTCGATGGCAACAAAACAATACGTGTCTTGCTGCCCCTGCTGTCACTGGGAAAGGACACCGCAAGATTGAACCCAAAGCGAAGCACTTCTCCCATTGCAAGAAAGATCAATCTAGTAGGACAAACCAAACTGATAATTCGAAGAGACTTGCAGAGATATTTAAATCATGCATAAAAGATTTCAGAAAAGAATCAAATATTTTTCATAGATAATCTTGATCATAAACCCACAATTCATCGGATCTCGACAAACACACCGCAAAAAGAATTACATCGAATAGATCTCCAAGAAGATCGAGGAGAACTTTGTATTGAGATCCAAAGAGACAGAAGAAGCCTTTTAGCTAATAACTATGGACCCAAAGGTCTGTGGTACACTACTCACAACTCATCGGAGAGGCTATGGTGTTGATGTAGAAGCCCTCTGTGATCGATTCCCCCTCCGGTGGAGCTCCGGAACAGGCCCCAAGATGGGATCTCACGAGTACAGAAGGTTGCGGCGGTGGAATTAGGGTTTCGTGGGGCTCTCGCGTGTTTTCAGGGTATATGAGTATATATAGGAGGAAGATGCACGTCGGTGGAGCAACGGAGGGCCCACGAGGGTGGGGGCGTGCCTACCCCCCTGGGCGCCCCTGCCCTCGTGGCCACCCCGTGGCTTCCCTGGCGTGTACTCCAAGTTTTCTGAGTTGTATTTGTTCCAAAAATGATCCTCCCGAAGGTTTCATTCCATTTGGACTCCGTTTGGTATTCCTTTTCTGCGAAACACTGAAAGAGGCAAAAAAATAGCAATTTGCACTGGGCCTTGGGTTAGTAGGTTAGTCCCAAAAATAATATAAAAGTGTATAATAAAGCCCATTAAACATCCAAAACAGATAATATAATAGCATGGAACAATAAAAAATTATAGATACGTTGGAGACGTATCAGACGCTCACTAGCTCAACTTTCTCTATACATGCAATTGCATCAAACTATGCGGGTCAGATTCTAGATGAGCAACAAGAAGTGGTACGATGGACTAAACCACCGGCGGGAACATATAAAGTTAACACCGATGCTGCTTTCTTTGATAATGGTTCCGGTGCAGTGGCAGCCATCGTTAGAGACTCTAGAAGACGTGTCGTTGCGGGGCTGGCGGAACCCTTTAATCATGCAATTGATGTTGCGTCGGCGGAAGCCTTAGCGCTGAGACGAGGCCTTCAGTTATTCCACACAATCGGATGTTCAAGAGTACAAATGGAATCAGACAGTCTAGAGATAACTGAAGCTTGCAATGGAGAGAAGGATATCCGGGCACCTTACTCTGCTATCCTGGCTGATTGTTTTCAGGTTGCACATGAAATATCCTATTTGAAGTTTCAGCATTGCCCTCGGGAAGCAAACACTTTGGCGCATTTGGTAGCTAGACATGCATATGATTCCCAGGTAGTTTTGTTGTGGGAGGATGAACCCCCTAATTTCATTTTACCGCATGTAATCAAAGATGTAAACTTTTCGACTTTGAAATAAAGTGCCAATAGGTTTTCCCGTCAAAAAAAGTAAACGTACCTTTACATGGCCATTCTTACAAAAAAAATAAAAAAAATACACATAGGTCATGGGTTGTCTTCCTCTTACACTTGCCGACGAGCAGTCAGTCATTGTTGATGGGGGGGGGGGGAGAAATC